>CM030029.1:7814686-8168389 GCA_017639485.1 Pluvialis apricaria | reverse complement strand
CCTCTCCTGGTGACCTCTGCCTGACCTCCCCGGTGACATCTGACCTCTTCTGGTGACCTCTGACCTCTGCCTGACCCCGGCTGTGGCCTTTGACCTGGAGGTGACTTCTGCTGGTGACCTCTGACCTCCGCCTGACCCCGGCTGTGGCCTTCAACCTGGCCCCGCTCGGGGGTCACTGAAGAAGGGCGGCCCCGAGGTGGGGGCGTCGGGGACGGGGGAGGCGGCGCGGAGGGCTGTGCCGAGGGCCGTCCGCTGCCCGCATCACTGACAGCGCTGCGCCGACGCGGGGCGGGGAGGCGGCACTAAAAGAACTGCACCGCGGGAGGGCCGCCGCTGCGGGTCCCTGCAGGAGCCGCACCGGGGCCGAGGTGGGAAAGGGGCCACCTTTTTTTCATTTTACGAGCAGTCGGGGCCAAAAACACCGAACATCCAGTGACTGCTCCCACACCAAACAAGCCCCAAACTGCTCCCCGTAGCCTTTTTTTGTGGGCTGCTGCGAGGTTTTCCCGTTATCCGGGAGGTTTTGGGGTGTAGGGGGCGGCCGTGGCGGCCCTGCGGGAGGGCTGCGAGGCGCATCTGCTGGCTTTGCTGGAGGAATGGGGGCTGTGCGCCCTCCACGCCAAGCGAACTGCCATCCAAAAGGCTGACGTGAATCTTGTCAGGTGCCTTCAAGCAAGAAGAAGTTGACTTTCGTCACCCCCAGCACAGGGGAGATGGCCCTGGGCCTGTTAAGCAATACAGAAAAGCGTGGGTTTTTTGTTGTTGATGCTTTATTTTTTTTGTATGGACTTTCAAATTAAACCTCTGTTAAGCTTTTCAGAGGAAACAGAGTGTCAGAAGCTCGTTGGAGCAGGACGTTTGCGAAGAAGCACTTTGATTTACGTTTGCGATGCGAAGCGTTGATGGACCTTGCGCTCTTGTGTCTCAAGGGCGATGTAACCTTGCCATGAACCAAGCAGGGAAATGACTAATTACAGACTGAGCCAGGCTGTAATTTGGGTTTAGCAGGGACCTGCGATGTTGTGGGTTTGTCAGGGCCCTTATTTAAAGTGCCTGCTGCTCGGCTGGGGCCCCGAAGATGAAAGTAGCTGCCCTTCCTGCTGCTTTTCCTGGTGGTTTCTCCTCTTCCTCAGGCCGATGGTGCGATTCTCTGCGGACACGGGGAGGTGAGTCTGGCAGCGGAGCGATTTGGGGCTGTAAGAGGCAGAGACCTGCCTGCGCTGCCTGATAACAACACTTTGTTATGTGGTTTAACCCTAATATCGACGTCCTATTGTAATAAGTAACTGGGGGTGATTTGCTGATCAAATCAAGTTAATCAAGGGGAGCGAACCCATTGTGGTAGTCTTGAGAACATCCCGTTTGACAAGAAGAGGTATATCCACAATGTTGTCTTGAGCAAACGTTAAACCGCATTGTTAACGTGTGTAGCAATCAAGCCTGTAAAGAATAGATTGTATCGAAACTGCCTCAAGCGAGTACAGATCTGATGAAATCACAATAACGGAAGAAGCAGAGGGGCGGACCGAAGATATCAAAATCGACCTCCGTGAAGATAAAAGGAGCTGCTCAGCTCGCTTGAATTTGCGAGCCTTGGAGGAGCTGCGACTCTCTGGCCGCCCAGCGCTGCTTTTGCTTTCCTACCTTAATAAATATTTAGTGAATCCATTTTGGACTCGATTGGCTTCAATTCAAGTATAACAAATTTGGTGCTGTGACTCGGATCCAGACAGCGGACTCGGAATTCAACTCTGGGAGGGCGCCCCATCTTCGGATGGTCCCGGAGGAGTTTCTGCCTTAGCTCACCTGGTTTTTCCGAACTGAGATAGGAAAGCAAAAAGAAGGAAAAAGGAGATACTGCAGTTCCCCGTAATTTTTGTGCACGAAGAGCCGGACGAAGACTCGGGAGTGAGTAAGTATATTGCGGTTCCGTTCGGTCGGGGTTGGGTACCCGGGGTGCGAGTGAATGAGACGTCCACTGGACTTAGTAGTCCACCGGGCGAAGTGAGTGTGGACCTCCTAGTAGTGCGGTTCCCATTGTCCGCGAGGACGTGGGCCACGAACAGAGGGAAAACGAATGAAATCTGAGTGAAAGAAGGCACTCTCGGAAGATGGGACAGAAGAAGAGTAAGGCTTCTGGTTCGTTCCATGAAGGAGATACGGGGTGGGGATGGGCTCCCCGATATACCCCAAGATAGCCCGTTAGGCCTAACGATCCAATATTGGGGAAGCTCCCCTTCTCGAAAGGGGAAGTCCAAGGAGAAAATGGTCCATTATTGTATGGAAGTATGGGGAGTAAAACAGATAAGAAAAGGTTTATATTGGCCAATTTTTGGATCTTTTGAGAATCGGATATGCCAACAATTAAACATATATGTGAACAACAAATGACCATTTAACAAGGAGGGGAGTGAATATGCCTTTTTATGGATCCTGGGCACTGCTCAGACCGCTAATTTGTTTTCACTAAAAGAAAAGAAAAATGATAGGAAGAAAAGGTGGAATGGAGACGAACCTCCAGCGTCTCCCCCACCCTATGTTCCACCTCCTTCGCCACCACAAGATCCTGAGCAGGGTCTCCCTCTAATAGCCCCCCCAGAACCGGAGGAAGGGGCTCCTCCTTCTAATCGGAGAATAACTAGAAGTCAAACTAGAAAAAAAAAAGGGGGGGGGGATTTATTGTATCCATTAAAGGAGACTGCTATGGGGGGACCACAACCCGGAGTTGGATTTGTATCTGTACCTCTCAGCTCCAGGGATGTGAGAGAATTTAAGAAAGAAATAGGACACTTGTTAGAGGACCCATTAGGAGTAGCTGAACGTTTTGATCAATTCCTCGGGCCTAACATTTATACTTGGGACGAAATGGAGTCTATTTTAAAGATCTTGTTTACAAACGAAGAACGAGGAATGATCAGAACGGCAGGTATGAGACATTGGGACCAGAGACATCAGCAAGGTCCCGCCGGAGATGAAAAATGGCCCCTGCAAAGGCCCAATTGGAACAATCAAGACCCCGTACATAGAAATAATATGGTAGATCTCTGGGATATGATAATTCAAGGGATTAGAGATTCTGTACCCAGAGAACAAAATATTAATAAGGCCTTTAACGAACAACAGAAAAGAGATGAAACCCCCATCGAATGGCTAGAAAGATTGAGAAAGAGTTTACAGCTATATTCTGGGTTGGACCCCGATAGTCAAGTGGCTCAAGCTCTGCTGAAAACTCAATTTGTAGCTAAATCTTGGACAGGCATAAGAAAAAAGTTAAAAAAAAAAAATAGAAGATT
Source organism: Pluvialis apricaria (assembly GCA_017639485.1). Lineage (NCBI taxonomy): Eukaryota > Metazoa > Chordata > Aves > Charadriiformes > Charadriidae > Pluvialis > Pluvialis apricaria. The sequence goes on along the minus strand of CM030029.1, from coordinate 8,165,096 downwards.
GGCAAGAAAAGGGGTTAGGTGAATTATTATGAGAAGCTCAGAAGGTGTGAATTAAGTCAGGAACTAATTGTAATACAATAAGTGGGTGATGTATTGATTGCTGGAAAAACTCAAGAGGTAGTCAGAAATGAGAGCATCAAATTATTGAACTTTCTAGGCCTCAAAGGATTAAAGGTTTCTAAATCCAAATTGCAGTTTACTGAAGAAGTAAAATATTTGGGGCATTGGCTCACAAAGGGACACAAGAAATTAGATCCTGAAAGAGTAAAAGGAATTTTGTCTCTAACAGTGCCCACTAATAAAAGACAGATAAGGCAGTTATTGGGATTATTAGGGTATTGTCGTCAGTGGATAGAAAATTACAGCAGTAAAGTAAAATTCTTATACGAAAAATTAACTAAAAATGGGTTGGTAAAATGGTCCCCTGAAGATGAGAATCGTTGGGAGAATATAAAAAGAGATCTAGTGGAAGCACCTGTCCTCAGTTTATCTGATATCCGTAAACCCTTTCAACTTTTTATCAATGTGGATAACGGGACAGCTTATGGGGTTCTGACCCAAGGATGGGCAGGGCAGAGAAAGCCTGTAGGATATTATTCTAAAATACTGGATCCTGTGAGCCGCGGGTGGCCCGCTTCCTTGCAAGCAATAGTGGCCACTGCCTTATTGGTAGAAGAAGTCGGAAAAGTCACCTTAGGAGGAGAACTAAAAGTATACACCCCCCATAACATTCGAGGAGTATTGAAACAACGAGCTGATAATGGCTTACAGATAGTCGATTGCTAAAGTATGAGGGAATTTTAATTAACTCCCCTAGACTAGAAATGGAAACCACCTCTATTCAGAATCCTGCCCAATTTTTATATGGGGAACCTAGGGAAGATTTAACACATGACTGCCTCCAACTAATAAATTTGCAGACTAAAACAAGAGAGGATTTAGAAGAAGACGAATTAGACGAAGGAGAAAAATTATTTGTGGACGGCTCCTCACGAGTGGCTGAAGGACAACGGAAATCAGGATATGCTATTGTGGATGGGTATAGTTTTCAGACAAAAGAATCAGGACCATTAAGTAAAGCTTGGTCCGCACAAGCGTGTGAGTTATATGCTATGATGAGTGCATTACAACTCTTAGAAAATAAAATTGGAACAATTTATACAGATTCAAAGTATGCCTTTGGGGTGGTACATACTTTTGGAAAAATTTGGGAAGAGAGAGGCTTAATTAGCACCCAGGGAAAAGGATTAGTCCATGAAAAGCTAATCCTAGAAGTTTTAAAGGCATTAAGAGGTCCACTAAGGATAGCCATAGTCCATGTAAAAGGACATCAGAAGGGACTAACCCATACTGTAAGAGGAAACAACCTAGCCGACGCAGAGGCAAAAAGGGCTGCATTATTAATGGTTCAGACCTTGGGAGAGAAACCTGAAAGGCTAAAATTAGATAAGACTTTCACTCTCCAAGAATTGGATAAGCTAAAACGAACTGGGGCAAAAAGAGATGGTGATAAATGGCTGCTACCAGACGGCAGGGAAATTCTTCCAAAGGGATTAGCTTGGGGAATACTAAACAAATTACATCATAAAGCACATTGGGGAATTCAGGCTTTAGTGAATCAGTTTGAGACAAACTATGCCTGTGTCGGAACATACGGCCTAGCTAAAAGGATCTTAGAGGGATGTCTAACCTATCCCAAAGTGAATAAGCGACAACTTAGGGAAAAGGTTCAAGGGGGTCGTGAATTGGCTAAAAGACCCTTTGAGAAAATACAGGTGGATTTTACCGAGCTGCCGAAGGTTGGGAGATATCAGTATTTATTGGTCTTGGTTGATCACCTTACGCACTTTGTAGAAGCCTTTCCAGTGGTAAAAGCTACTGCAAAGACGGTTATTGAAATTCTCTTAGAAGAAATTATCCCGAGGTATGGAACTATTACGGTAATTGACTCAGACCAAGGCCCACATTTTACATCCAAAATAATTAGAGACAACTGAATTGTTCGGTGCAAAATGAGAATACCATACTCCCTGGCACCTGCAGAGTTCTGGGAAAGTAGAAAGAATGACCCCAACCCCACGCCCGGGCATGGCACTGCAGCATCCCCTGCAAACATTGCGCCCGATTATCAGCTCTAAACGTTGCACTGGAGCGTCAGCTTCAACTATTGCACCGGAACATCCACCCTGGGGTGTCGCACCGGAGCATCACTTGCAAATACTGTACTGGAGAATCAGTCCCAGCGTTTGCTCCTGAGCATCAGCTCTCACTGTTGCACCCAGACGTTGCACCAGAGTATCAACAGCAGGTATTGCACCGGAGCATCAGCCCTGGGTGTTGGAGCTCATTATCAGCTCCAAAAGTTGTCTCTGGGGCTGAAGCTGCTGTGCAATGCTCAGGGCTGATGCTCAAATACTCCACCGAATCGTCCACCCTTGGTTTTTCAGCGGAGCATCAGCTCCAAATCTGACACCAGAGCTGCTGCCCTGGGTGTCGCACCGGAGCATCAGCTTCGAATATTGCACCCAATTATCAGCTCTAAACGTTACACTGGAGCGTCAGCTTCAAATATTGCACCCGAGCGTCAGTCCCAGGTGCTGTCCCTGAGCATCAGCTCCGCATTTCGCAGCTGAGCCCCGGCTCTGGGTGCTGAATCTGAGCATCAGCCCCAAGTGCTGAACCCCAGACTCGGCCCTGAAGCCTGACTCGCCTCTCTGGTATCGCCCCGAGTCTTCCTCCAGCGAGCACCCCACCATGGCTGGAAAGAGAAGATGACCCCAGAGGTTCGTACCCCTACGGCTGCCCCACATCCCCCCCTACCCCACGGAGATGTGGGAACCCTTTTGGGGGCGCATTGCCTCCCTCCACACCTGATTAACGTTCTAATTTGGGTGCCCATTAGCAGCCAGCAGCCCTCGGCAGCTCCCCACCCCCTGGAGCTGCTATAAAGGGATAAATCCCGGATTGTTGTTGTTATTTTTTTTTTAATGAAAGGAGCATTTCTGATGCTTCCAGCCAAACTTTGCTAACCCTGGGGGGGTTCTCTGCCTCCCTCCCTCCCCCCGCCCAGCCCCACTCCGGGCTCCCCTTTCTGCTTATTAAATCCCTTTATTTACTACCTTTTTTTTTCCCCTCTGACCACCTTTAAACTGCGTCACCGCCTCTGCGAGCGCGTTGCTTTTCAAGGCAAAATCTTCAAGCTCCGCTTCCAGCTCCGGCACCGGCGGCAGCGATGGTTGCGCCCTCCACTCCGTGCACCTCGGGGGGGGGGGGGAGGCAAATCGGGGTGTTTAATGCTGAGGAAATCCCCAAATTTCCTTTCCCCATGCTGGAAAACCCCGAGGGAAGCTTTATTTCCCTGGGAAAGGCTCCAGCTCCTGCAAGCTGTGCCGGGAGATCCCCATCGCCGCCAAGTTTGGGATCAACCTCCCCCAGCTCAAAGGCAAAAATCTCAGGGAAGGGGGGAAAAGGATGCAGGGGGAGGAGAAAACACCCCAAATGAAGGTTTCGGAGCCCCAAAATGGTGTTCCTGGTGATGCTTTTTGGCCCTGGTACCTGCTCAGGGTGATTTGGACATCCTGGAGAGGAAGGGAGAGAAATGCTCAGGGCTGTTTGGGAATAAAAATCAAAAAGGGGAAGGGGGAAAAAAGAGGGATTTGGGGGGAAGGATTTGGCTCACCCGCAGCAGATCAGCATCCGGTTGCCGGCACTTGGCCTGGAGTTCGGTGCGGTGTTGCCGGAGCCGGGTCAGTTCGGCGGTTTCACCGCATCGCTGCTCCTCCAGCTCTCGGCGAAGGCAACCCAGATGGATGAAGAACCAGGACTCCTGCTCGCCCAGCGCTCGCCAAAGCCCTTCCAGCACCTCCAGCAGCTTCTGCTTCTCAGCATCTGCTTGCATCTGGGGGACGAAGCAAGAGGAGAAGGATGCTGGAAGAGAGAGATGAAGCAGTTTCGCCCCCCCCGGTGCACCTCGACAGTGACAGCACCCACCAGCATCTCCCGTCTCCTCCGCTGCCACCGCCAGCCCCACGCGTCGCTCGTCCTCCTCTTGCAGGGCTTTTAGGGAAGCTTTGATTTGCTCCTGCAACGGGGGAGAAAGGGAGTTTGGCTCCTGGAAGGGGGGGTAAAAGGGGGGCTGGTGCCCCTAAAGCACCCTGAATGTGGCCAGTGCCAGCAGCCCCATCCTGCTCCTCCTCTCCAGCTGTGCTGAAGTAGATACGCACACGTATATCCCAATTATAATTAGTTTTATAGCTATACTATATGTATACCTGCACGTTATCTATATAGATCGAGAAATATATAGTGATATATGGCCACTACGGGTCTCCCAGCCAGGCTGGAATATTCCATCTCTCCAAGATCTCCCCTAAAAAATCCCCACCGGCCACTTAAACACCCCAGCCCCCTTTTCCACCCCCTTCCTTGCACCCCCAGCTGGGTCCGGACCCCCTTTGGGGACCCCCATTTCCCCTCCACGTCAGGAAGCGGAGCAGGAACCCTCCACGGCGCAGGTGCTGGGTCAGAGCAGGAGCCTTTAAATCACTGCTATTTAGAGTTTTGCTTCCTAAACTTCCACCCCCCCTCACCCTATTTTATACTGAAACCTCAGCAAATTGCAGCATTTTGGCCCAATTTTGACTTTGGGATGCTCGCGGTGCTTTTTTTTTTTTTATTCCCTTCTGGAAAGATGGGGGAAAAGCTTTGCCCCATCTCAAAATATTTATTTTGGAGGGCTGAAATCGGGTTTTTAGTGTGGCTCCGGCCGGGAGAGGGTTTTGGGGCTGGGGTTTTACTCACCCTGTACTCGCAAGCGGCCTCTTCGATGGGCACGGTGGGGTGGGCGTGATGCTCGGCACAGGCAGCGCAGAGGAGGATCCCATCCCGGCGACAAAAAAAAGTGAAGGGTCAACGGTGCCGCCTGCAAAGCTCCTCCGCCGCTGGCGTTGCCAGATTCCAGATGGCTGCCACCACGCTGGCCAGTTGCCGGTTGGGACGGAAGCCATCGTGGGAGAAAGGTAAACGGCATTGAGGGCAGGAACCGGCCGCAGAGGTATCCGTGGAGCAACAATCGAGGCAACGGCGGCAAAAGTTGTAGCCGCAACCCAGGAGCATGACGGGATCGCGGAAGAAATCCAAGCAGACGGCGCAGGTGGTCTCCTCCTGGAGATTTTCTACGGCGTTACCCACAGCCATGGCCGAGGTGACGGGGTTGTTTTTTACAAGCGCTCAGAGAAACGCCCACGCGAAGGGGCCGGGCAATGGTTTTGCTGGAAGCGACAACGGCGCAAGGAGGCCAGTGTTGGCATCTGGAACTTTGCGGAGAAAAAGCAACACAGACCTTATCTGACCTTCTCAGCGCCCCAGCGATAAAACAAGGACAAGGCCAGCGAGGATTTAATGACAGCAGGGAACGCAGGCAGCTATCGCCGGGGGTTTGCAAGAGATGATTTTTTTGCAATTCTACCACTCTGGCTGTGCCTGGAGGAAGCAAACTGCAGCTAGAGGGTGGCTGTAGAAAGCAGGTATTAATGCAGGAATGCAAGGAGTGAGCAGAGCTCTGGCTACGTCCCTGCGGATGTTAGCTGTGCCGCCAGCAATGAGCCCAGCGAGGGGTTTAAAGTGAAATAAATCCTCCCCGCTAAACCCCAGCATCCAAATCAGATGTGAAAAAGAAGAAGCAGAGGGGAAAAATAACAAGTAGCAAGGCGCAGGATCCGGGGCTGGAGGTGGTGTTACAGTAGCTTTAAGGTGAGGCTGCCAAACTCCCATCCCGGGAGGGAATAACGTTAATGTGGTCGTATAATAAATTAATTCAGGGAACCAAACCAAACGAGTGTCTTTGAGTTGGAAGTTTTGCTTTTATAGACTATAGCCCACATGCAAATGATTTAAAGAAGAAGAGACTAATCAGAAATCATGATAGTTATGAGTAAGGCTGATAAAACAGTAAAATAAGGTGGATATTCCCAGAGCTGTAAAAACCGTGGGTTGCTGAGCCCCAAATTAATCAGCTTTGGCTTTTTCGCAGGAAAACCACAGCCCCTTCCTCAGGGGAAAGCAGAGGCGCTGCCAAAACCCCCCACCCCGGCTTGAAACGAGGGCAAAAATAAGCAAAAACGGTGCAAAAACCCCACCGGGCGTTTGTCACCCCGTTAATAGACTCAGATGCGTCCCGCTGGGAGGGGGGACTGGAGGGGAGGGAGCGCACCTTCGCTGCGGGAGAGCGGATCGGAAAGGTCTATTCTCATTGGTTGACAGTGCGCAGCCAATAGGAAGCCTCAGCGCTTCAGGTGGCCAATAATAGGCGGCGCTTGTGATCTCCTTTCCCCCTATTCGCTCCCGCGTGAGAGCCTCGGGGGTGCGATGGAGCAAAAGTTTAAGGAACTTTTTTCCTAAGGAATGTTTGTAATAGAGGTTTAATTAACAGGCTGTAAAGTTAATGTTTAATAAATTCTCTGTCTTGTCAGGTATTTGTAGGTCTTTCCCCAGACGGATCTGAGACGGCGAGAGGCTTCGGTGGCAGAAGGAGAAACCACAGCTCTACCGGCTTCAAGTATTTTTCCACCAATTCCCATTTTTGAAATATTTTTTATGATTTACATACATGCGTGCAAAACCAAATCAAAATTTATACCTCGTTCAAGTTACATCCTTTGGTTACGCGCAACTCCCAGAGCCGCAGCCCCTTGGGGGTGAGCGCGCGTCGCACCCGCTTGGCTTTCTGGGCCCATTTTTAGCGTTTTGGGAGGTTTTTCTAGGGGTTGGCTTTTTATGGTTTTAGCGGTTTTCCTAAGGCCTGGCTGCGGGGACACGAAGAGCTGTGGCGGGGCGGCGGGGGGCGCCCCCAGCTTTGGCGCTTCCCTTGGGGGGAGGTTTATTTTTTTTTGGGGGGGGGGGGGGGAAATCCCCTTTTGGCGCCGGCGGGAGGAGGGGGGAGGCGCGCGCGCGGAGGGGGGGGGGGTGTGACTGTTGCGTCCTCCGGGGAGGGGAGGGGAGGAGGCGAGCACGCGCGGGGCGGAAGTTGACTCGGTTGCATCCGCCCCCGAGGGTATATAAAGGGCCAGCGGGGGGCGCTGCAGCTCAGCTGGGGCGGGACCGCCGGAGGAAGCAGAGCGGAGGGTGGAGCGGCGCCGGCGCTTCGAAGGGGGGGGTGATGCCCCGAGGCAGAAGTGCGGCGCAGGTGTCAACCTGCAGGGCGGGGTCCCGCGGCAGCAGCGGTTGCGGGCGCGTCTTAGGAGCGCAGTGGATGGAGCGGTGAAACGAACCCAAAGGGTCTTTTAAGAGCCACCCGAGGGGGTTCAGAAGAGGAGCTGGACACGGGGGGCCGGTGGAGGCAGAGCTGCTCCACGGGTACCCTTGGGGGGAGGCGGCGGAGGGCACCGCGGGGAAGGGAGATCACGGGGCAGCGGTAAGAGCTGAAACCGAGGGGTGGCCGCTGTCGGGAGAGAACTGAAAGAGCTGTATCGAGGGATGGGTGGGGTGTGAATAAGAGCTGTGTGGTGGAAGGTTGTTATCTCGCACCGCTAAAAGAGTTGCACTGGGGGAACGGGAGGTGCGAGGCGGTAGGTAGAGCTGCACTGAGGGGAGACTCGCTCGTGTCACTGAAAGAGCTGCACCCAGGGGAAGGGCGAGATGTGAATAATAGGTTTAGGGAGGGGGGCTGCTGCGTTGCACGGCGAAAAGAGCTGCCCCGGGGGAAGGGGAGGTGTGAGGCGGCGATTAGAGAGGTCCGCTGCCCGTGACACTGAAAGAGCTGAAGGACGGGTGAAGCGAGACGGCGAGAAGAGTTGTGCTGGGGGGTCCGTGTAAGGCGGCACTAAAAGAGCTGCTCTGGGTCCCTGGAAGAGCCACACCGTGGGCGAGGTGTGAGCGAAGGGGGCTGCCCCGAAGTATGGCCGCCGCCCGACCGGGCTGCACCGAGGGGAGGGAGAGGAAAGCCGGGGGGCGCAGGGGCGCCGCCGCCACGGGTCGCTAAAAGAGCCGCACCGGGGGGTGGCCCCCCTCGGGGATCACTGAAGAAGTGCAGCCCCGAGGTGGTGGCGCTGGGGACTGGGGCTGCAGCGGGGCGAAGCGGCGCTAAAAGAGCTGCACCACGGGATGGCCGCCGCTCTGTGTCCCTGGAAGAGCTGCACGGAGGGACGGGCAAAGCGAGACGGCGAGAAGACCTGTGCCGGGGGGCGGGGAGGTGCGAGGCGGCGATTAGAGTAAAATTGAGGCTATCAGCCCTAAAAGAGGGTTTGGGACAAGAAAAAGGAGACTTTGCACCCTCAAGACGCAGCTTGGACCCTTAAAACAATTGGCTGGGTCCTAAAAACAAGGCTTTGGAGCCTGAAAATGACACTTCCAACACTGAAAAGGAGGTTTGGGACCCAAAACAAGAGGGTTGGGACCCTAAAAATACAGATTTGGGCCATCAAAATCAGAATTTGGGCCATCAAAGCGATGCTCTGGGCCCCTGAGATGACTCTTTGGAGCTTAAAAGGTGCATTTGGAATTCAAAAATGAGGGTTTGGACCCTAAAAAGGAGGTTTTGGACTCAAAAAAGGAAGGCTTCGACTGTAAAAGGGGAGGTTTTCAACCCCAGAATCAACGCTTTGGACTCTCAACAGTGGGATTTGGGGGCGAAAATTGAGGCTTTCAGCCCTAAAAGAGGGTTAGGGACAAGAAAAATGAGAGTTTGGACCCTCCACACGCAGCTCGGGCCCTTAAAACAATTGGCTGGATCCTAAAATGAGGCTTTGGAGCCTGAAAATGACGCTTCCGACACTGGAAAAGAGGATTTGGACCGTAAAATTGAGGCTTTCAGCCCTAAAAGAGGGTTAGGGACAAGAAAAGCGAGAGTTTGGACCTTCAAGATGCAGCTCGGGCCCTCAAGACGCAGCTCGGACCCTTAAAACAATTGGCTGGATCCTAAAAACGAGGCTTTGGAGCCTGAAAATGACACTTCCAACACTAAAAAGGAGGTTTGGGACCCAAAAAAAGAGGGTTGGGACCCTAAAAATATGGCTTTGGGCCATCAAAACCAGACTTTGGGCCGTGAAAGCGATGCTCTGGGCCCCTGAGATGACTCTTTGGAGCTTAAAAGCAGCATTTGGGATCTTCTGTCCTCCCGACATCCCGTAGGCACCATGACCCCAAATCCCTCGATGAACTACAATTTGGGGGGCCAGGGCCAGGCTTTAGCCAGGACCCACCACGGGAGCTGCCGGCGGGGACCAAGCCCAAGCGGGTCCCCAGGGATGGGAGGGACACGGCGCAGACCCCCACGGCCACGCAGCTGCCCCCCAGAAGCCCCCCAGCCATGGCCAAGGACAAGAAGATAAGCTTTGCTGAGGTCACCCACACTGTCCAGGCCACCCAGGCAAAGTTGGAGCAGCGTGGTGACACATGGCAGGCGGTCCAGGCCCGGCATTGGGCAGCAGCCAGAGGTGCCAGGGGTCCTGCAGTGCGACCCTCCCCGGGAGCACACCCACCTTCCCACCAGGATGGAAGAGCTCGGACAGCTGGGGCTGCTGGGGGCCCGAGTGTGGCCCCAGTGCCTTGCAGCCAAGCTGCCAAGGGTGGACACGACCACGGCTTTGGAGCACGACAGGGAGAAGGACTTGGACCTGCGGCCAGACGGGAGTATCCCCGCTCCCGCGGGAAGGAGGTCCCTGGCACAGCTCAGACCCCGGAGGTGGGTGCTAGCGCGCAGCATGGGGCCAAGAGCTTCTTCCGCCTCACCCGGCTCCTGGAGGTCGTGCGGAGGATGAGGAAGGGGTCGAAGAGTGAGACAAAGAATTCAAAGCAAGGAACAAAAGTGGAGAGAACCCGGTCACAGGAGCCGAGCAGTGAGCGGCCCCGGCACCAAGCACCCCAAAAACAGCCACCACCCCATGGCAGCCCTGAGCCGGGGCTGTGCCAGGGGCTGCTGGCCGCTCTGTCCCCTCCCTCTGCAGCTTCTCCACCAGTGGATGGAGGACCAAAGCCCAGGCAGAAGGAGGAGACCACAGACGTGTCGAGGAGCAAGCGCCTGTCCCCGCAGGACTCCCTGCCCTCCCTGCCACCCATACATCACATCAGCGGTGATTTGTTTCTGGACCTTCAGCCCTCACTGGACCCCCAGCCCCCCCAGACACACCAAGACCACCCAAAGAGCCACCAGAACCTGCCTTCACTGGACAGTTCTGGACTCTCTGAAAATCCGTCGGCCACCAGCTCCTTCCCAGAGCCCATGCCCCATCCTGCAGCCACCAACAAGGACAAGGTGGAGCGGGTCCAGGAGATTGCCCGCGCCTTCCAGGCCCTGAAGGCAGAGATGGAGGAGCTCTGTGAGTCTGTGGGCAGGGGGTGTGACCAGGGGGCCTGGGGCCGTGCAGGGCAGGAAGGTGCCTGCGGCAGGGCTGCGTGTGGCTGTGGGGACGCCTGAAGGGCTGGTGGAGACGCCACTGGCCCTGCTGGGTCCGCTTCAGCAAGCCCTGCAAGTGGTGGCAGCGTTGGGTCCAGAAGAGAAAGGGTTCCCCTAACACTGAGGGGTCGGGGGGCGTGGGGCCGGGAACCCCCCTGGACTGCCCCCCGTCTGAAATGTTAAAGAAATAAAATATTTTCCTGTATCCCTGGTGCTGTGGTTCATCCTGGATGATGCGCTGTTTGTGGTCAGCGGCTTCAGCGGTTCAGATATCGCTGCCACGCGCTGGGCTCGGCATTCTCTCTTATTTTGGAGGGTGTTGCGTGGATCGTGGCAGCGGCCTGGGATGTTTAGCAGCTGTGTATCGGTGGCGGAGTCCGTGACATGAAAAGGTCTTTGGGGTACAGAGGTGGATATGTGGGGTTTTGTAATCAGTAAGCTCTTTGAAAATGTTTCTTCTTGCCTCGTACCTGTGAAACGGTGTTCAAATTGGTAAGGCTGAGCTGGATTCCAGTGGTCCCAGTTCATTTTGGGGAGGGCTGAGCTGGTTTCCAGCAGTCCCGGTTCACTTTGGGGAGGGCTGAGCCGGTTTTGGGGTGGCACAGCCCGTTCCGAACGGAAGAGGTGGGGCGCAGCTGAGGGCGGGGCCAGGCAGAGACCCGCGCCTCGTTCTCTGCGGCCCCGCCCTGTGGCGCATGCGCAGGTGGGCCGGACGCAAAGGGGAATGCTTCCGGTGTGGGGCGGCAGATGGGAGCTGTGGTGGACAGTACCGGGGGAAACGGGGCGGCCTGGGCCGGGCCGGGCCAGAGGGGAGCAGTGCCGGGCCGGAGGTCGCCAGGGCCGGTTTGGGGCCTTTGTGGGGTGGCGGGACCGGGCTGGGGGCTCGGTGGGCGGCCTGGGCCTGGTTGGGGGGGAGGGGGCAGAGCCGGTTGGGGGAACCGTGGCGGGAACAGGCCGCTGACGCCCCCTCAGCCCCTGCTCTCTCCCCGAAGGTGGCGGGGCGCTTGGCTCCGCTCTCAGCCCCCTATGGTGGGTCAGCCCGGCCGAGCGCCCTTTGACAGCCTCCATCCCGTGGCTGAGCCCCCCCAGGTACCCCCCAAAGCCTCATTTTGAAGGCCCAAAGCCTCATTTATGGGGTCCAACAGCTCATTTTTGGGCCCCAACCCTTATTCTGAGCTTCCAAATTCTCCTCTGGAGCTTCTGAAACCTCTTTTTCCGGCACCAAAGCCGCCTTTTTAGGGTTCAGGCCACAATTCAGAGGGCGCAAAACTGCATTTTGAGCCTCCAAAGCCCCATTTTTGAGGGGGCAAAGCCTTCATTTTAGGTACCAAGGAATCATTTGTGGGCAAAAAGCCCTCATTTCAGGGTTCTAACCTTTAATTTCATGTCCAAAGCCCCATTTTGAGGGGCCACAGCCCCATTTTTGAGGCCGAACTCCTTTGTTATATGGTCCCAACTTGTCTTTTGATACCCACAGCCCTCATTTTGGGGCTCCAATCCCTCATTTTGGGGCTCCAGTCCCTCATTTTGAGGGCCAAGAGCCTCATTTGAGGGGCCGAAGCCACGTTTGGAGTGTCCAAACCCTCCTTTTTTCCTTTCCCGAGTCCCAGTTTGGGCTTCCCAACCTCATTTGAGGCTCCAAAGCCTCATTTTTATGGTCCAAAACCTCATTTTTATAGTCCAAAGGCTTGTTTTATGGTCCAAACCCTCCTTTTAATGGTCTAAAGGGTCCTTTTTAGTGTCCAAATCCTCTTTTCCAGTGTCGGAAGCGTCATTTTCAGGCTCCAAAGCCTCGTTTTTAGGATCCAGCCAATTGTTTTAAGGGTCCGAGCTGCGTCTGGAGGGTGCAAAGTCTCATTTTTCTTGTCCGTAACCCTCTTTCAAGGCTGAAAGCCTCAATTTTCGCCCCCAAATCCCACTGTTGAGAGTCCAAAGCATTGATTCCAGGGTTGAAAACCTCCTTTTTCGCATCGAAATGTTCCTTTTTCGAGTCCAAACCCTCCTTTTTAGGGTCCAAACCCTCATTTTTGAATTCCAAATGCACCTTTTAAGCTCCAAAGTGTCATCTTAGGGGCCCGGAGCGTCACTTTGAAGGCCCAAAGTCTGATTTTGAAGGCCCAAAGCCTTATTTTTTAGAGTCCAGAACCTCCTTTTTAGAGTCCAAACCCTCTTTTTTGTGGTCCCCAACCTCCTTTTTAGTGTCGGAAGCATCATTTTCAGGCTCCTAAGCCTCATTTTTAGGATCCAGCCAATTGTTTTAAGGGTCCGAGCTGCGTCTTGAGGGTGCAAAGTCTCATTTTTTCTTGTCCCAAAGCTTCAATTTTCACCCCCAATCCCACTTTTGAGAGTCCAAACCGGGATTGTGCTCCTCTGCTCTGCTCTGGGGAGACTCCCCTGCAGTGCTGCATCCTGTTTTGGAGTCCTCAGCACAAGAAGGATGCGGACCTGCTGGAGCAGGTCCAGAGGAGGCCACAAAGATGCTCAGAGGCTGGAGCCCCTCTGCTGGGAGGACAGGTTGAGAGAGTTGGGGGTGTTCAGCCTGGAGAAGAGAAGGCTCTGTGGAGACCTCAGAGCCCCTTCCAGTTCCTAAAGGGGCTCCAGGAGAGCTGGGGGGGACTCTTGATCAGGGAGGGGAGTGATGGGATGAGGGGTAATGGTTTTAAACCAAAAGAGGGGAGATTGTGATGGGATATTAGGAAAAAATTCTTTCCTGTGAGGGCGGTGAGCCCCCGGCCCAGACTGCCCCGAGAAGCTGTGGCTGCCCCATCCCTGGAGGTGTTCCAGGCCGGGTTGGACGGGGCTGGGAGCACCCTGGGCTGGTGGGGGGTGGCCCTGCCCAGGGCAGGGGGTGGGACTGGATGGTCTTTGCGGTTCCTTCCGACCCAAACCATTCTGTGATTCTATGATATCTAAAAGCTGATGCCTTCCTGAAAAGAGAATAGAATATGAAAAGAGAAATGTAGGCAGCTGAATTCACAGGCTATCATTTATAAACAATTACCATTTATTACTAAATGTAAATAAAATCCCAGAAAGGCTTTGGAAGCGTTAATGTTCCGCATAGGACACAGGTGGTAAGCAACCAACAACATAAGCCTGACATTTCCAGTTTCTCCATTGCAGTATGGCAGCACTGCAGAGTACATTTAGCGGTCACTTCTGTGTGTCTGCGTGTGGTTGACGCGCTCACAGCCTGCAGCGTTACAGAGCTGCCTTCCTCCCTCTGGAAAGCAGAAGTAGCTCTTTTGCAGTACGAGATCAGGAGATACGCAGACCATTCGTGGCTGTTGTCTTTCACGTAGTCTGAACAGAAATATAAACTGCAGAGAACTTATGTCTGATACAAAAAAAGTTTTTGCTAAAGAAAGTGCTTGAAGTACTGGAGATATAAAGATCAACATTCAATTTAGCGTGTGAAGTGCTATGATTTCCTGAAAGGAAATGAGTTTATAACTTTGCAAGAGGGGGAAGTCAGTATTTTGCTTTCAGCACAACCCTGCTGTCAGCTCGCATGGGTATATCGGCAGCCGGACCATGCCACAGCCAGAAATGCAGGGTAAGTTAAGGGAGCAGCTCAGCCCAGCAGAGATTTGGGTCTCTTGCAGCCTGTCCAGCCAGTGTGTGTTTACAGGGATTGCTATGGCAGCAGGTCGGCATCGCCGGGGGAGCGCGGAAACACACAGCTGTGGAAACACCGAGTCAAATGGGTGTGACAAAACCGAGCTCGGTCAGAAATTCTGCAGAAGGCCTGCGGGGTTTCCGAGGAACTGCAGCTCCCCACCCCTAGCCTGAAAAAGGCTGGTGAGACCGTAGCTGGATTCGGGATGTTAGGAGCAAATTACCGAAAGAGAGAAAAACTCAGATGGGAGAAGCAGCTATGAGAATTAGCCAGCTCTTGCATTTTCAATCAATTTCTTGGAACATTAAAACATATCACAATTGAAATAAAAAAAGCACTTTATATGTGCACATGGGACAGACCTGATCTACCTTACTCTTTGTTTTAAAGCAAAGTGTAAGAGTCCTTAGAAGCACGACCATTGCATGGGGCACAGCGAAGGCTTTGCATGCATCATGCTTACAGTGCTATTTTTGTTTGAAAGGATAACAATATCTTTAGATATGTGGGATCCCATTCAACTCTGTGCCTCATCTACACCTGCAGTGAGATGGTGGGAAGAGCAGCACGCAACGGTTCTCTTTGAATCACACAAGTGCAAACGCCTCCTCCCGGCGTTTCTTCCTCGGGGGTCCCTTTGTCACTGGAGGAGAGCAGACCCATCACAAATAAACTGCTTCAAAGCTACAGATAAGTCTTCCCAGGCATTTTCCATGGGCTGTATATGCAGCCTGGGGGAAGGAAACATTCACACGGAGATTAGCCTGGCTGTAGTTTCAAGGACAGTTAAGCTTTCTGCCCAGATTTTTAAAAACCCACCCAGTTTGGGGGTGAACTTTAGCACTTCACTCTAGAAAGGCCCAAACCAATTCCTCCTTCAAACACTAGAGGCTGTTTTCAGGCATCGTTCCACTTTCCCCCAGCTCATCCCTCGCTCCAGCCTTCTGCCGCCCCGGGGCTGATTTTACCAGAGCCAGGAGCCATGGTTTTGGGGCAGTGGAGCCAAGTTCCTGAAGTACAATGCAAAGTGACATTTCTCACACATTAGATCATGGGTCAAGCTGCTGCTTTGACATGGTCTCCTGAAGAAGTGCCAAAAATGACAAAATAGTAAAAAAAAAGAAAAACCAGCAGGAAGGAATTTTTAAATCAATCGGCATTCTTAAGTTATGTAATAGAGCAAAGCAGGAACTTTTGAGCAAGAAAACAAAACACAACCAAGGACAAAGTTTTCTCCTTTCCTTCCATGTTGTATGATCTAGGATGCTTCCAGCCTTCATTTGTTCCTACCAAGGCCCCAACATCACCCAGCTTCATGTCCTTTAAGGCCTGCAAAGCTCTGCTTGGAGCCCTTTTCCTACACTGATACCACTGCGATGTCTTCCTTACGCACACTTCTACAAGTGCCCAACCATGCAGCCCCGTTACCCTGCCTTTAACACCGCAGGTGGGGTTCTTCGATCCCTTGTTTAACAGATCAGACAAACCCCCGGGGGCTGCAGTCCCAGCCGCCGGCCGGGCAATGCCAGTGGGTTGGAACGAACCCCACCTGTGAGAAATGATGCAGCCATGGGGACAACCCCTCCTGGCCGCGCTGCACCTGCATGGGGGCATTTCTGGACCTGGGCTAAAGCACCAGCTCCGTCACATGTGTGTAACAGCCCCGGGCTGTGTGGGGTCACACATAAAATCCACTGTGACAGGGGCGACAGATTTCATGGGTTTGACCCCAGAGAGATGGCTCAGGGATGGGCAAGCTCAGCTTGACCCTGACACCAGAGGAATGCTTTTCATCCGGTCGCCAGTTGGGTAGCGAGACCCTCCAGTGGGTGTTTTGTCTTTATTAATTACAATTACACGCATATGGTTCCCACCCAGACACTGTTTCCAGCACAACTGACACTCACCCTTCTTAGGGGTAAAATAATCCCTTGCAACGGATGGGGAATCTGTTGTAGCAGCACTTCTGCCATGTCCGACTTCTCCTGGCTGCCCATGACCTCGCTGGTGGGGAACAAGGTTAGCGTTAGTGCACTGCCTCTCGCTGCCGGAGCAAGGACAGAAGCCCTCTAAAGGCTACGTGGTATAAAGTTATCTCTTGCTTTTCAACAGGGCAAAAAAATAAGTTAAAATCTGTAATAATGCAGGAGCAAGGAAACGATAAATGAAGATACGTGTCATATGAAGCAAAGGTTTTTTAAGAGGAGGAAGTGAGTTCAGTCAAATTTGAGCTTTGAACCAGATGCCCAACCAGTGAAAAATATCAAATATACAGAGAAAACTTATAGAAGAAAAGAATATGACAAAAAAAAAAGCGCTCACTTCCACAAAATGATGCAACTTTAGACCGTTTTAAGTTTTCAAAGCAGCTGGCTTGGGGGAGGATGCCAGAGATCCCCATGTACTTTGGAGGACACACGGATCCTTGGCCGGTCCCAGGAGAATAGTAGTTTTGGGTTTTATACAAAGGTACAACAAATCTGAACACTGAGGTAGCACAGCTCCGTGACGCTGAAGAGAAACACATGAAAAAAATGAAAGCTCCAGGTACAGGGCTGGGAGTAACCAGGGAGTCCCACAAATGAGTTCCCCTGAACTCCAAATGAGCCTCCAGGACTGACCTGGTGTCCTGAAGAAAGAAGAAGAATGGGAGGAGGAGATGGTATTTTGGAGTGACTTTTTATAAAGATTGAGCTTCGTTTCCCACGTGAAAGCCTTCTTAGGCTTAGGTTGGATGGCATTTCCACGGGAATCTGAAAAGAAAGAAAATCACAGTGTGAAATTCATCGAATGGCTTTTTCATAGAAATGTGATAGAGGAGCAAATTAAGTTGGGAAACGTGGGAATCATTTCAACTCACTTTGGGGAGGAGGACTCCTTTCCATTTCTTTTGCTTCAAGTTTGACAGATGTGCTTTTCTCTAGGGTATAAAGAGTACGCATTGCTAGGAGCACTCCGCCTTTCCTGCACAGGCCGTTCACTCCTTACTCACTTTAGCAGCACTGCATTTTTTTCTCTTTAAAATTACAATAGGACATGCCCTGTACTAAGCAATCACAGTATGTTAAGCTGGTGCGTACTAAATACTGAACTCTTAATAAATACTAAATTCCAATGAAAGCACCTTTGCATTCAGGCGCAGCTCCGCTCCAGGCTCCGTTTGTTTTGTCTGTACTCATGCAACGGATGCTCGCGGTTCCAACGAGCTGGAAGCCAGAGTTGCAGCTGTAAGTCACCGTTGAATTATACCCAACTTTTTCTACACCTTCACCATCGTGCTTTCCGTTGGTAATTTGCGGAGGCGAGGAGCAGGTAATTACTGCAGGAAGGAAGGTCAACATGGGCATTGCTAAAAGCTTCAGTAATAAAGAAAATGCAAAATGTTTCTTGAGTCCACCTAAGATTCTTGAAGAGAACAGACTTTTTGGACAACTGGAGATGGGCAACTAGCACTGCCTTCTGTCTCGGTCACCTCCCTTTTGTTTCTCAAGTGCTTCTGTTGTCCTGTCTTTCTGCCTCCCCCTTCAGGGTCACAGAAATAAACCGGCAACTTGCCACGTCCTGGCTTGTGATTGCTGGAAATTTCATCCCATCACCTTCACAGGGAACAAAACTGCTGAAATACAGTGAAACACCCAGCAAAATGGGTGTTTCTCAGCTGCGGTGTTGGTGATGGATCTGCCACGTAATATCAACAAAAAGAACGTATGATGATAGGTTTAGACTAGGCACTAGGATGCAGGATCTACAGGAGTGAAGTCAAAAGTAAGGTTGGATTGATCTTACGTTCACAAGTTGGAAGTTTACTCCATCCAACATCATTTCCTTTAAGCTGACACTGGATGAAATGACTCCCATTTAACTTGTACCTAAGTGAAAATACACAAGAAAAGAAAAATTTATGTAAACATCCAGAAACTGAGAGCAATTCTTTTCCCCAGTATCAGTATGATCAGGAATGTAGAAAAGTTTTAGCGCAGGCAGATGTGCAGATACGCACTGGTTAATAGGAGAGCTCCTTCACCTTGCTCTCTGCCAGGATCCTTGTTAATCTATTTTTAGGCGATTCTCTCCTTTGACTCATTGCGAGGATGGGAGAAGTCATAGCTGGCAGCTAGCAGAGCACGCAGGGAATGCCAGGCAGCGCTGAGGTTAGATGCGGATTCCCACATGGAGGCATCAGGCTCAGATTTTGCTGCATCAGGGACAATTTGTCCCTGCCTGCTTCCTGGTGGAGAGCAGTGCTGGGATTCAGGCTGCTGGCATCCCGCGCCTTTCCCACGCCGCCGTCACCCACCAGGACGCAGTGAGGAGGTGAGGAGCTCCCTCCGAGCACACACAGCACCTCTAAAGGCCGCGGCTCAGCCCCTGCCTGCTGCCAGTTAGCTGGATCTGCTGAAACGCGCAGCGCTGGTGGCAGAGGACAGAATCCCAGAATCCCAGACTGGTGAGGGTTGGAAGGGCCCTCTGGAGCTCCCCCAAGTCCAACCCCCTGCCAGAGCAGGGGCACCTCCAGCAGTGGCACAGGATGGCGTCCAGGCGGGTTTGGGATGGCTCCAGAGTGGGAGACTCCCCCACCTCTCTGGGCAGCTGTGCCACTGCTCTGCCACCTGCACAGGGAAGAAGCCCCTCCTCAGGTTGAGATGGAACTTCCTATGTTCAAGTTTGTGCCCGTTACCTCTAGTCCTATCACTGGACACAACTGAAAAAAGACTGTTCCCATCTACCTGGCACCCTCCCTTTAAGGATTTTTAAGTATTGATGAAATCCCCCCTCAGTCTTCTCTTCTCCAGACTAAAAAGCCCCACGGCCCTCAGCCTTTCCTCATAAGAAAGATGCTCCAATCCCCTCATCATCTTTGTAGCCCTTTGCTGGACCCTCTCCAGCAGTTCCCTGTCCTTCTTGAACTGGGGAGCCCAGAACTGGGCTGGGTGCCCAGGACAGGGTGCCCAGCCTCCTTCGGTGCCACCTCCTCCCCAGCACGCTGCTTTTGGGTTGTACACGTGTAGCTGTTTTGATAAAGTTTTGCCAGGGAAGCAAACGACAGCAGGCTGCCGGCATACCTGCTCAGCCGGACTCTGCAAATATTCAAGTGCATCCCGTGCATACGGCAGGGACAGCGAGGAGCAACAGGGATCGACATTTCACTAAAGTGCCTTTTGAGTCGGCCAGCTGGAAGCTAATACCTCTGGTTCTGACAGCACTGACACCTTCCCCAACCTCTGAATTAAATCCTCCTGTTCGAAAAAATTCATCATTTGAACATGATTGATTGTATCTGATCTTGATTAGATGGATAACGTTATCCCTCCACCCTGATGTGTATTTCCAAAGATTAGCTGAACCCCAGCAGGGTGGGACATGCTGTCATTTCCCCAAAGCCCATCCTAAGGGAGTATCTGGAGAAAAAAACCCTCTTATATTTGAAGCAGCTGCAAAGACTGGCACAACAAGGCAGATGATGCCAGCCAGCTCCTGCTGGGGAGGGCAGGGATCCTTGCTGGAGCCTTCAGAGCTTAATTTTGCAAGTCAGTCTGCTGCATGTGTGCCCTGATTGAAAGCAGGCAGAAAGCATGAATCAGCTCACCGACCGATGGAAAGAGTGCTTCACTGCAGTTTTTCAGCTGAACATCATAGATTTTAAAAATTCAAGCGAAACCCCTTTTTATTCAATATATCTCAAATATGTTAAATTGGAGTATTTTAAGTAACCTGTTTTGAAGTCTATAGTTATAAACCAGTGGTACATCCAGCCCTGTTGGGATAGATACCCTGGGGCAGTTAAATTTCCTCTGGATGACACTGGAGGAAAACACAGCGGTAAATTCAGGCCCTTCCCTCCAGCTGTGTTATTCCTCCCCAGCCCACAGCTGTAATTCAAGCAGCGAAAAGCAGCTGCACGCTCTGCACTCGGAGCCGCGCCGTAGGAGTGGTGTATGGTGAAACAGCAGCCCAGCCTGTGTCCACAAGTTCATTGCACTGGACCGAAGTTTGTATTCTGGCATCAGCACCGGTGTGCCAGAGCTCAGGGCATTGCCCCGCAACTCACCCGTCTTCGCAGAACACGTTCACTCTTGCACCAAACTGCAGGTCGGTGAGAACGACCATCCTGCCCCCGGGCAGCGCTCCTGGCTCCCCGCAGGATCTCCCTGCCGGAGAACAAGCCAGCGTTAGCGGTAATGGACAGCGATGGAGAAATAAAAAAGGCTAAATAAGGGGCAGGCTTAGAGGGCTATACCCAAAAGTACCAAAGCGTTTTCTTCCCACATGTCACAGCCAGGCTGGCAGGAGCCAGAATCAGCTGTAGGTGAAGGTGTGGATCCCCGTAAGGGCTTCGTGCTCGCAGCGGTGAGCATCTCGCAGGAGGGCAAGGGAGAATATTGGCAGCTATATTTCCATCTCAGTAGACTGGCAATGAGCTACTCGACTGTGACAAATGTATTGCTGCCACATCATCAGTCTTAATATTACATGGATTTCACCAAGAAACAGGCTTTGTCTTCATTTGGAAGCTCAACACTAGAATTACAAATTGGTGTTTGTCCTGTGCGTATGCCGTGTCCCGATGTGGACATATATACTAACGTGAATATCAGAACAGATCTATTCATGCCAGCAGAAAACGGGAAAAAAAAGAACAGTATTGATGCTCCTGCTATTCTTTCCTAAATATTAATGTCAGGGAACACCCATCTAATTTTGAATTAAGCATGTAGCTGTTGGGATGATAAGGACACTGCTGCATTTCAGCAGGTGGGTTGGGAGCAGCTACCTGACCTGCTCCAAACTCCCCAGATGCTTTTCGGCAAGCGGAGCAGAGTGGCCCAGAGATACTCACTCCTGCACAGCTCAGCAGCTTCCGACCACATCAGGTTTTCAAGGCAAGTGCTGGTGGGGGAACTTTCCGAGGTGTTCTCGTAGCCGGGGCGGCAGACGTAGCTCACATTGGTCCCAACAGGAAAGAAATTAATCCTCTCATCCTCCTCGGACAGGGCAGCGAACCGCAGCCTTGTCGGGATAGCACAGCTCCCTGGCAGTCAAGGAAAGCAGGCCTGAAAGAGCCGCCCACCGGGAGGCACGCGAGATAAACCTTGGAGTTACAGAAACGCTCTCACTAAGGCGCTTTTGGAAAGCCCCTCGCATTCATCGCAGGCAACTTCTGCTCTCATACCGGGCCGCTACTTTGCTGAGTGCATCTTTTGCAAAATGCAGATGAAGGTGCGTTAACTGCACAGGCAAAGGTGTCAGTGGGAAAGAAGAAGTCTTATGCATGTGCAGCCGGGGCTTGGGAGATCCGCGAGCATCCTGGGCTCCAGCCACCCTTCGACTGCCCCCCGCGACAACAGGCGGGGATCCCGCATCCAGCAGCAGCTCTTACCAGTGACAGCTCAGGGAGGTGGGTTTGTACCCGGCCGGGAGAGGCGGTGCCACTGCAGAGCAGCCACCGTAAGGGGCAGAAATTTTAAGCCAAGCGAGAGGCAGAGAATGGAGCCGTATTTCAGAGAAAGGAGGTATTTACGGCCGCATGGCTCAGGCAGCTGTGACCAGCGCGTGCCGGGCAGGCACTTCACTGTGTCCGACCTCCCAGGGATTTTGATGGCACCTTCGGTGCACACGTACGTCACCCTGGATCCCACGGGGAAGCTGCTGGTGTGCTCGTCACTAGACGGTCTGGAGTAGGTCATGCGAGGTGGGGGCCCGCAGTCACCTGCAGCAGGGGAAGACCTCCTCGGGTGAGACCCCGTTTCCCCGGCCCCTTTCCCAGCCCCAACAAATATCCCAGGAATGTGGCTGGGCTTGCCCAGGCTCCCCCTGTGGGCAAGGGCACCAGGCAGGGCTGCATCCCTGAGAGAATCAAGCAATGGGTCCCCAGGCTTGGGGTGGTGGCATCACCCTCCCCAGCCCCTGAACAGCGAGGTAGGACCTGGGCAGGTCTCATTGGTCCTCCCCACACATCCCCATACTCACTGCGAGCCACGGGCATGCCAAGGAGCCCCAGCAAGGCCAGGAGCAGGACGCGGTGGGCAGACCCCTGTGCCACAGCAGGTGCCCCGCAGCTCAGGGTGCCGGGGTGCTTCCCCTGTCCTGGTTCTCCAGACTTCATTGCAGCAATTTCTGTGCTCCTCTGTCAAGCACCGACAGCTCCAAGGGACTGTTTCTGAAGCTGGGAGGAGATGCAGCACAGCACACTTGGCCGAGCCTCTGGAGCAGCGGAAACCTTTCCGGAACACCCACGGAGCTAAACCCTCCGTCAGGGACATAGAGAGCAGCCAGGGGTGGGGACAACTGTCATCCACAGCACCGGGTAAAGCCTCCTGGTCCTCCTGCCCCACCATAAAGGACGGGGGAATAACTCAACCCTTTTATTTGACCTGAGACTGGTAGTGAGTGCTGACTGGGACAATTTTAGCAAAACCAAATGCTACCAGAGCAGACAAGACCCCCACACAGCCCCAGGGTAGGAGAATGCCTGCTTAGTCATTTGCTGGCAGGTAATGCAGCACTGATCTTCCATAAGCAGAGTTAGTGAAACCAAAAATAAAAGCATTATACTTTCCATTTGTTAATTTTTTTCTTGATTGCCTGACTCATCTCTAATTAGGAATGGGTGTGAGTAAATACGTCTGTGCACTGACTAATGCTCTGAAATATCCCATCTGCCATCAGTCAAGACCACTCAGACACACTCAGATACATGCAGGATGTAACACCCAGTTCTTATTCATATTTATGAGTTTCAAGCCTTGCACAGGGAGATAAAACGCTTTGTGTTTGCAGCCCCAGGGGAGCCCAGTGCGGAGGAGAGCGAGGTCTCACATCAGGAGGATGCAGTCCTGCTTTCCTTGTGGCACAGGGAGAGCCGGAGTGGGGCTGAGAGTGCCTCTCATTGCAGATCTCCTCGCTGGGATGTGGTGAAGCACAGGATGCATTATCAAAACATCTTTCTGTATAAAGATGGGAGGCACCAGCTCTTCCCTGGGTTTTGTGCTTTAGGCTCCTGTAACATTTAAAGCAACTCTAATAACTCATAAAAGCACGCATCTGGCTACGATATACCGCTGCAAATTGCTCGTGCAGGAGCTGACTGCTCCCCCTTCTCCCACTGAGCCCAGGCAGCAGCACGCTGCTGTGCTGCACGGTGCCCTCAGCCCCGCGGCTCCCTGCCGTGCTGTGCCCGCTGCGCATCCCCAGCGCCTCAGGGTGGCCCCGGGCTGCCAGGGCTCAGCTCTCTATCGGAACAACCATTGGACCATGCTGGAAATCTGCCTGATTTACAGCCAGCGTGAGAGATTACAAGACACCCATGGTTACACCTGCATCTTTATTGTAATCCTGAAGGGAAGGAGTAATTGGCTGCATCACAGAGCTACATAAACTGATCATCGTTTATTGAGTAATAAGAACAATCTTTTCCATCTGATTCTCTGCACTTAAACTTACAACATCTATTCTTAGCATTTGCTTGCCAGAAATAGGGACAGGGAAGATGACACCACTGCAGATATCTGTCAAGTACAGTGCTGGGCCAGAAACCTGCTGCCTGCTTTAAATCCTGGGATAAGCGAATAGAAGCCTTTACAAAGGCACTTCTCATACGTAACTGCCCATAACTAGACAAATAGAAATCACGAGCCAGATTAACAGAAAATCACATAGTTAAACACTTGCTTCACTGCTATTTCTGAACAGAAGTGGCACGGTAGTGCTGTGACAGGCTGCGTTTGGTACGGGCAGGGGTGCGGTACTGTGCAAACCGCCGGCCGGAAGATTGCAGCAAAAGCACCTTCAGAGAGCCAGACACTCATCTCAGCTAGGAGTTCACTTCCCTCGACTTCAGTGCCCCTTCTCTTGGCTTACCACAGTTTATTCAGTGACTCAAAGCAGCTCAATTTAATTTCTTACTGTGCTTCCTAAAATACAATGTGAAACAACACGTTTGTTAAATATTGAATCGAGCCTGTCAGATTTAAGGAAAAGAGAAAAAATCTCTCTATGCTCTGGCATCTAGCATGGAAAAAGCAGTCTCCTGGTTATTTCTCTGGCTATATGCACGCAAGCATGAATCATAAAGTCACCAAGAGCCTTCTCATAGGTACTGAGACGACACAAACTGTGTGTTCACCAAAGGAAAGGTGATCATTACAGTGCATTACAGGAGTCATTTGTTCAAGTTGTCTAGTTCCACCTTTAGTTTTTTAATCTCTAGAAACAGTTTTTGTATTTCCAGTAGAGTTTTCACTTCTGCTATAGGCACACCGCATTCAAAGACCGTTCTAATGTAATGAACCTCTTCACATACATCAGCATCACCTTCCTTCTTCTGTTCAAAAGTAAAAAAAAAAAAAACACAACCCAGAAAAAAGCATGTAAGTTTGCAGTGCAGCAGATGGAGAGTCACCCACTCCTCAGCTCTGAGCCTGAACTGTCCCGTTTGCCAGGCACTGCCCCAATGCAGCCGGCATCCCCCATTGGTACCATAAAAGAAGAGCTTTTAAGAAGTTCAAACAGTTATTTTTCGTAGTAGAAGTCAGGCAGTGTGTACCCAGGAACCCAGCCAGACTATGGTACTTACACACTTGGGCAGCGGTGTCCAGTTACCATCAGGTAAGCACGTGGCTGTCCGAGAATCTTCTGAGGCCATGTCTCCATCCTCTGAAAAGTGGTACCCATGAAGGCATTCAAAAGTAACAGTCGCATTTGGTTGGTACCACATTTTAGCACCCGAAGGGCTTTTCAGCCTTCCATTGGCCACTTGTGGTTGTGGACACAGAACTGAAAGGAAAACCCACAGCAGAAGGCAGCTCAGCAAGAGGGTTGTCATTACGTAGGTAGGAAAAAAACCTAAGAAATTTGTGAAGACTGAGCCAGTGCTGGTGAACTGAAATCTGTGGAGCTGTGAAACCAAACATTAAAGCGCAGTTACTTCCCCAGGCCCTTCAAGAGGGGAGGGTGAAGGTCAGAACAGCCCCGAGAGGTGTTACACATTGTCTGTTTTCTGACAGCCTCTCAGCCCAGGCATCGCCGCACAAGGGTCTGCAGAGCGACATTTGTTGGTAAGAACGTGCACTGAAGAGAGGGTCAATAACGATGGTGTCTTAGAACCTCCTTTAGACAGGGCTGTCAAGAAAAATTCAGCTATTGCTTGGTAAACATCAGCTGTTTCTTCTGCAAAGAGGGGAAGGCACTGGGGAGCTGCGAGGGCAGACACAGCTATGCACCACTGCACCCCGACATCTGCAGCGGTGCAGGGGCTGCTGGCTCGGCTGCCGGCTGGGACCCACCTGGCTGGCAGGTGGGCAGGGGAGGGTGCCAGGCACCGTTGGCCCCGCACCGGCTCTCGGCATCACCATGCAGCACGAAGCCTTCGTCACAGGAGAACCGCACATCCGCCCCGTAGGGAAACGTGAACCTCTGCGGAGTCATCCTTGCCCTCTCAACTGCGGGCTTGGGGCAGCGAACCACTGTGAGGAGAGAGCAGAGGTGGGTTTGGCTGCTGCCCTTCCCAGGGGACAACGGGGAACCGGGTCAGGGGGAGCAGAGCTGCTCTTCCTGACCGCCTGATGGCCATCAGCGTAGGAGACCCTACCAGTCCCTGGTGTTACTGAACAGGTCATGGCACCGAGACCTTCGCACAGGAGCTGGAGGAGACGCCTGGTCATTAGGCGGCTCTGGGTTTGGAGCTCCTGGACCAGGGCAGGTAATGGGGCTGGGACTTACCCCCAGCATCATACCCAGCTCCTGGCTTCAGTCTGATCCCGTACAGGAGAAACGACTCACCCCTGCACTCCGGGGCAGGTCCACTCCACGTCAGGTTCACCCCATCGTCGGAGGTGCAGTAGATGGAGGTGTCCCCAATGAGGGACAGACCCTCCACACAGCTGTACTTTACTTCTAAGCCATAGGGGAACTGCTCCGTTCTCAAGCCGGAGTGCTGCCCATTGGGGATTTTTGGAGGGGGACCACAAACTACGGGAGGATAGAGAAAGGAAAAATTAAGATTTTCTTAGTTTGGGCAGGGAGACAGAGAAGTGCAGGGAAGTAACAGGAGAAGCCAGTTCTTGATGTTTATATTTAGGGCTAGTCTCCTCAAAGTCCTCCTTGCTTCTTGCCAAGTTTGGACCTGGCTCTGCCAGTGTTCCCAGACTGACCCAGCTCACCAGCACAGCACAGCACAGCACAGGCCCAGGACCTCAGTGTGGGCTTCCCTCCCCTTCCATTTCCTCCCCTTCAGCCGACCTTCCCTTAGAGGAGGGGGATTCCTCTTTTTCATGAGAAATTATCCTGCTGATAAACGGGGTCAGGGAATTGAGAGTATCGTAAGCCCTTTGAACAGTCCCCTGAGAAATGGCTGCAAGTCCCATTATTCAACACATTTAATCAATTACAGTTTTGATAGAAAATTAAAATGTTAAAGCCATTTAATGCTGTGACTTGGGCCCCTTCTCCTAACACCATCGTCTCCGAAAAGCGATGCTCAGGTTACGCGATTTTCTCAGTGCTGTTCCCACCCGCTGCAGAGATGCAATTCCTGGCACCCGCCACCCGCGCTCACCCTTGTCACAGTACGGCACCGGGGGTCTCCATGTCCCATCAGACGAGCACTGGATCCTCTGGCTGCCCCTCAGCACATACCCGGGGTCACACTGAAATTCCACCTGATGCCCAAAGGTGTATTCAGCTTTCCCAGGGCTGATTTCTCTGCCGTGGGGGACATTCGGGCTGGGACACTGTGCCTCTGAGGAACACCACATCAGAAAGAGCTTCCATGGATTGGTTCAGGAGGGGACAGCAGGAGACATTTGCACGGGGGTGTTTTCCCACGGTGGTGGCTTGCTGACCCAGAGAACCTGCCAGGCGGTCCTCTTACTGCTGACAGACATCTCTAACCAGACCTGGCACGCTCAGGAATGGTAATTATGTGGTAACAGCCATTTCTCTTGGAAGGCAGAAGGATCTGAGCCCTGTGATTAGCTATAAATTGTGTTAAAGGGATGGTATGTTGCTAGCTGCATCACTGCATCGTTGTTTGAACAGCTAAATAATCAGCATGAGTTGCAGCTATGTCTTTTCAGCCATGCGACCCTTTGAAAAGCAAAATTATTATTAATGAGAGCCAAAGCACAGCTCAATAAAGTCCTTATGGCACAGCACCACTAGTGGGTATTTCAAAAACAATGTTATTTCCACATCATTAAATCAATGCTTTGTTGGAAAAGAGAAGGAAATGGCATACTTACTCTGGCAAAACTTTGGGATTGCAGACCAGGTGAAATTTTTAAGGCAAGTAATTACTGGGGAGACTTTGGGGAGCAAAGTGTATCCGGATCTGCAGAAGTAGGTCACGGTGGTCCCGACTGGAAATGAGTGCTGAGGGTTTCGGTCCGCGTAATTGACAGCAGGAGGGTAGGGACAGTGACCTGGTGCCAGAGCAGGGGACAGCACGGACCCTCAGAGCTGGGAGGTCTCCCCCCGAGACCTGCTGGGGATGAAGCTGAGCCTTTGGGGGAGCCCAGCCTGCCCCTTGCGCAAGAGTAGAAACCCCAGAGAGAAATGAGGGACACAGCGTCCCTCAGCATTGCTGGGAGAGCGGGGGGACGAACTGAAATGGGAAAAAATAATGGTGACAAATTCAGCAAAGGATGTGGTGAATCTAATGAGTCTTTATTCTTGTACAGTTTTGCGTCTCATTGGGTGCACCCTGCAGGCAGGTAGGACAGCCTAATCTGGCCAATCCTGCTGCGATACCCAGGGGTGATGACAGAGGAGGGCAATCATAGAATGGGTTTGGCTGGAAGGGACCTTTAAGATCGTCAAGTCCAAGCATTAACCCAGCACTGCCAAGTTACCACTAACCCATGTCCCTCAGCACCACCTCTGCCTGTCTTTCAAGTACCTCCAGGGATGGCAACTCCACCATGTCCCTGGGCAGCCTGTGCCAGTGCTTGACAACCCTTTAGGTGAAGAAATTTTTCCTGATATCCACCCTAAACCTCCCCTGGCGCAACTTGAGGCCATTTCCTCTTGTCCTATCGCCTATTCCTGGGGAGAAGAGACTGACACCCCCCCCCCTCCCCGCCCCCAGCTACACTCTCCTTTCAGGGAGCTGTCAAGGGTGGTAAGGTGTCTCCTGAATTCTGCCACCAAACATCAGGCAGCGCAGCTCGCCATGGTGCCCACCCTCCAACCCCTCTCCTGCAACCACTGCACGTGCTTCTAGTGAAATACAAGCAGGCAATTACAGATGGGAGACAAGGCAAGGAGAAAAGAGATCTGTGCGTACCAAGGGTGCAGGCGGGCACCCGTGGATACCATTTGCCACTGGCCAGGCACCGCACGGTGGTGGTGGCACTCACAGGGAGGTAGCCAGCATCACACTCGAGCGTGGCCGTGCTGCCGTAGGTGAAGTTCTGTGCAGGTTTCAGCCGTCCGTGTGTGATTTCTGGGACAGGACACTGAAATTCTGTGAATCACCAAACAAACAGGGCTTTTAGGGTTATTCTTACTGAGTATGGTTATGGTGACCAACTGTCACTGCACCTCTGTCTGGTAAGAGAAGATAAATCAGTTTAACAAATGCAGCAGTTGAGGCAGAGCCATTAGGGGTTAATAAGCCTGCTTGAGCAGCCATGGTCAGTAGGACTCCAAATGTGTAGCGTTTCCATTGCACACAAACGCTATTTCTGCACTCTCCTGATAGCACTTGCTCCAGGCAGTTGCAGTTCGACCCCTGCGTGCTCAGGAGAGGGGTGACTCCAGGGTGCTGGCACCCCATCCCCAGCTTTACAACAGACAAGAGACTCTCCAACAACCGCGTAACTGCTATCACACACATACATCACTGATGTCCCAACAAAACCGTTCTTGTCCACCTACCGTATCTCCCATGAGAAATATTTTGGGGCTGGTCACAAACTGTAATAACAGAGAAAACTAAACTAAAGGCAGCTATGACTGGGATTCCCTCACGCCTTACAACAGATACTGGCAGGTCACCAAGACACAGCACACCTCTCAAAATCCTGCCTGGTTCCCTCCCTGGTACAGCAGCATCGCAGAGGCACCGTCACACCTGCACCATGTCAGGGCAGTGCTGGCAACACTGCCTTGGATACCCATACCCATGGAAAGAGCATCTCCGTACATGTCTTCCCCAGGCCCCAGCTTAGGTGGCGACACACTGTTGGTAATGCATATATTTGGAAAATGGACTAAGCACTGCAAATTAAAAAAAAAAAAAAAAAATGAAAAAAGGGTGTAAAGGCTGTGCTGGCAGCCGGGGGGCAGCAGATACCTCTGCAGGGCGGCGCTGGGGATGCTGTGCACGCTGGACACATTTCTCAAAAGACCCTGTCAGCTTCCACTCAGAAACTGCAAGTTATTCCCCTTCCTAGAGATATCAGTCAGCAACCCCCACTTCTGTATAGCAGCCAGGCTCCCGGATGCATGACAATTCACCAGCTACCTTCAAGACACCTACAGGCTGCCTCAGTGCTTAAGCATTGACCTTGGTATCAACATGATACCCCTCACATTGCTAACTATGACCTTTTTAATTAAATAGTAAAAACTATTACCTGTCTAATTGACTCTCCCCATCTTACCACCATCCACATCTTTGAGCCCCAGACTGTAAGGACACCCTCTGACCCTGGGAACCACTTCCCAGCTGCACGGATGATGGAGGCGAAGGGTGATACACACTCCCTGCCACACAAGTTCTGAACTCCACAGCAGAAGTTCTGCCGACAAAAGACCCAGCCCCAGGCTGTCCCAGGGACAAGCTCGCAGCCTCCGAGTCAGCCGTACTTAACACTGGCACCGGGGAGGATCTGTACCCCAATGTAAGGCTTTTGAAAAGCGTTGGAAATTTTGGGTGGCTCTTTGCAAGTATCTAGAGGTGCAGCTGAAGAGGAGAAACGGGCACTTCACAGCAGCCACCGAGCTCAGATCATCCTTACAAGAACATCAGGCACAGAAAGAGGTGAGCAGCGACTTCAGCCAGAGGAAGGTCTCCTGCTGAATTTTACTGACCCGATCATTACATATTTGATCTGTAAGCAAAGCTGAGCCACAGAAGCAAAGAACGCGAGCAGGGGAGCGACACTCACCGAGACCCCCAGCCAGCCGCAGCACAAGTGCCACCACTGCCAGGAGCTGCCCCGGCCCGCGGAGAAACACCAGCATGGTGCAGGAGCTGCCAGCCAGCGGCGTGGGACAGCAAGAGCCTTTCCCTGCCCAGAGCCTGCTGCAGCACACCAGGGAAGGGGAAGCAGCTGTGGGAAGTTGGGGACAGGCCAGCCGAGCCATGCTGACACTGCCACCCCCCAGCCCTTCTGACCTGGCCGAGGCAAGGGCTGCCCTCCCCGAGCTCTCCAGCGAGGATGTGCCGTGGGAGGGAACACTGCTCTGCCTCCTTCCCTGGTGGGGACAGCGGCAATAAGGGTATTTTGCAGCTAGAACCGCTCTGCAGCAACCTGGACTCGTGTCTGATGTGCTGGGAGCTGCCGTGGGCGCACTGGGCAGTCTTGCGCATTCGCTTTACCCCTTCACTTTGCCCCACAGCCCTGCACTGCGCCCAGGGAATCGCAGCCCTCCATGCCTAATCAAGCAACGAACGTTGAAGCCCCTTCTCTTTCCCTTACTCTAGATAGGACAGAATTATTAAAAGCCAGACACAGCTGTCATTACAATTGCAGCTTTATTATAATCTCGTGGTTGAAGGAGGATTGGTCCGATCACAAGATGCGTGCTAACAGAGCACTTCCCCTTTACTGCACATTGCAGGAAAAAAAAAAATTCGGCTGCTTCTTCCTTTACACTTTTATTTCCAACAATTGCTCTTGGTGCACACACAAAGATGCAGCGATGGCACTGCTGTGGCCTCAGACACATCTGTCCTGCTTGGGAAGAAAACCAGGCATTTTTGTTTTGCTAGAAGACAAGCTTTGACGTTTTCTTCATGGTGCCTGCTCTGAAGGTTATGGCTAATTAGGCAGTTAAGTGCTCGTTCACAATAACAAATGCAACATATATGACCAGAGCAGCAATGGGCTGTACTGGATTGCAGCTGAAGAGGTGCAGCAGTTGTGGGGTGAGTGCAGGTCGGAGGCTCCTAGCATGTCCATGTCTGTCCGTACGGTATCTGCTCGGTGCCGACAAAGGCTTACTCTCCACTCAGCTCCTTTCTAACTGCGCACTTGTCACTATAACAAACATAGCTAACTGGAAAGCTTTAAAATGTATAAAGTGATGTACAAACCTAATGCAGTGAGCTCTAACAGAACGAGCCAGAACTCATCATTTTCTGACTCCCCACATGACGAAATCTGTTCCTTGACCAATTGGTAAATTTTGTTCTGCCTACTAAACTATCAGCACAAATTAAGAAGTCATAAAAAATCCTCAGTGAGCACGATTATTCAACACGCAAAGAGGATGGTTCGTATGATGCCAGTGAGGACAGTCAGCCGTATGGTGTGGTTCTTAGCTCCTTTTCAAGTTTCTGGACCTCCAGGTACAGTTTCTGGACTTCCAGCAGAGTTTTCAGTTCTGTCAGAGGAACTCCACACTGGAAAGTTTCCCTGTTTCGAAGAATCTTCTCACATGTATCATGCTTTTTCTTTAAAAGAACCCAAACAAAGACAGAGGGCGTGAGACTGCTGCAGGGACCTACACACTGAGCATCCCCCTCCTCCTGCAGCCCCTCAATCAGGCCAGCCCTGCTGTAACAAAGCAACCCCATTCATGAAGCTGCACTACTGCTATTCCAGGCTCTAAACGAGGCAGGATACAGACAAACCCGTGGCAAACAGTAGTACTTACACACGTGGGCGGTGGTATCCAAGTGCCATTAGCTGAGCAGGTAGTTTTTGAATTTACAAATTGACGGACATTGTGATCGCAGTAGAACGACAGAGATTCGTTCACCATGTACCATAATTTAGGAGAGACAATCACCATGTCCTCCTGTCTTGGAGGCTGGGGACACTGCACTGAAAGGAAAACACAGGCCAAAAAATAATGTAATGGGAGGAGATGGAGGAGAAAACTCCCTGCAAATCCCACCTGTGGATGATGATTCAAAGGAGCAGCACCCCTGACCTATGCAAACCCGCATCTGCCCGGGTCTGGGACCCACCTGGCTGGCAGGTGGGCAGGGGAGGGTGCCAGGCACTGTCAGCCCCGCACCGGCTCTCGGCATCACCATGCAGCACGAAGCCTTCGTCACAGGAGAACCGCACATCTGCCCCGTAGGGAAACGTGAACCTCTGCGGAGTCATCCTTGCCCTCTCAACTGCGGGCTTGGGGCAGCGAACCACTGTGAGGAGAGAGCAGAGGTGGGTTTGGCTGCTGCCCTTCCCAGGGGACAACGGGGAACCGGGTCAGGGGGAGCAGAGCTGCTCTTCCTGACCGCCTGATGGCCATCAGCGTAGGAGACCCTACCAGTCCCTGGTGTTACTGAACAGGTCATGGCACCGAGACCTTCGCACAGGAGCTGGAGGAGACGCCTGGTCATTAGGCGGCTCTGGGTTTGGAGCTCCTGGACCAGGGCAGGTAATGGGGCTGGGACTTACCCCCAGCATCATACCCAGCTCCTGGCTTCAGTCTGATCCCGTACGGGAGAAACGACTCACCCCTGCACTCCGGGGCAGGTCTGCTCCACGTCAGGTTCACCCCATCATCAGAGATACAGTGGATGGAGGCGTCCCCAATGAGGGACAGACCCTCTGCACAGCTGTACGTCACCTCTGCGCCGTATGGGAACTGCTCCATTCCCAAGCCAGAGTGCTGCCCATTGGGGATTTGTGGAGGGGGGTCACAGACTGTGGAATAAAGGAAATTGATAAAAAAAAAAAAAGAAACACATGATCTTCATATTCAGGTGAGAATCAAAATCGCTTCTGGGAAATTGCTACAAGAGTTAACTTCATGTTTGTAGTGTGGCAGATTCACATGAAGTTGCTGCCTGGCTTCTTGCCCCTTATGCCAGCTCAAGGCTCCCACTTCTCACTCAGCTCCCGCCTGGGTCAGCCCTCCAGGGAGAAGACACCTCAGCGCCTTCAGCCCATGAGCCAGTGATCATCGTCCTGTTCCCCAGAAGCAGATGCTGAAGGCAGGTCACCTACTGACTGCTGTTTCTGAATACCGATGCACGAGATTTCTTCTCAGCCCTGTGTGACACATACCTTTATCACAAAACGGTAACGGGGGAGCCCAGCTCGCATCAGCCTGACACACTGTCAAGTCCTGGCCCCTGAGGACATAGCCCGAATCACATGCCAGCTTCAGTCGGGTCCCAACTGTGTAGTCGTTTTTGCTTTTATAAACCTCTCTTCCATAAGCGGTGTCTGGCTTTGGGCAACGAGGTTCTAGAAGCAACGGAAAATAATGGCTGTCATGTATTTTCAGAAAGAACTCCAGTGAAGATGCTTCTATGGAGAAGAGAAATATCAAGAACTTCTGAGCCCTGGAAAAAAAAGGTGACTGTCATCCAGATCATAGAATCATAGAATCATAGAATAAGTGAGGTTGGAAGGGACCATTAAGATCATCAAGTCCAACCGTTAACCTACCCTGATTTAAAAACACCCACTTCTAAACCATGTCCCTAAGCACCTCATCTACCCTTTTCTTAAACACCTCCAGGGATGGTGAATCCACCACCTCTCTGGGCAGCCCATTCCAATGTTTAATAACCCTTTGAGTGAAAAAATGCTTCCTAATATCCAATCTAAACCTGCCCTGACATAACTTGAACCCGTTTCCTCTTGTCCTATCACTTGCCACGTAGGAGAAGAGGTCAGCCCCCATCTCTCTAAAACCTCCCTTCAGGTAGTTGTAGAGGGTGATAAGGTCACCCCTCAGCCTCCTCTTCTCCAGGCTAAACAACCCCAGCTCCCTCAGTCGTTCCTCATAAGGCTTGTCCTCCAGACCCCTCACCAGCCTGGTAGCCCTTCTCTGGACACGCTCCAGCACCTCAATGTCCTTCTTGTAGTGAGGGGCCCAAAACTGAACACAGTACTCGAGGTGAGGCCTCACCAGTGCCGAGTACAGGGGGATGATTACTTCCCTACTCCGGCTCACTACACTATTCCTGATGCAGGCCAGGATGTTGTTGGCCCTCTTGGCTGCCTGGGCACACTGCTGGCTCATACTCAGCCGGCTGTCCACCAACACCCCCAGATCCTTCTCTGCCAGGCAGCTTTCGAGCCACTCCGCCCCCAGTCTGTAGCACTGCATGGGGTTGTTGTGACCCAAGTGCAGGACCCGACACTTGGCCTTGTTGAACCTCATACCATTGGCCTCAGCCCATCTGTCCAGCCTGTCCAGATCTCTCTGCAGAGCCAATCTACCCTCAAGCAGATCAACACGCCCCCCCAGTTTAGTGTCGTCTGCGAACTTACTGAGGTTGCACTCGATCCCCTCATCCAGATCATTAATAAAGATATTAAAGAGAACCGGTCCCAGCACCGATCCCTGGGGGACACCACTTGTCACTGGACACCAACTGGATTTAACTCCATTTATCACCACTCTCTGGGTACGGCCATCCAACCAGTTTTTTACCCAGCGAAGGGTACACCTGTCCAGGCCACGAGCAGCCAGTTTCTCCAGTAGAATGCTATGGGAAACGGTGTCAAAAGCCTTGCAAAAGTCCAGGTAGACAACATCCACAGCTTTTCCTTCATCCACTAAGCGGGTCACCTCATCATAGAAGGAGATCAGGTTTGACAGGCATGACCTGCCTTTCACAAACCCATGCTGACTGGGCCTGATCACCTTGTTCTCCTGCATGTGCCGTGTGATGGCACTGAGGATGATCTGTTCCATGACCTTCCCAGGCACCGATGTCAGACTGACTGGCCTATAGTTCCCCGGATCCTCCTTCCGGCCCTTCTTATGGATGGGTGTCACATTTGCCAACCTCCAGTCAGCTGGGACCTCCCCGGTTATCCAGGACTGTTCATAAATGATGCAGAGTGGCCTGGTGAGCACTTCCGCCAGCTCCTTCAGTACCCTTGGATGGATCCCATCCGGCCCCATAGATTTGTGCACCTCCAGGTGCTGAAGCAGGTCCCTCACCATTTCCCTTTGGATTACAGGGGCTTCATTCTGCTCCCCATCCCTGTATTCTAGCTCAGGGGTTAGGGAACTCAAGGAACAACTGGTCCTACTGCTGAAGACTGAGGCAAAGACGGCATTAAGTACCTCAGCCTTATCCTCGTCCTTAGTCAATACGTTACCAGCCTGGTCTACTAGAGGACAGAGATTATCCTTAGTCCTCTTTTTATTGCCAATATATTTATAGAAACTTTTTTTGTTGTCCTTGACAACAGAAGCCAGGTTTAGTTCTAGCTGGGCTTTGGCCTTCCTAATTTTTTCCCTACATAGCTTCACTACCTCTTTGTAGTCCTCCTGAGCGGCCTGCCCTTCTTTCCAAAGGCCATATATCCTCTTTTTTTCCCTAAGCTGCAACACTAGCTCCCTGCTTAGCCAGGCCGGTCTTTTTCCCCGACGGCTTGTCTTCCGGCACATGGGGACAGCCTGCTCCTGCGCCTTTAGGACTTCCTTCTTGAAAAACATCCAGGCTTCCTGGGCTCCTTTGCCCTGGAGGACCGCCTCCCAGGGGACTTTTTCAACCAGGCTCCTGAAGAGCCCAAAGTCCGCCCTCCGGAAGTCCAAGGTGGCAGTTCTGCTGACCCCCTTCCTTGCTTCTCCCAGAATTGAGAACTCTATCATTTCGTGGTCACTGTTGCCAAGACGGCCTCCGACCATCACATCCCCCACAAGACCTTCCCTGTTGACAAACAACAGATCCAGCAGGGCACTTTCCCTAGTTGGCTCTTTCACTAACTGTGTTAAGAAGTTATCCCCAGTACCTTCCAGGAACTTTCTAGACTGTTCCCTCCCTGCTGTATTGTATTCCCAGCAGATGTCTGGCAAATTGAAGTCACCCACGAGGACTAGAGCTCGCGACCTTGAGACTTCTCCCAGCCGTTTATAGAATATTTCATCTGTCTCCTCATCCTGGTTGGGCGGTCTATAACAGACTCCTACTACAATATCTGCCTTGTTAGCCCTCCCCCTGATCTTTACCCATAAACACTCAATCCCATTATCACCATCTTCTAATTCAAAGCATTCATAACACTCCCTGATATAGAGGGCCACACCCCCCGCCTCTTCTTGCTCGCCTATCCTTCCTGAAGAGTCTATAGCCATCCATGGCAACATTATAGTCATGAGAGTCATCCCACCATGTTTCTGTGATGGCAACTACATCATAATTACCCTGGTGCACGATGGCTTCCAGCTCCTCTTGTTTGTTGCCCATGCTACGTGCATTAGTGTATAAGCACTTCAGGTGGGCTATAGGTCCTTTCTCCTTTTTACTGGAGGGAGCTAAAGTTCTGCTATCCCCAGACATCTTCCTAAGGAGCCCGGTTACACCCCCTGTCTTTTCCAAGTCTAGTGCCAGCCCACCAATTTCAGGATTTTTGCTAGCAACCTTGGATCTATCCCCATCCCCCTTCGAACCTAGTTTAAAGCCCTGTCAATGAGCCCCGCCAACTGCTGCCCTAAAACCCTTTTCCCCCTCTGAGACAGGCTTTTGGTGTCTGTTGCCAGCAGGCCTGGTGTCCTGAAAAGCAGCCCATGGTCATAGAACCCATAATCTTGCCGACGACACCAGTCTCTGAGCCAGGCATTGATTAGCTGGCATTTCCTGTTAATCTTCGCATCCATCTTTGCAATTGTTGGGATAGAAGCAAACACTATTTGCGCTCCTGATCCCCTGACCAGCCGTCCCAGGGCCCTGAAGTCTCTCTTTATCGCCCTCAGACTCCTTACTGGCATTTCATCATTACCCAACTGAAAAACCAATAAAGGGTAGTAGTCGGTAGGCCTAACTAGGGTAGGGAGTTTCCTCTGGACATCCTTAACCTTGGCTGCAGGGAGACAGCAGACCTCCCTACAGATTGGGTCCGGTCTACATATGGGACCTTCCACTCCCTTCAGAATCGAGTCCCCTACTACAAGGACCCGTCTTTTTTTCCTAAATGATGATGTTGTTACACGAGGTGTAACCTGTCTTGGCTTCAGTGGCAATTCAGAGTTTGGCAAGGCACTGTTATTGTCATCCTCCACTTCCCTTTCCAGAACATCATATCTGTTCTGTAACAGCACCTGGGATAGTGTGGGGGTTTCCTGGGAGGCACGCCTGCCACGTCGGGTGGGGACTTGTTGCCACTGGCCCCCGTCTTCTGAATCTTCACGTTCAGATTCAACGCTAGAGGGTGTTGGGCTCATTGTATGTGGAGCTCGATCTTTCTGGGGGGCTTCTCTCAGGGAAGACAAGATGCAGGTCTCGATGCTTCCTTTGTAACACTAAAGGAGTTTCTGCTTCTACAGCCAGGTTTTTCTGAGGCTGTTGGGAGAGGCACGTGCTGCAGAGCTGGGTCTGTGCCTGAGCGAGCCTCGTCTCGGGACGCTTGGCACCATGCGCCGTTACCGGCCCAGGGGCTGCAGTCCCTGCTCGCCCACTGAGCTGCACTCGTGAGGTTGCTCAGCACCTCACAGGCAGCGTTAGGGCCAGGACAAGGAATCGTCCATGTTCTAATGCTGGCTGCTGTGTGAGGTGGAGCAGGCTCTTTCCTCCTGACAAGATTTTCCTGAGCTTTTGGGCTCAGGCCGCATCCAGCAGCTAATATTGCTGTGGCACCCCGTTGCTGGGTTATTAGTTTCAGCAGCGTCGCTTTTTTATGCTGTTGCATTTTCTTCTGAGAGGGGAAATGCATTGAGAACATCCTCTGCTCCCAAGCCTCATGTCAGCAAACCAGCCCAGCCGTTGTCTGAAGCACAAACCACATCCCCTTCCAGCTGTGTAAATGTTTCCCAGGCTTCTCAGGAACCTCTAAAAGCTACCAACACCCCACCTTCCCATCCCACCTCCCCACACACTAGCTCAGCCCCCTGCCAAAACCTCATACTTTTTCCACAGCAATCCCCAGGCAATATAACAAAGCCTGGATCTTTTGCTGCCTCTTTCTTCCGAGTTAACACAGGAGGACTAAACCTGGGGGTACATGACAGTGGGGCAAAGTTCTCCTTGGCTTCTACTACCATCATCTCATGCCACTTGTAGATTTGTCTGTGAATGTCAGCAGACAACTACACTGTACAGAGTCACCCAAACCTTTGCAGTCAAAAATAGTCACCAAGCCAACATGGTTCACCAACTGTCACCTACCTGGAGTGCACTCCGGTACTGCTGGATCCCATCTACCATCACTTGTACACTGAAGCACAACGTTACTGCTATGACCTTTGAAAGCATAGCCATCGTTACACATAATTTCCAGTCTGTCTCCATACACATAATTATCTTTATATTCCCATGCATGTACAGGCTTTCCATTCCTGATGTCTGGATTTGAGCAAGGAATTCCTGAGAAATACCAAACATTACCAAGTGAGAAACCATGGCAAAGCCATCTGGATGACAGCAGATTCATCGCAAACAGAAAGGTGACTGCTTTGTTAGACAAAGACACATCACAACACTAAATCTGCCCCAACACCATCCCTGGGCCCTCCTGGGGGATGGGGTGTTTGCAAGGGACTCTGCAGCTGCAACCTCCCCTTGGATGGAGCAAGGGGCCCTTGACGCCGCAATGACTTTTTCCACAGGTTGAAGGGACTAGAAAGCGTAGCTGGTAAATAAGCAGAGAAAAACCTCGTGACTGAGGAGCAAATCAAAGGAGCTCAGGAGTCACAGCAAAGACCAGAAGCACCAAGCTGGGCACCCGGAGCATCCCCCTCCCCCTGCAACCTGCACGACAGCAGAGCACGGACAGTTACTTCATTCAGTAATAATTTTGCCAAATCACTAGGAACACACACTTACTTTCGCAAGGACCTGGAATTTCAGTCCACGTGAAATCTGGCAGACACTTAATGTGCCGTGTGGTTTCTCCTGGGCTGAACTGGTGGCCCTGCCAGCACTCGTAGGTAATGACGGTCTCCACAGGAAACAAATTGCCAGCAAGTTTTGCTTTAACAGCATTATGCACATCTGGAGGGTCGTCACAGCTACCTAGGAATGAAATAGCCATTCAGGGACAAATCAGCAAGGCCCATAATGGTATGTAACATAAGAGAGAGAATGAAAAATCGTGGGCTCACATTGTTCTTTTCAAGATGCACTTAACCGTTTGAGTTCAGTAATGCTAAAGAGTGAATGCAAAGGAGATGAATGAAAACATATGAATTATTTCAGACTGCATGGTAATTTTCACTGTTATAATGAGATGTAATTCTAATAAAGTTTATGTTGGTAGAGCCTCAGATAGCAAACTTTGAAAATACTAAGTATAGTAAGGTTAATTTAGTCCCTTCAAGCTCTACTGAGACATGCTAACCAGCCTGAACGGGACAAGGCCTTAGCTTCTATGGCCCCATGTCATAAATTCCTAAAGTCACCTTCGTGCTACAGAGAGATCAGCCAAAAAAAAAAAGCAACAAAAAAACCCCAAAAAGTTAAATCTTGGAGCCATCACTTCCACGACCTAATGCTTTCTTAGTTGGTGGGAACTTCATGGCAGCAAAGCTTCTGGAGCGGGTGGAGCAGCGCTTGGTCTACTGCACTTACTGAGCTGGCAGAGCGGCAGCGGAGGGTCCCAGAGGCCGTCTTCTTTGCAGGTGGAGGCGTCGCTGCCATTCATGGCATAGCGGAAATTGCAGTCGAACACGACTGTGTCCCTGTAGGTGTACTCATTCCGGTACCCGCTCAGCATCTTTCCATTCTCCACGC
Source organism: Pluvialis apricaria (assembly GCA_017639485.1). Lineage (NCBI taxonomy): Eukaryota > Metazoa > Chordata > Aves > Charadriiformes > Charadriidae > Pluvialis > Pluvialis apricaria. The sequence continues at coordinate 8,125,274 of CM030029.1, read as the reverse complement.
TCGGGTGCTCACAGTTCACCACTGCGGCAGGGAAACACCACCACTTAGGAAATCAGCAGTTGTGCTCAAGAGGGGACATTAGGATATTAAAAACATTCTTGTGGCATAAGGTGCGCTCACCAAAAAAGGCTGAAAATTGACATGACGAGGTAGCAGGCTGACACGATATTTTTGTACTCCTTACTCCATGTTACAGCATCTTTTTTTTTTTTTATTTGTTTTTATCAAGGCAAAGCATAAAGAGAACACAGGAAAGGCAGCAGGCATCGCAGCAGCTTTTCAAATTCTTTGCAGGCATTATGTTTTAACACAGGCCAGCAGGCAAGATGCATCGTCTGCTCTGCGAACGGTAATAAAATCCCACTCCCACGTCCCCTGGTGACGTGGTGACCGTGAGCAGCCATGGTCCCTGCGAGGGAAGACTCTAAATCCCGTTGCTGTTATCAAACTCTGAGGGGCTCATGTGCAAGAGGCGATTCCAGCAACACAAAGGCAAGAGATGGCTCCAAGGAAGAAGACAGCTGTAGCAGACCGGGCAGTAGGCAGCGGAGAAGGTGCTGCAGAGCACCGGTGAGCGTGCAAGCGCGCATCTCGCCCCATGCCTCGGAGCAGCTCACCTTTGCACTCCGGGGCTGGCTTGTTCCATACACCGTTTATGTTATCTGTGGTTGTACAGAAAATAGAGGCGTCTCCCACCAACGAGAAAGGTCTCTCTCCCCTTTTGACACTGTGGCACCGGTAAGTGACGGACGCTCCGTATTCAAAGAGCTCTTTGTCAGCTCCACTGTGCTCTCCATTAGCTATTTCTGGAGGGGGTAAACATGGTATTGCTGGGGAGGGAGGGGGGGGAATGGCAGAGGGGGGGAAGAACAAGAGAGAAATAACTTAATTCGTTTTGAACCAAAGGTCTGGTAAACAAGAAATTGAAACACGAGGTGCCAGAGGGGTCAGAAATTAAGGGCAAGTCTCATGGGAGCTGCATGCCAGCCCACAGACAGCAGAGCTCTGACCCTGGCACCGAGCGGTTTTGGGATATACCAGTCTTACGTGCAGCTGCCTTACTCCCAGACAGTGAATAAAGATTTCTGCAGGACGATGCAGGAACAAAAACACAAATTAAAAATGTCTTTCCAGACTCCACCATGCATCGAACTGCTGAAATCCTCAGCAGGGCAACACGGCTGCTTCCTTATCCATCCCCAGTGACATGTAGGCAGTAGATCAATTAAGAAACTCTACTTACGCTCACAGATGGGAATATCTCTGTCCCACGTAACAACTCCATTTTTAATCACACATTGAATTTGAGAATTTCCAACCAGTCTGTACCTGTGTGAAATAGGGGAGAAGGAATTACTCACGCTCAATTTTGATGTATTACCTATAACATCACCATCAGGATGGTTTTGGCTTCCTTATCATAATTACAGCTGATCAGAAATTTGCCACCAATGTCGTTTTTTTCAATGACACACTGGATTTTGACAAAAGCATTTTTTAAGTAAAAAAAATAATTACATGTTTTCTAAGGAACTACTCTATCAGCCAGCTGTAGCTATTGCTACAGCTCTGAGTTCAGTATTGATGTCTTGTTGTCAGGAAGATACTGAAACATTGGAAATGGTTTAGAAGGGGCCAGGAGAGTCAACTTGAGTCTGGGAGGAACTCCCTCAAGGTATGAGATTAAGAAAACTCAGTCTTAAAGCTCTCAAAGGAAAGCTTAAAAGATATTTCAATCACAGTCTGCAATTACCTACACTGGTAAGGCTTCTGACAGTACAGGCTTTAATCTAGAGGAAAAGACTTCAGAAAAATCACCCGGGAAGAAGAGGACCCGTGCCCTGAGTCCTCCCGGCTTACCCAGTGTTGCAGGTGAAGTTCACTGCTGAACCAAAACTGAACGTTCCTGCTAGGATGAGTCTGCCATTGGCCGGCTCTCCAGGGTAGATGCACAGCTTTGCTGGGGGCACAACAGGACTGGAATTAGTTCTTAGTTCAGTTTTTTGAAGAATCAGGAAAATGCAGCAGGAAAGGAGAAGCCTCCTCCAGTACCAAGCAAGGGGATGGACCAGAGACATCCAGATTTCCCCTCCAACCCTAAATTACTCCATGATTCATGCTGCTGTTAAGACTTGCATCATGGCCAGCCTCTGCAGCCTAAGTGGGGCTTTGCAGCCACCCTGGCAAGTGCAACTGTTCCTTCACAGCTAAAGGATTCTCCTCCTGCAAGCCTGAAATACTTTACTTTGAACCAACAGTTACGCAGTGCCTGAGCAGAGGAACATCCTTTGAGTCAGCAATCAAACGCAGCCAGCATCAAAGCACATTTCAGCTTTCACCATCGTTGCCAGTACTCTGCGGAACCCAACCAGTGCTTCGTGTCAGGTCACTTGTCTCCCACCTTCCCATGAGGTCACCTTGGATACTGCTCCAACACAGTGAGCTGACAACATCACCGAATAAAGAACAATATCAAAAGTCAACCCAAAATATACTCACGTGTACACATCTCCTTTGATCCGTGCCACCTACTGTTCCTTCCACAAACAAGGACGTTTCGGGCATTAACACTTCTCACGTAACCTGGGCGACAGACGTATTCCACCACTGAATTATAGGGAAACGTGGAAATGCCATGGTATTTCTCTTTTGGTTCTGCAGATGAGAGACGTGGCGGAGCATCGCAGGCACCTACCGACAGAAGCTCCATCAGAAAGATGCTGGGAGGAAAAGCAGTAGGAGTTCAGGCCTGATTTACTCTGAAGGTCCAGGCAAGGACACTTTGGTGGCCTTAAAACTCCTTAAAGCTAGAAACAGAGAGGAGAAGTGCAGTCTGTGACTGGGGATGGTGGAGGCTGGCAGGGACAGGGGAGGAGCATCACCCCAGGCGGAACTGTACTCCTCACACCTCATCCAGCAGCTTCAAAGGCTGGTCACAAAGCCCACATTAACCATTTCCTCTCCCCAATTCGTATAAATCATTGCACTTTTTTTCAGCTGGAATAATTTTACAGCCGTTTTATGCAGAAAGGAAAGAGAGGCAAAGGAAGATGGATTCTGACCACAAAGATTTATAATGCCCTCGAAATGCAAAGGCAACAAGAAGGAAAAGAGAAGGATTCAAGTCTTGTGAACCCCAGGAGAATGTTATCCTTTGAGGGATCTTAGTTTATCCCAACGGACTCATTCACTTACTCTGGACAGCCACGACAAAAGCAGCGGTGAGGAATAACCCAAGGACAGCAGCACGATGCCTCTGCCCCTCCGGCTCCGAAGCCAGCATCTTTCTTTATTCCAGCCTCCCTGTCCAGAGATCCCACAGAAGTTACCACATTCTTTTTCTAGGCCAAATATCTGTAAAAACAGCAGAGGTGGGGAGGGGGTATTTACACTCAGGATAACCATAGCTTATCGGGACAGGTCTCATTTCTCCATCCCTAAGCAGTTCTAGAGTCATGGCTGGGGACCAGAAGCTGCAGGAGCTATTGCAACACCCTACGAGAGAGTGGAGCTCCTCCGCTGCTGGCTCCTCTGCGGCCAACAGGACTGAGGGCCGGTGCAGAGGAGTGGGGCTGCCAGGGCAGAGCTGGCTTTGGGCGAAGCAGGCTGACCCCGCAGACCAGACCCAGAGACAGGAAAATACAACGTAAACAGGACAACCAATTGTAGACGGTAAGCGATTCCCATAGGCTTTGTTCCACTCGTCTCGTTTATTTGCATTTTTGAGAATGCAGCTTTTGATTAAAACTTTAAGAAAAAAAAAAGAAAAAAGACTAACAGCTCCACTCAAGCCATAACAAATACTTTGTAGCTCATCAGGTTCAACTTAAAAACACTGTCTTCCCAACATAGTGTTCCTGCCAGACAACCAGCCAAATTAATACCTGCAGGGCCACAAGTTTATCTGTGCCTTCTGGATGAAGTCCCCTGGAACTTATCTTACCGGTAAAACATTTTGTTTTAGTAATAAATCTCTTGGAAACAAATTCATAGCCAAATGAAATCCTGCCGGAGTCAGTACTGTCCCCTAACAATAAATTACATGCAGAAAGAGAGTGAGCTAGCAGTATCTAACCAAAAAGATACATCCATTTTGTGCAAATAACATTAACTGGAGTAAAGCTATAAAGCATACAAGTCATTCAGGAGGCCGAATTACTTTACAGAATGGAATTTAAATGCAATTTGGACTAACCTGGCTCCCCTAGAGATCAGCAAGAGTCCTCTCTGACTTTTGTTATCCAGGATCATCATTTATGAGTCTAAACCCTCCCAATGTTATGTACGCGCCAAGTGCTTACCTTCCTCCTGGAAACGAGAGTCTCTTGATGCTGTCTGCCCCGAACCTACCACTTCTCATGGCTCTTTCACTCCTCTGCCTCTCCTTCAATCCTTGTTACAGCTCTTGGTTTAATTTGATTTAACTTACTAATCTTTGTGCCCGCTAGAGTTACAAGAAAGCTCCAATCCAGTTCCCAAGAGCAACATCGCCTAAAGCTGTATCTCTCGAAGTTCTCTTACCTGGAGGTGTGGCAGCAGGGGATGGAGAGACCTGGCGTGTTCCGCTCTTGCAAGACAAAGTGATGGCTGTCCTCCGCCAGACCCCCGGCTCCAGGCACCGCAGCGCTGAAGGAGGAGTCACGATACGCCTACATGCTCAGACATGGCTCCACGCAGAAAAGAGTGAATTCTGCAGAAACCAGAGTTAGGCCAGTTGACCCATAAATCATTAACCCCTCCTCTGAGCAAGAAGGAAGTAGTTTATTCAACCCATAAAACACTACAAAACTGAATGCAACCCAAGCAGATGTTGAAATTGTTTGTTTTCTCTGTGGAGCTGCCAACTCTTTGTTGCAATGATCCTCACTGAGCAGGACGCTGCCTGTTCCACCCTGCAGCAACAACACCCAGCCAGCACGGTCCCCAGGCGATGCCCAGGGACCTCAGGCATGCTATGGGGGCCCTCCCCAGGAGGACTGCTTCACCCTGGGGCACGTCAACAACGAGCTCATCCCTTCTGACCTCAAAAGCCTATGGCCAGCGTCCAAAATATGGTTTCTTCAACCAGCTCCACCTAATCCTATTAAAGCAACACCAGCTGGAGCTCAGCAGCACACGAGGACCCAGGGAGCATCGCTCCAAGCTGACCACCCCAGTCCATGATGGGAACACAGCTGCCCTTCGTCTCACTGAAAGCTGTTGCCGAACCCAGCTGTCCCTGCTGGGTCATTTTCCAGTAACAAGAGTTTTGGCAGAAGTTGTAACCATTTGCTCTTTTTGCCCTTTGGCTGCACGGCTTCATCCAGGCTCGAATCACCAGCAAGAACCTGGCAATGGCCTTTTTACCTTGGGCTGTGCTTCTTCACAGGTGTTTCTTTGTTCTGCCACATCCGAGGCATTTGGGTTTTTTTTTTGCCAGAAAAATTTACCACCCCCCTACATTGAGCGGGATATATTACCTTCCTGAAGCTCGCCTGAGTCTGTGCCAAAATGCAATGAAACAGGTCTAGTTCTTGCTCTGTAAAACGCGGCAAAAGGCTGCCTGCCCTTGCCCCATGCTACTCGTGAGCAGGCACTGACTGCCACTAAACACGTACAAGAATCCAGTTAATCGCAAATACAAACACAGGCTTTCTAGATTTCTTTTCCCCCCAGATAGCTCAGAACAAGCTGACTTATGTGCTCCGCGGGCACCCGGGAGGTTGTTTAGCACCTGCGCAGAGCGCTCGTGGCCATGAGCATCAGCCAGGGCACAGCCACGCTGAAAGCTGTCTCCTGCTCCGACAGCAGCTGAACACCCCTGAGACCTCTTCAACCTGCAGTGGGATAAACAGCATAAAAGGGGTTTTCCTTGACCACATCTAAGGTCACTGCTCTTCAGGCTGTGGCTGGCCAGTGCCTTCGGGACCAGCTGGTTTCCAGCTGCAGATGCTGGAAATCCCAGTAAGACACCAGGTGCTCCTCTTGATTTTTTTTTTTTAGTTTGTTTTTCTTGTAAAAAGATATGCTTTTTTTTAAAAAAAAAAGTGTTCCTACCCTAACAGCTCCATGGAAAACCCAAAAACCTGAATTCCCATAGCTCCAATAAAAATACCCTTACAGTTGCTGAGGGAAGGGAACAGCAGCAGCAGCTCCGGGGGGCAGGATTCACCATTTCCAGCCCAACTCCCAAAAGCCAGGGCTGCCTGCCCTCCCCTGCTTCCACCTCCTCCAAACGCTTCCCAGAGACTCCCTGAACTCACAGAATCATTTTGCTTGGAAGAGACCTTTAAGATCATCGGGTCCAATCATTAACCCAGCACTGCCAAGTTACCACTAAGCCATGTCCCTCACCACTGCATCTACACCTCTTTTAAGTACCTTCAGAGATGGAAACACATTATCTCACAAAACTAGCAAACAATAGATAGTTACAGCAAACCATAATGGGAAGTAACAGAGGAAACTAAGTCTATTTTCGTTTAAAATCTCTTTATTGTAAATAAATGCTCATGGGATATTTATTCTCAAGTGCACAGAGTGCACAACATACAGCACAAGTTCACGTATACTGTGGGGTTTTTTTTAAACCTAAAAAAACCACCACATTAGAAAGCATAGCAAAATTACAAGTAGACGTGTAACATCCATCTCAGTCACCGCTAAACAGAGAGCTGCAGTTAGCAGTGTTTGGAGACGGCGGAGCAGCGGGAGAGGCGGAGGTGGCCCTGGCAGCACTGGGGGGAGTGGGGCTGAGGGTTTGGGATGTACTGGGGGCAGGTGCTTCCCGGGGGCACTGGCAGCGATGCCTCTGCTCCCGAGGCTGCTCCTCAGCCCTGTGGCCAGGCTGGCCTCCCCCGGCGCCCGCTGCCAGGAAGGGGACGCCTTACAGAGAGGTGGCAGCTCAGACGTCACAGCCAGTGTACACAAACTCAAGTTACCCGGCTTGGTTTTAAGCCTTTTCCCCACCTCACTTTCCAATTTTCCCCACCGCTGGTGGCAGAGGTGGAACAGGTTTTGCCTGAGCGAGCGTTTTTCCCTAAAACGACCCACAACACCGATGGGGCAGTCAGCCCCTGGACCGGCGATGCAGGTCCCACGGGTGGCCCTGCCACCGCTCACTAAAGGTGACAGCAGCCACCACCACCTCTGCTGATAGAAACGGATGGAGAGAAAGTCAGGGAATAAAGGAAAAAAAAAAAAACAAGCCACGCACGGGGGGCAGCAAGCCCACTCCCACGCCTCCAAATCCACCACCTCCGCCTGCCCAGCCCAAGATGCTGGCTGGGCTACGACTGACAGCACCAGCCTCTGCTAATCCTCAGTTCAGGTACGTTGTGCAACCTGTGTTTATTCTGGTGTATTTGCACACCAGGGTGCCAAGGAAATCAGGTGATTTCAAGGAAATACCTGGCATGGGGACCCACCAGCCCGGCCGGGATGACTCGTGGGGTCTCTGGCACGGCCCCAGCCCGGCCACCCCCAGAGCTCGCGGCTCGGCAGGACCCCGGCACCCGTCACGTCAGATATCATTCACTCCTGGGGCAACGATGATCACAAATCTGCTGCTGCCCTGCTCTAGACATGCGTATTTACACCGTTTGAGAGCTGAAGCACAGGAGGATAAGGCTATAGTGAGGCTTTAATTAAAGCATCGAGGCACAAGCGCTGTTGTCTGCAGGGATGGCTGCGAGGCTCCGTCCCACCACCCAGCATACCACAGCCAAAACAAGGACCCGCTCGATAGGAATAAGGGACCCACAGTCAGCAATCCAAAACTGCAGACCTGATTTTTTAGCAGCAATTAAAAAAAGAGTTTCGACCGCCAACACATTAGCAGCTACATTCATGAATCCTGGCAGGTAAAAAAAAAAAAAACAAACACACAACGTATTTTTGTCTCCTTACAGCCATTAACTACTGAATGATACAAATATCTTTAACTCCTTAGCAAGTTATTACAGCATATTGTGTGTAAACATCCTACAGTACATTTCTACTCCTTTTTCCCCCCGCGGGGCAGGAGGTTTCTCGGTCGGAGCAGCCAGCCTGACGCAGCGCGGGGTTGTGCGTTTACAGCATTACTGGAGAGTGACAGCGAGTCCTACCACACAAAAGGCTAGAAAACTCTTCCTTCAATGTATTTCTTTTTTTTTTTTTCTGGCTTATTTCTAAGCACTGTAACATTTAAAACCGAAGAACAGACGGTGCTGCTCTTGCAGAAGGCTGCAGCAAACCCATTCCCCAGTGGGAACGGCCCGAGGAACAAAACTAATAAAACTCAGTTTCTTACCCACTGAATTTCCTCCCTCCATGGTGTGATGGCTTTATGATCAACACAGGCTTCTGCTCCTCAGAAATCCTAAGGGGTCAGGATCAGTGCCTGGGCCTTCACTGTGGTCCTCTCTATCTCCTCTTTATCAAATTAAAGCTTTGGGAGTGTTTAAAACAACTGGGTTTGAGCCCAAAATCCCCAGGTAAACCTCAGGCTTCCAGGCTCCTGCGCAGCCAGGGGCAGAGCGCAGCCATTTTTCAAGCACAGATCCCTACTGCAGGTATGGCCAACGCGCGTTTATACATTTAAAATAAGCAATCTGGGTCCCAGAAGTTGCTTGTATAAATCCTGGAGTCACTGGAAACAGCAGGTCCAGAACAGCCTCCTGCTTCGTACCTAAACGCTCCTTTCTCCGCCCAACCTGGGGGTTTTGCCCTTCACGCAAGAACAGCAGGAGTGCAGTAAAATGGAGTTGGACAAAACATAAATCAAGACTCGGGCGAGAAAACTGTAAATTTGGTGTTTTGGTGGGGATTTGGGTAACACGCAGCCATTGCATGAGCTGTGCTGCAGGGGAGTTTCACCATCCGCGCACTAAATACTAAAGCAGCTTAAACTCTATGAAAGGCAGCATTGTACATCAGTACCGTTCACAGCTTATACATAGGCAAGTTTAAAAACTTGTTGTGAGCCTAAAATTTGGTGCATTAAAAAGACAACTGGTAACAATTACGTGCTTCTCGCAAACCCTGCACACGCGGCACCGCTGGTCCCAGACACCGAGCAAAGGGATGCTCCGATCTTCTGTTGTAATAGAGAAAAGCATCCACAAAACCCAGGAAAAACGAGAGGATGAGGCTTAGATCAGGGTGCAAAGCTGAAGCAGGACTTGAGTTTGGATTCAACAGCCCTGGCAGCTATGCCGTTCCCAGCCTAGGGGCTTTAATTGCCTTGGGCACCTCGCTGGGGACGTCTGCAGGACCTGCAGACCTGTCAAGTTCTTTGTGTTCCCTCTCATGCTGAAAGCCTCCCCAAGCCACGGCAGGGGCTCAGGTCGGGGGATTCAAATCAGCAGTCACAGAAGCAAAGTCAAATGAGACCTAGAGCTCTTTCGATGGTTAAACACCATGATGACTGTGTTTGAACTTGGAAAGGGTAACAGTCCAATAAAAACCATGGGAATTTGGTCTGATAACACGACTTCCAAAGAAAAGCTGCTTCAACGAGTAGGGATATGACCATTTTGTCCTTATATACGCTGTGGTTAATTTTGCCATCTATCCGGGAGGAAAGATGCAGGATGCTATTGTAACAGCCCGCAAAGCCCCAGGATACATCAGCTCATGCGCAGTAAAAGCAGGTTGAAAAAATCTCCGCAATAAATTTTCTCCAGTCTCACTGACAGACAGTTCAGCATTCAGAAAGCAAAGGCACAGACAGACTCTAAGAACACATTTTGGAGGAGAATACTGGCCGAAGCGGCGTGTGGCTCACTGTGTTCCGGGGATGCTCCGGTCCTGTCTGCAGGGCTCTTCCCGGCCATGGAAATCCCAGCCGAATCCGAGACAAGAGCGCAAACCTCTACACTGTTAAACCGGCCATCCTCTACAAACAAGAGAGAAACGGTACAGGTCACACCAAGGGTAAGTCAGGAGGTGGCAGAGCAGGGGACAGCAGAGCTCAGCCCAGCACTGGGGACAGACAGACACCCCACAGCAGCCAGTGGCAGGAGCATCCAACCAGCTCCGCAGAGTTGGTCTTCGTGACAGTAACCATCCAAGGATTTACTGATTTACTCCTCTCCGGGCAAATAAGCTGCTTCACATTTTGCATCGTTCTTTAACCCCTTGCACAGCTCCGCACAAAGCATTTCCCAGTCTGGCCCCAGTCCACACAAGCTCAGTATTACTGGAGTGTCTTGCAGGACAGCAGGCAATAACGAAGCAGGCTGGTTACTCAGGGTGACTTGCTTTTATTTACCTTCTCCATAGGAAAGTACACTTCCAGGACAAACAAAAAAAAAAACCATTACAATAATCATTTTGCATGTTAACCACAACAAATACTTATAGTTTCAATAAAACTCCTTGCATTGCCTCACCAAGGGTCCGACAGATGGCAGGAACGCGCTCAGGTCAGTACAAGCAAATTCCGTATTTACAAACGCGCAGTGACCCAAGTTAAAACCCGACAGCCAGGGCTGCCTCCAGCACTGGCTCAGGGCACAGCCAACGCTGGGAAGGGCTCCAGTTGCGCAGCGCTCGGTGCCCACTCTGCTCAGCTGCAGCGCTTTAAGGCTGCAAACCCACGGGTAAATCGATACAGGTGATTTGTCATGTTACCTAACCAGCACTGTTTTGTAATTAAAAAAAAATGACACAGATACCAAGCCAATTTGCTGACAATTAACAGTAGGCATCAACACTTAAAATCTAACAGTCGGGAAATCCAGGCCCTACATATTTTCTATCTGCAATTGAAAAAAATTAAAATAAATATCTATACAGCTTTCCCAACAACGACGCTTAGAAAGTCACCGTCATCAGACAGAAGTGATCTGTAACAGCTGTGCACACGCTACTTTCACAGGCAAAGCACCAACACTGAGAAGGTTTCTACTGGGATCAAGGAAGTTGGAGCAAGTTCCCTTCATTTATCTGCAAACCCTCCTAGGAAGTCTGTGTTATTCATTTAAACATAGGGGAAAAAGAAACACTTGAAGCGCAGCATTTGGAAAGTCCTTTTGCAAAGCTGGCATATACATTCGTTTTCTGAACGCAAAGCTCCTTTCAGCTCAGAGTAAAGGCAAATCCGAAGGGGCGAGGCTTTGATTTTTAGCACATGGATAATTTTCCTCTGATTTGATTCTAAATTAATATTACTTATTATCAGAACAATGATTTATCAGGTTTATCACAAGCTCCCCCAGCTCAGGTTCTTTCTCCTTTTTCCCCTCATCTTCAACATTAAGGCCTCTGAAACCCAGGGAGACGGGCAACTTTGGGAGAAACGCACCCTTTTTGCATTCCCAAGTCGGCCACCCCAGCACGGGAGATGCTCTACAGCAATATCTGAGCTTGCTGCTTTGTGCGCTTCCGCAGCTTTGGCAGGACACTCAGTGAGAAAACTCAGCAGTGTTATTAAAAACACCGTCACAAACCAGAGAACGGGAGACAGGCATGTGACTGCAGGGTCAGCCCCACACCTTTGTGTCCTATGACATGTGTGTAAATACCAGTGACAAGGACAGAGCAGTCACCTTGAGAAAATGGTTGGAAAAGCCTCCCCTCAAGGTCAAAGCGCGATTAAAGTAAAAAACCCACCCATCCAAATGGCCAAGTACATTCCAGCAGGGGTTTCTCAGGCCTGGAGGAGTGCTGCCAGGGCAGAGGCAGGAGCTGCGCCACATCCCGCGGCGGCGATACCTGTGCTCCATCACTGCAGGGACCACCCTGCCGCAGCAGCGTGAGGGCAGCTCCCCACCCAAACCCCAACCCTCTTGTAACACCCAACACCTGGAAACTGAACCAGCTACCGCTTCACCTTCTGTGCGCTGAACCCAACCCTCCCCTTTGACCCCAGAGCACCAGGAACGAGAGGATTTGCCCCAACCCCTGGGGCAGAGGCGAGGAGGGAGCAGAGCTTTGCTGACAGCAAGAGCAGGTCAGCAATACCACTGGCAGCGCAGTCGCAGTGACCAGAAGCCTCCGAGGACACAGCTCTGAGCACCCCTTAGGCACTGCCACCCCTGGGTGCCCCCCACACTGCCTGCTGCTGCAGGGGGAGACCACCTGGAGGTTGGTGGCAGCAGCCGGGTGCTGGGGGTCACCCCGGTGCGTGGGGATGAGCACGGCACCGTGCTGAGGATGCGGCACAGGACAGTCCCACAGCCCCACACAGGGACCGGCCATGCAATACAGCCGGGCTCCCAGAGAGAGCACCTAAATGGCAAAAAACTTTTTTACAAGACAAAAAAAAAGCCATCAGTGTTGCACATATTGCATGAGGCGAAACACCTAACAAGCCAAGAGAGGGGTTGCAGCGGGGTCCGACAAGGCCACCAGCAGAGCAGGGGTGCAGGGACGGGCCTCAGGGCCGGCGGGAGCAGGGCGAAGCGAGGGCATCTCTGGCCTTTCTGCACAGGGCGGCAGCCATGGTCCCATCCCAGCCCCTCACTCGGTGGCCGAGAGGGAAGTCAAAGTCTCATGGGTGATGCTGGCTGACGGCTCCCTGGAGGGGGACAGACAAGGACATGTTCTTCCCTTAGGGAGGGAGAAAGACAGTCCTGCTCCCTTTACCCCCATTCAAAGATGCTTCCAAAGGGATGTGACAGCAAGGACTTGGTGACAACTGCCACCGACACAGGTTTATCCACCCAGCTGCTTCCCCAGCACGCGCTAAAGCCACCCAGTCCCTCGAGTTGCGGGGAGCTGGGGCTGAGCAGCTCCGCTCTCATCCAGGCTGCAATCCACTGACTTCTGCAAAACCCCTGCGATAAGGATCGTCACCGCGCCCCATCCCAGGTGGACAGGAGACATAAGTGGGACCCGCTCAGTACAAGCAACATGGCTCAGCCCAGCAGCGCCAGCACAGAGCACTCCTATGTCCTCGTCCAGGGACAAAGCAAACTCAGGGTGACACGCGCTTTTGCAGGCAGCCAGCATAAGCACGATGCACCAGTAAGTCCAGCTGGAGCGGCGGGACCAGTGGGCTCAGCCCTGGTACCATATTCCTCCCCCACTGAGGTCCCCTTTAATGACAGGTTATCACACAGCAAAAGACTTCCTTCTGCACCATGCGCTTGTCTCGCCCCAAAGTAGTTTCCATGCAACGTTAATCAAGAGAAGTCCTACTTACTAAGCCAAAAGAGAGTACATACAAGCAGCTTTCAGTGGTACTCACAGGCAAGCATTTCCCCCTTGAGGCTGCAAAGGAAAAAGAAACAGCACAGGATAGCTCATAGTGCATTTTAAAGGAGATTTAAAAATAGTGGTAAAAGCAGCAAAGCAAAGGAGGAAAGAAGTGAAGCAACCCCAAGGATTTCAGGTCAGGGAGCTCAGGGCAGGCTTGTATCACAGCAGGAGCTGATACACGGCATGGACGTGGCATGCTGCGGCGCCCAGCCGCCTCCTCCACTGCCGCTCACCTCAAGGGCTCCAGTCAGGCAGGAGAACTCTGTGACAGCACAATTCCCCTGCCCACACAGCCCCAGAACCCAGGGCTTCTAAATGCTCCTCCATCCCAGAGCTGTCAGCACTTTGACACTGCCATTACGGAGGGTCCAACTGTGAACAGGGAGCGGTCGGGGTGGGGATCCCCATCCTGGTGCTGCCCCGCTAGAGACACCCCCAAATCAAGACCGCAGGCAGTCAGGGTCCTCTCCAGCTCCAGAACCACTGTGGGCCAAACCCACCCCAATGTAAAGCCCCCACTGGTTCAGTTCCCACCGGAGCCGTGGGATTTTGGGGATGTCTCAGCCTCACACTCTTCACCTCAGCAACGTCCACCGGCGCTGCATCGCCCCTTCTCTTACTCTCTGGCCACTTACTCTGCTAACAGGGAGGGGGAGAACAAGCACTTGGGCTCACTGAATAGCCTGGGAAACATTCGCCTCTAAGTACCCAAGATTATTTTATTTTTAAACAGCTTTGGCCATCTCTGCACCAGGAGCCCAGCCAAGGCATCCTCAAAGCCGCCCCCACCTCCTCTCCTCCTCGTCTGACAGGCAGCAGCGTGCAGTCCGCTCCGCACAGAAAAACTTCTAATTTAGCAGAGAACCAATTTTAAATGAGCAAAGAAACAGAGGGCTTTGCATCCAACACTGATGAGGACCTACGTGCTTCTAAGCTAAAAGAAAAGCCGAGCACCACAACCTGAGGCACTTTAATTTGGGCAACCAAAGAGGCCAAACTTTGCTCAACGAGCTGCTGACGTCGGGATCTGTGGGGAAATGGGCACCGAAAAAAAAAGTCACGGATGCAAAGATTTCCTACCCAGTCTCTCTGGGGGCAGAGAAACACTTGGCTGCAGTATGGAATTAGGACACAGAGGGTATTTGTAAGTTCCCAATCAGTTTTCTTTTTGCTGGAAAGCAAGATGCTGCCCAGAATTAAGCACCCTCCAAAAACCCTATTGCACTGATGGAAACTTGCCTGCATGCAGCCTGATGTTTAAAGTCTTTGGCACCACAATTTGAGTTTAACGGGGTGACTTTTGGGGGTGGATTTCGGTGGTTCCTCCCCCCCCCCCCCCCTTTTTTTAAGGGAGTTTAATCCAGAAACATTTTCATGTGGAACCAGAGATGGTGATTAAGCCCCAGGGAAGGGTCTGTATCTCAGAGAGGACCACCGACAGCCACAGGCGATGGTGGGGAGGGGGAGCGCAGGGAAGGTACCACCTGGACACCGACTTGCAGCTGCAGCCGGTTGGCGCCATCTTGAGCTTCCAGGGAGGGGAAAGGCCCCAGCAGGTCGAGAGGTTTGCTCCCAACACTGTAATGTCGTGGGCGCTTTACCGTGTCCGCGCTGGCCCGCAGCGTAAAGCTGTTTCTTCTCATCCTTACAGGGGTTTGGCTGGCGGGAAGGGTGTTCTGCTCCCAGACGGAGGGTATCGCAAGGAATGAAAAGGGGAACCACAGTTTAAAACCACGTCGCACACCAGCGCGCACCGCCGGCGTCCCCACCCGCAGGCACCCCAAGCTCCTGGGGCGAAGCTTCGCTGAACCCCACGGTAAAAAAAGTGGCCCCGATAGTAAAAAAAAAAAAAATTTAAATAAATACAATTTTTTGGAAACTTCTGGCAAATACCCAGAGAGTACCCAACCCCATCCCGGTGCTGCTTGCCCCCAAATCAGGGTCCTGGCACAGGCCCCCAAGACACGGTGGCATCAAACGCCTTGAAAAGAGCAGCAGAGGGATGTGCCCTCATCCCAGAGCATCACCTGGGGGGGGTCACCCCCTTGTTCTCAGCCCTGGCTCGGGGTTGGGACCCTGCCTCCAAGGAGGGGGAGGACGGGGTTTCACCATGGGCAGGCTGATTTCCAGCTCATCTCTCAATTTGAAGCACGGGGGTTTCCCCACCGCACCTGCGGAAATTCATAAAACAAAACAGTTTTAATGACCTGAAAATGGAGCCATTTGCTGATACTTCAATTTATAGAGAAGGACTGGATTTGGTTGCACAGCTCGGGGCCGGGGGCGGGGGGGGGGGGGGGGGGGGGAGGCAAATTTCTCAGCAGGGGAATTTCAAAGCATCCCACATTATGTTCCTGCTCCTGTTTAACTCCGTCTGGCCACATTTCCAAAGTAAAATACAATTTTCCAAGGTGCCTTTGGGGTATGCAGTGGAGTTGCGGAGCCCCTCTGCGGGGAGGACAGGCTGGGAAAGGTGGGGGTGTTCAGCCTGGAGAAGAGAAGGCTCCGGGGAGACCTCAGAGCGCCTTCCCATGCCTAAAGGGGCTCCAGGAGAGCTGGGGAGGGACTCTTGATCAGGGAGGGGAGCGATGGGACGAGGGGGAACAGTTTTTAAACTGAAAGAGGGGAGATTTAGATCAGATCTGAGGAAGAACTTCTTCCCTGTGAGGGTGGTGAGCCCCTGTCCCAGGCTGCCCTGAGAAGCTGCGGCTGCCCCATCCCTGGATGAGTTCAAGGCCAGGTTGGACGGGGCTGGGAGCAACCTGGGCTGGTGGGGGTGGCCCTGCCCAGGGCAGAGGGGTAGATCAGGTGGCCTTTAACAGTCCCTTCAACCCAAACCCTCCTGTGATTCTACAAACCCCACATATCTGTGCGGCACGATGGCTCCACGTCATCCCCAGCTGAGCACCAGTGGTGGGAAACAACCTGCTCTGTCAGTTAATCTGGCTCAGAGTCCACTGAAAAAGTCTGCTTTTTTAGCAGTTTTACTTCCCTTTTATATTTTTTTTTGCTTAGGTGGCTTTGTTTGTATTTTTTTTTCTCCCCCTGCAATCAATTTAGAAGGAAAAATAATAACCAAATAGAAAACTTTCTCTTCTTTGTGTTTCTTCTCCCCAAAAGCAGATGTGTTGCCCAAATAAAGCAGAGAACAATGGAAACAGCCTTCCACTTCTAAGTGGGCAGCAATGATTTCAACGCAGGCATCATACTGAAGTCGCAAAGCGACAAATGCTCGACTGGAAACCACCAGAATGGGACCAGCCCCAAAAATCTTCCTGAATATCCTCAGTTTAGCATTTTGCAGTCAGCTGGATTTAGCTCCGCAAACCCTCTGGCCACAGATGCAGATTCCCAGTTTCCCCCCTCCTCATGCCTGGCTCCTCAGCACAGGGACTCAAAAATAACCATATCCCCCGGGCAATCAACCCAGAGCTCTTTATAAAATGCAATGACAAGAGGCAGATAAAAGCCTGAATGTACCAAAAGAATTTAAGCCACGATGCACTTAGATTTGCCACGAGCTAGGAAAGTGGAGAGTTGGTTCATGCTCTTTAATTGGGGGAGTTAATTGGAGGCAATCGCTACACAGTGTTCCCTGACTGGTTAGTCCCTCTGCAAAACAGCCTTTGCAAAAGTTACCACCTGAAATAGCAGCAGCTTCCACAGATTTGGCACATAGTTACGTGCTTTGCTGAACAAGGCGGATGGCCAGTTATCCCGATCATGGGAGGGATTTATTTATTTTGTAAATAAAGTTGGGCAAAGTCTGCAGCATCACCACGAGCAGATGCCCCGTGCAAGGGAGGCAAATTGGACCCATCTCCGTCTACTCTGATATCTACAAAGTTTAGGAACACCCCAGTCTTGCCCTGCACCGAATATTTGCAAGAGGCACATGAAATCTGCAGAGACAAGGGAAAACCCTCCTCCTCCCTCCCAGCCACCAGCACAGGTCAGCAAACGCTGCCCAGAGCCCCCAAGAATCCGCCCCAGAGCCCAGCCCGACCCCAACTGCAGCTTCGAGCAGAGAAAGCTCATCCAGATAGTAAGAAAAATTCCCTTTAGATGTTTTAGCAAGCCTTTTTGAAATTATTGCAATTAACACAAATGAGCGTCAACAACAAATATGTCACTGAAAGCTGAGAACAAGACCTGGAAGTTAAAATGCACGTCCTAAATTTGCCGATTCTGCTTCCTAGAATAGCTCTGAAAAATATCTCCCCCTGGCCTGGGAAGCACATTGATTCAGCCTACAATTAACTCTGCTTTTGGGGATTACTTCTGAAGCAAGTCTTTCTCGTTACTGAAAGCAATCAGCCATTTCTAGCAGGTATTTACAAGTGGTTTGGTTTAGGTATTTCTTTTTCAAAAGGGAAAAAGCCAGAGCTGCACAGCACGACTTACTGAGTTCAGAGAGGGTTTGTCGCGGTGGGTGTTCACTGCCTCCACGTTCAGGGTAATCATCTCCACTTTACAACCTTTACCAAGAAGAAAGAGAAGTTTATACAAGGAAGAGTAATTTATTAAACAACCAATTTTTTCTTTTTAAAATATTGAAAATAGCACACAAAGTGTGCAGGAATAAAGTTCTTGGTTTGTTGGGTTTGTTTTTTTGTTTTTGTTTTTTTTTTTTAAATAAACCAGCTCATAAATCAACAGTTCACCCTGTTAACAGAATTTTACACTTTAACTACTTTTTGGCTTTGCCCTTCACTGCAGAAGTGCCGTGCTGTGTTATGTGGGCTACAGGTCTGTACAGAAAAACCATTTTTCACTCGCTGCACCTCAAAGCCAAATCCAAGTTTGGAGGCACAAATGGGCTTCTTCATCAAACGGCGAAACCCACAATCGTCACTCAGTCAAGAGAGGCCATGGGAGAGCAGCCCCACACCCACACCTCTCTTCCACTGCCCCCCAACCCCTTCCCACTCCCCAGCGCTGTGTTTTAATGAACATTAAAAGTATTTACAGCAACTCTGGCTGCTGCCACCCACGGACACAAACTTGCATCAGATTTGCACACCCTCACACAAACCAGAGATGGGGTGGAAATGAAAAATATTTACCGTAGGCAACAGGCGTGAGCTTGAGGATGGTGTGGAGGGGGCAGCGCAGGTACGGCAGCTCGTCTACGACAGAGACAGAGACATGGGGGCTCACAGCTGCACCACGCCCCTCTCCCAGGCGTCAGATGGGATGCAACAAATATTGGACACCAACCCCCAAGCGCCTGGTGCCCAGACTGGCAGTGCCACCGCCCCCCAAGTGGGACAGGACCATCCCCACTATCTCCAGCACACGGGGCCAGCCAGAGGGAACCCCACCAGCAGCACATGGTCGGAAAAGCACCGCAGCGACAGCCACCACGGACCCAAGCGAGTGTATTGCAAACTTTAAGAGTTCCACTAACTTTCTTAAGAGTTCCACTAACTTTCTTAAGAGTTCCACTAAACTCCAGTACCGCTCACTGGAGTTTGATCAAGTAGCTTGCAGCAAACTGGAACTAGCTTCCAGGCCAGCACGCCACGCAAGCGATCGGCATCTTGCTGAGTGGTAGCACTACTGCCAGCCCTCCACAGGCTACCAATGCACCAGAAAACTTATTATTTACATTAAAAAAAATAATCCCCTAGAGATGATGTAAATGCTGCTGGTGGAAACAGCTCCACAAACAACAGCTGAGCAGAAAGCCAGCAGCACACACAGCTGCATTTCTCCTAAAGAGAGCTTCTTGCTAAGTTCCGTGCACCACTGAAATGCAATGGTTACAGTGCTTCAGGAATGTTTGCTTTTTTTCCCTTTTTTAAGCAACTCTTCCGTTGTCAAAAATCAAAACAGTAATTACAAGCCACCCTCCCAAAAGCTCTGTAAAGGCAGCAGCAAGAGAAGCCAGCCCCTAACATCATGCATTTATTTTTGTACCTGCACTCTTGTCAAGAAAATAAGCCAACAGGCACCTCATAACTGCCTGGTGGGAGATAACGAGGACGTTGCCTTGCCGTTCTAGCTCCATAATTACCGGCTCCAGGCGCTGGACCAAGTCCTGGTAGGACTGAAAAACAAAACAGGAATTTTTCAAGGGGTTTTGTAAACAGAGGCTTAAAGCAGAAGTAGCAATTAACACAGCTTCACATTCAGGAAAATATCAGTTAAAATATCAAAATGCAGAAGTTACAGATGATCTGGTAAATAAAAGAAAAAAGCAAATGGCAGAAGGTGAAATTTAAGGTCAGCAACCCTCAGATTACAGGAGGAATCACAGTATCGTCAGGGTTGGAAGGGACCTCTGGAGATCATCTAAGTCCAGCCCCGTGCCACAGCAGGGACACCTACAGCAGTTGCACAGGACGGCGTCCAGGCGGGTTTTGAATGTCTCCAGTGAGGGAGAGTCCACCACCTCTCTGGGCAGCTGTGCCAGTGCTCTGCCACCCTCAAAGGAAAGAAGTTCCTCCTCATGTTCAGATGGAACTTCCTGTGCTCCAGTTTGTGCCCGTTCCCTCTTGTCCTGTCACTGGGCACCACTGAAAAAAGACTGTTCCCATCTACCTGGCACCCTCCCCTTAAGTATTAATAAGCATTGATAAGAGTCTTCTTTTCTCCAGACTAAAAAGACCCAAGTCCCTGAGCCTTTCCTCATAAGAAAGATGCTCCAATCCCCTCATCATCTTTGTAGCCCTTTGCTGGACCCTCTCCAGCAGTTCCCTGTCCTTCCTGACCCGGGCAGCCCAGAACTGCACACAGTGCTCCAGATGCGGCCTCCCCAGGGCAGAGCAGACGGGGAGGATGACCTCCCTCCACCTGCTGGCCACACTCTGCTGGATGCACCCCAGGATGCCATTGGCCTTCTTGGCCACCAGGACACATTGCTGGCTCAATCAGATTACTGGTAACTCTTAACGAGCGCAGTAAGAAAAACAAATAAAATAGTAAATTATATGTTTTATCAAGGTTGTGAAGCAAAACCAGAAATGACTTCATGCCACACCCACGATCATTTTCTTTCCAAGATGGTGTTTCACAGTGACAATTCAGGCCTTGGCCAAACGAGCGGGATGCAGAAACCCCTCTGTGTCAGAGGGGAGCACCGAGGGACTCTGTGAGTCACCCAATTAATATGGTGGAAAGGCATCATTTGCACACACACCCCCGCAATGAAGGAAATCAATAAACCTTTCCTCTAAGAGAGAATTGGGGATCCCTGCATTTTCAGCTTCTCATACACACACTGGCAGAAAAAGTTGAAATTAAGCAAAGTTCTTCAATTCTACACATATGCACTTGTTTTACGTATACTGTATCTCATAGTTATTTCTTAAGGGTCTTCACCTCTCCTCCAGGATAGCGATAAAGATATTTCTCTTGATCCCTCAAGGCAAACTCATCTGGATACTTGGCTTCAATTTCCGCATAGGTCATTTCTTCACACACCCCCTGAGGGAAGAAGAACGTGTTACACCACACTCCGTTTCAGTACAACGCTGCAAAACCAGCACGGGGCTGAGATCAGAAGCCTCTTTATGTGACAAAAATTTTAGGTATCATAACTGAGCCAGCATTTGGGCCCCACATGCCCAGGGTGGTTTGCAAAGGATGGGCTTTTGGTTTTATTTCAAACCCCATGTTTGCCAGGGATGAAAAGGAGTGTTTATTTCCACAGCAACAACCCTGCAATTTCTTTCACCTGGAGGAATTACAGTGGGAGCAGTAACCTTTGTCCACCCAGGACGGCATGACAAATGCCTGGGATGTTCAATGTCATTTTCTATCTCCACACCAGTGGAATACATCCACAGGAAGGTCTAGTAGCTCCACAACTATCAGCCCGTACGTACCAAACCATCCTAAACCTTATGATGATGGCTGGAGTACCTTATATATGGACATGGTTATCAACAAACAGGGAACAGCCAAGTTTATTGTGACGAGTTTGGTTTTAAACGTTATTTTCCACCGAGAAAAGCTAAAGGCTTCAATCAGCATTTCACTCACAGCATCGATCTCGTTGAGAATCTTCCACTGCTCGTACGTGACTCCCAGGGACTCGGCCGTCTGGATCGTCCTTTTCAGCTGGCTTGTCCACACCTTCAGATCGATGATTTCCTGCTCTTCGATGAACTTCTTCAGCGCCTGAGCAAACTGGAAGGAAAGCAGGGGGAGGTCAGGAGGGTGCAGAAGCCGCTGCCGCCATTAAAAGCACCATTTCAAGGGCTGTGGCTGTCGCGGCAAGATCCAGCTGTGGGGCTGCCCCTCGCCGAGCCCGGCTCTGACCCTGGTCACACAACACTTGACAAACACAGCAACCCGGGTGCTGCCAAACACATACCTGCTTCCCACGTGGTGACAGACCAGAATCCCCACCAATCTTGCCAACAAGATTATATTCACTCTCACCATGTCGGCAAAGGTAGATGGTACGCGGCTGGACATGAATGTTCATTAGGTAATAGACGATTTTACTCTGGATGTAATCTTGGACTCTGTTTACTAGGAACCGCTGTCCCACATTGATCACTTTAATGAAGGAAAGATCTCTGGAGTCAACATAAAATAAGAACACCCACACGACTGGTTTTAAAAACGAAGCACGAGCACCTGCGGGTGTAATCTAGCTATTTACCCTCTAGTAAAGGCATCAGCACTACCACTGGGTCGCTCCAGCAGAAGAAGAGACCCTGAACCGCCGTGCTTAAACACAGAGCTGCATTACACTGCAGTACACTAGAGAGAAATCCTTTCAAATCACTTGAGACCCGAGAACATCACCTTCACACGAGCAATTGCACTTTGGGGGAGCAGAGGCTGCAGCGGACGTGTTGCAGCATCCCGACCCAGAGAACAGCAGCGACAAAGCAACACAGCTCATGTGGGCAAGGACATAACGCACCCCAGGGCTTTGCTTACTTGTCATAGGCGTCAGGATCAAGAGGCTGGTAAGTGACCTTGTAGCACTCAATCCTCTTCAGGAAGTCATCCATCACGTTCTCCCTGTTTCTCTCCGGGTAGTCGGGGCTGGAAACTTTCACCTCCTGATCAACAGACAGCAATGCTTTGTGAGCATTAAGCAAACTCTACGGGGATCAAAAGCAACACTGAATAACGTTGTTCTTCCCTTTTTTGAAACAAATCAGCATTGTTTAACACCGCCCTGTGGAAAAACCTGCTCCTGGAGCAGAAACAAAGGGTGACTCTGAAGGCGCAGTAGTGCTTGGCCCCGCGACAGCCACAGCTGGCTCGCTGCTCGCTCTCCCCACGAGCCGCTCACTGCCTGCCTTCCCTCCACAAGGAAACGCGCTTCAAGGTCAAACGTTTCTCAGCTTCATTTTATTTCCACCTTCTCACATAACTAACTGCACCTTCAGCTTTTATAAACCTGCAAACGTTAGCTGCTTATTTCCAAGAGGAAATATAATAGCAAAGGCACCCACAGACATTGCTGTAAGCTACCGTAGCTGGTGACCTTGCACCGAGCACCCCAGCTCCCACGGTAAGCATTTCCAGCTGAGCCTGGAAAATGCAGCACGCACCAGGATATTGGCAGCAATGACTTCTGGATCATCACAGACAGACTCCACAAAAAACACCTACAAAGAAGGCAAGGAAGCACGTTTCAGAGTCAAGAACTCTACCCTGAACCATGGGTCGAGAGCGCCTGCCCCAGGGAGCAGTAATGCCCTCGGTGCAGCAATCCCTACTACACACTAAAAGCAGAAGCACTACCTTGAAAGCATTTTCTTTAGCAAAATTTAAAATCAGGTCCCGTCTTTCTCGAGTTGTGTTGGTTGCATCAAACACCTACCAGAAAACGAATAAGGAGCAATGAAGAAGGTTATCTCAGGCTTTTAAAACAACCCCAAGTCATTTGGGATTATAATCAGGTCCCCAAACGCCCTGGGCAGCACTGAGCTACCCAGACATAAACCCATGCTTAGTCCAGAAAAGTCTTACAGCTATTTGCCCGCACTCCTCCAAGAGATAAGCCTTCACATCTTCTAGAGCCACTAAGGCACATCGTCTGCAGGAGAGAAATGGGTATTGTCAGAGCCAGCGGGAAGCATTCAGACAGCAAGGCTTCTGACCTGCCGGGGAGAGATTTAAATACCTGCCCATGGGGCACCCACCCCTGCGTCTTTCCAAGAGCCCCAGAGGCTTTGCAGAGACCCAAAGGCATCTGTACCTACAACCTACTTCGTATTTCCTTCATCACCGGCGATTGCAGCCCTGCTCTCTGTGCCAGCCAGAGGTCAACGACAAAACTCCTGCACACAGCCCCTCCAGCAGCATCCCTGCATGGGCTGCGCTACCTCCTCCCCCGGTTTCACGGGCATTAAATGCTATTTTGTTCTCCTCTAACGCAGAGCCTGCCAAGTCCTGAGACTAACCAGACCCCCACAGGTGGGTTGAGCCCCCCTGACGCTGACTTACTTGCGGATTTCCATGGCTTCTTTGTTATCATGCCTGAAGAAGTCATAGGACTTGTAAGACTTCACCGCTTCCCGGCGATACACTCCTAAATTAAACACTTCACACACAAAAAAGACGGGCACGTGAGACTGATAGCATTTTGCTGGCAGATCTCAGAGCACTTTCGGCCAAGGGCAGAGCCTTCCCCATGGTGGCTCCCCCACACACACCCACCTTTGGTGGGCACCCCGATCCAGTTGAGGTAGCGGGTGAGCTTTTTGGAGACATAGGTCTTGCCGCGGGCAGGCAGGCCAATCATCACGATGACAGTCGGGGAATTGGTCATGTAGGACGCCCATGCTGCAAAGAAAGCCCCAGCCAGAGCATCAGCGACACCAGAGCGCGGTGGGGCCGGGAGCCAGCCCCAGCCCAACGCCAAGGGCATCCATAATGGGCTCGTTGGCGTGTCCTCCCGGCTAATAAACCGCTGCCAGCAGCGGCCGGACCGCTCTGCTGTCTCCCGGGTGTTAGCTAATGAGGTGGATCAGCAACAGCATGTCTGCTGCGCCTAATGGGACTAATACATGTCTTTTAGCCTTAAAAATATTTACCGATCAGGCAGGAGCTGCCAAGGGCACCAGAAAGATGTTTTTCACAAAACGGTCACGTTCTCTCGGCAACCAGCGGAGTCAAACTCAGCCAGTGCCCGGGGAGCGGCGGGTTTGGGGAAAAAGCAGCCCCGGGGGGGGGTGATGACGGCATCCAGGAGGTACAAACACGGGGGGCTGCAGGTGAGCAGCGCCAGGCACCGGGACGGGCACGGAGAGCGCGTCCCCGCGCGGGATGGAGACACGTTTTAAGGAAGACGCGCTCTTTTTTAAGCGGCACGAGCAGCGCCAGCCCCCTAATTAAGTTTGGCTTTTTTTTCCCCCTCTTAAATACATTAAACGCGCATCCCCCCCACCTCCCCCTTCCCCCCCGGGCCGGGGTTACTCACAGCACTTCTTCTCGCCGCCGCGCAGGGCCCCACTCCTGCCCCGCCGGGGGCCGCCGTGCCGGGGCGCCGCCGACATGGCTCCGCGCCGCCGCTCCGCATATGCAAATCGCATGCAAATCGCGCCGCCGGTGAACGGCGTGACGTCACGGGCGTGGGCGCGCTCCGCTATGCAAATGAGATCGGCCTCCGCCTCCGGGCCGGCCGGCTTTCGGATTGGCCGCCGCCCGGCCAATGATGGGGCGCGGTGGTAGGTCTCGCGAGAGTGGGCGGGGACGCCGGGCCGGAAACGGAAGCGGTGGCCGGTCGGTTGCGGCGCGGGGCAGCCCCGCCGAGGATGCTGCGGCTGCGCTGCAAGGCCCGGAGCGGCACCCACCCGCTGCCCGGCCTCACGGCCCACTCCCGCCTCCGCGACATGCAGGCCGCCCTGGCCGCCCTCACCGGCGTCCCCGCCTCGGCCCAGCGCCTCCTCCTCGGTTTCCCGCCGCGGAGCCTGGACCTCAGCGACGGCGAGCGGCGGCTCGGCGACCTCGGCATCCACTCGGGTGAGGGCCGGGCGGGCGCCCCGGGCCTGCGCCGTGGGGGACGGGCATCGGCGCCGGCGCTTTATGGCCTCTGCTGCCCCGCCGGCTGCAATTACCGTAATTAAAGGAGGCTGCGGCTCAGCCCGCCCCTCAGCAGCCGGCTGTCGGGCCGGTTCCTCCTCCCGGGGGTAGGCTGTCAACAGCCGGCTCAGGAGTGACTCCTCGGCGGTGGTTTCGCCCGCGTCCCGGGGGTGCGGAGGCAAAAGTGCGGGGCTGTGGGGACGGGGAGCCGGGACAGGCCAGGTGAGTCCGCCGGAGCCCGCTGTGGCGCTCGGCCGTTGAGTTGCAGTGCTACCAGCTGTTTTGGCTGAGGCCGTTTTCCATCAGGATACCTATGCTGCTGGGGAAAATGAGGGCGATCCTTACTAATAACAATAATGCAGCCATGTTGTTCTGTTTTAGGAGCATCATCTTGAACTCCCACCTGCCTGTTTCTCTCAATTCTTCTTCCTTCTGTGTTTGACAGGTGACACTCTGATAGTTGAAGAGGATACGTCCAAACCCAAGACTGACTCGCCTGTAGTTGCAAAAAGAACAATGTCTAACTTGGTGAGGGAAGCCGTGCCTGTGCTCATGAGGAGGGTTGTCCCAGCAGATAACTCCTGTCTCTTCACCAGTGTGTACTATGTGGTGGAGGGAGGCGTTTACAACCCAGGTTGTGCCCCAGAGATGCGCAGCCTTATAGCCCAGATAGTAGCAAGTGATCCCGAATCTTACTGTGAGGCAGTTCTAGGGAAAACTAACAGGGAGTATTGCGACTGGATCAGAAGAGAAGAGACTTGGGGAGGAGCCATCGAAGTGTCCATTTTATCCAAATTTTACCAGTGTGAAATCTGTGTGGTGGACACACAGACAGTCAGAATCGACCGTTTTGGGGAAGATGCCAGTTACACTAAGCGGGTCCTTTTAATTTATGACGGGATTCATTACGATCCACTTGAGTGTAGAATCCCCAACTCGGACATTCCTCCCCAGACCATTTTCTCCACAACTGATGATATTGTTCTTGCACAAGCGTTGGAGTTGGCGGATGAAGCCAGACGGAAGAGGCAGTTTACCGATGTGAATCGCTTTACGCTGAGGTGCATGGTGTGCCAGAAGGGACTAACTGGACAAGTGGAAGCCAGAGAACACGCCAAGGAGACTGGACACACCAACTTCGGAGAAGTGTGACATCTACATGAGGAGGGTTACATCGACTACCTCACCGATCCAGAATCAAATTCTGGATTTCCAGATAAGCTGTATGTAATCATAAAATTCCGTTCACAAAGCTTGAAAAGCATATTAACTTAATGATGGCCAAGACGCACAGGCTTGTTATGGTTAGTGACTTTTCCAATGGGTTTGAAATAGGTATCTTCTCGCATGCTAATTTATAGTACTTTGGCAGGTGGTATACACTGGCAGCTAAAACTCGATTTCTGATATAATCTTCTCTTTGTGTACATGATCTGAGTGGACATACAAAATCAGGCTTGTTCAACATTAGCGTAAAATCTAGCCTCTAAGTTGCTGAATTAATCTCTATGTATTATGTTTTCAGGGTAATTAAATTAATCTAAGGGTTTGGGGAAACACACGTATCAGCATTACTTATACTAAGAATTAGACTCTGCACATAGGAGCAGTTCTCGCAGGGGAAACTGCTCATTTGGTGCACAATTTTTAATGGAAAGAGCATCTCCAAAGCTGCCCTATACTATGTTACCATCAGAAGTAGACTGTATTGTTTGTGTGAAGTCATGGCTTTAGAGAAAGAAATGGCCTCTGAGCATTAAGATAGCCTTCTTTAAATTAATGAGTAAGTTAAGTGTTGAATAAACTTATTAATCCTCCGTAGGTAGTTTTTAGTTGCTTGAAAAATAACTATCAACCCACCGGTGTTTACACTGCATCAGACATAGGCATGTTTCTTGAAATACTTTGGATTCTTCTTCATAATAGTATCTGACGTTCTGGCAAGAAGGAAATACAGTAATTAGGGAATTGACTTAATTTGCATCTGTTAAATACATTTAAGCAGACTTTACTCCGTTATGGCCGATGTCATGGCCACAGTGTTACTAAGCTGTATCAGATTCCAAATACTGTAAATTAGCACTTTAAGGTATAGTTCTCACTCTGCCGGTGAAAAATTTTGCCCTTTTTAGAAGGACGGAGTGCTAACCCAGAAGGGAGGCTTGAAGTTGCTTCATCTGCATTCTGCCTTAATGTGTTTGATTTGTCACCGATGACTGTTCAGTAGCAAGACTTTAATTCTGATAATGAAGGGTGCAGTTTAATTTTCAGAACAAAATAAGCTGCGTAAACTGCCCTACTTCTCGTACTGTTCAGAATCAGGGAAGTTGAAATTGGTTTAATATATCTTAACCTCACAGCAGCATTGTGAGGCTTAACAGTAAGTGCTTTTGAGGTCTTTTAAAAGGTGCTGTAAAGGTGCATATTACTGAAAGGGATTTTTTCTTTGAAATGCCTGCAACACATACTTGTTTTATTGAATTTTAAGATATTCTCAGCCTGCTATTCTTCTGCTACTCTATTTTGAGTTACCCTCTGCCCTGGTTTGAGGTTGTCCTGCCTAAACCACATCACCTTCCTTGCACTTTTACAAATGGGGAGTGAGAACGTGCGCCTTCAGACTGAGGCAGAAATAAACCCACTTTCCAAGTGGAACCTAAGATCTAGTTTTAAAGGCCTCCATTTGTTATGGCATCTGGCTAAACTCCTGGTGCAGCAAAAACTTACTTTCTATAAAAAGCACGTTTCACTGAAGTTCTCAGCAGAGGCTCCCAGTTGGACCTTGAAATATAGGAGGGTCTTATTGAAAATGGAACATAATTACATAAGTAAGTGCTTTGCTGAATTGAGGCATGAATAATTAAGTATAAAGAATAGAATCACCAGGAGCACTATGGACCTTTTAAATTCAGTATTAAAATACACATTAGCACTGTTGGGAGTTTCCTATAGAAAGCCACTTAGCTTCCAGTGTTCAACCCCACTTTGCTTTTAGACTATCTCTAGATTAGAGAAAAAAAAAACAACACACCAAAACCCAACATTAAAACCAGCCCTCTAGAAGCTGATGCTTATGAACCTAAAGAAATACCTGACAGTTCAAAGGAACTTGAAGATTACACTGTGTTATAACTACTTGAGATAAAATACTGTCTAGGAACGAGACCAAGAGACTGTCAACCCGAAGTTGTGTTCTCAGCTTTCACACTGAAGCGGTGAGACGCCTTTGACAAGGAGCCGATCCTCACCATTTGCCATCTGTAAAATGGACATAATACCTACCTCAGAGAGGTGTACGAGGTCTTTGGGTGTCTTTGAAACAGAAGTGGAAGATATGTATTTATTGTCTGCCATGTTTGCAAATGCATTGCTTTTGGGGAGCAACACTTAGATTTTAGCTTTGTATCCTGGATGGATTTCTGAAAGTGTGTAAAAATATTTTTTTTTTTTATTTCTCAGTTACAGTATTTTTAAAATTATCTTATTTAATCCAAAGTGTTTAGCTTTGCTATACCACGTTTGCATTGGAAATCTGCTAACAGAGAATCAGTTCCATTTGAGGGAGATGTGTCAATATCGTTGCTTGGATGTTTTCTTTCATTGCCTAGAAAATAAAATCTCTTTAGTTATAAAACGTCAACTGAACTGCTGTAATTCATCTTTGTAAAAGTTGATACTGTTACGAGCTGACAAACTCTTTCAAAAAGCAAGTGACCTGTGGTACTGACTGTGAGTTGGAAAGCCTTATGTGATTCCCCTAAACTCTCCCAACCAGAAAGTACCCACGTTATTTAAAATGTAAGATATGGATACATTTACAGTACAACTCCCTTTCTTTTGTAAATGCTTGGGTTTTTTGGTTTTTTTTTTACTATCTTTTTGTCAGCATTTGCCCGCCCTTAATGATACCATTATGGGAGTATCACAAAAATGGCATCCTGGTACTAGTAGGATGAGCCGCTGAACATCAGTGATACATTTGCACTGACCTGTTGGTAATTACACAGCACAATGTTAGTTACAGATATTTTAGAAGAGAGGTGGTGTGGGATGCAGGCTTAGGGACTGGCCCGGAATAGTGTCACCTGCCCAGACTAGTCCAGAAAGCCTGTAAGATACTAAGATACAGGCTTGTGTCCTTACTGTCACTCATTCCCATTGGCATTTAAAATGAGCACTCATTTCCATGCTGAATACTGCAGCACAGAGGGCAGTAACTAAATGGGCCCTGGAAACAAATCGTTGCCTCAAAGGTGTGCTGACTAAAAGCTGGGTTATTTGTATTGTTTTACCGATTTCTGGATCTTCAATTAAAGAATTCTGGTTTCCTGGTGCCAGTCTGGCCGCTTCACCAGCACTAAATTCCTTCTTTAATTAAAGAAGAGCCTCACACACTCTAATCATGTGGCCTTTCACAAACACGTTGTATTGTATGAAGCGATACACATCCTGTGGTTGTAACAGCACTTTAAAAGCTTGTCCAAGTTTACACGTTGAGCAAGGACTTTCACTGCTGTGGGCAGTGTGTGTTCCCATTGCAGTAAAACGAGCGGCATTAGCAAAAGTCTTAGTTGCCAATGTAATTTGGTGGTACAGCGCTCGGGTTTGTGTATCATCAGTACAGATCAGTTGCTATAACATATTTCCTTGAACACGTGCCCTGAATTGCGAAAGTTGTTGCTGCACCAATAAATGTGAGTGATGCATGCATACTCGGTCGGTGGAGTCTGTGCCTCAGTTCTTGAATTTCAGGTTAGGGCCCTATTTGCTGTTTTCTAGGTCTTCGCATCGATGCAGTGCAGCCTTTGAGTGGTTTGCCTCTGCTCTCCTTCCGTCTCATTCCGTTTTTCCCTTGACGCTAAGAGACAGTCATGGCGAGAGGGAGGCAGCTTCGCAATCTGTTCAGGAGGAAGCTTCTTCACTTACAACTTGTTCAACAATAACTTTTTTTTTCTTAATAGTAAAATATATTCTCTGTGTAATTAGAGTCAGGTATCAAGAGGAAAAACTGTAAAGAGAGTTTTACATAACTCCAGAATCTTGTATGCATTTAAATATATAAATCATTAAGTAGACAGACTTAGACAGGAAGGTTTGGGTTTGGAGCATACGGATCTACTTCATGGATGGAAAGACCGGTCTTGGGAGTAAATCAGTAATATTCCGAAGTTTCTGAAGGACAAACTTAATTCCTTAGTTTTGGATAAACTAATGTAAAAAGAGCAATTGCTGGGGAGAGGACTGAGAAAAGGAACATCTTGTTACGTGGTACAGAATCAGCATCTTGAATCTGCACCTTTTCGCGTGCGCGGTCACAGCAAAGGCCACTTGTGACAGTTTGGGAACAGTGTCTCCTGTACCCATCCTGCTGTTTCTAGAGCCCCATTCCAGAACAGCAGAGTGCTACAGTCGTCACCTGCCCTGGGGAAACAAAGCCATCGAGAAACTGCGCTGGCAACACAGGAACACCGGTCATTTTTATCACCATTTTTGACCTAAGCAGCGTTAATATATTTGTCCTTGTCGACTTTTGAGGAAGCAGGAGGAGGGGGCAGGCACGAGTGAAGACAATGCAGAATGTCTCTGCTGCCCGCCTTAAACACAGAAATCCACCCGTCGATGGAGTTTTTGAGACATCGGACTGATGTACAGCGGCTGAAGGACCTGCGGTGCACAGTTCTCGCCACCCCAGCGCAGGGATCACTGGGGGGGGGGGGCTGCGGCTCCTGCCCCACGCCACCCCCCAGGGTAAGCCCTGCAAACCTCTCCCTGCCAGGGAAACTCTTTAATAAGAGAAGCAAAAAAAATTTTTAGCTTGCTATTTTGAAAATTACAACTCTCTATCACACAAATTAAATGTCTGCCTGCATTTTAAATCCAGCTGAAGAGCTGCCATCGGGTTTTGCCCTGCTTGGGATTGGGCAGAATAAAGTTACTTCAAATTGGCTAAAATCAGTATTGCTTTTTCACTCCTCTGAGCGCAAGCACCAGAATGGTCTCTGTAACAAAAGAATGCAATAGGGGAGTTAACAAAATTAGGTTGTCCGAGATTGCAGTGTCCTTGTCTATTATTTATAATTAAAGCCTTGGGGGACTGTGTTATACCTCAAGAGCTGACTCCTCATTTCTGATGTAGAGTTAATGCTAAATGGAAACAGATCACCTCGGTTCTCTACCTCTTTTCTGTAAAATAGGGACCATCAATAGGGTTCCTTGCTCAGTTCCCAGCCATATTAAGATTTAGTTATTTCTCTAAAGTGCAGTGTAATACTACGTATTAACTCCTTAGTATTTTTCATAATTGATTTGTCAGCATACATACCGTACATACAATTTGCTCTAAGGAAAGTGTCCAACAGTCCTTCAGAGTCAAATAAATGTCATTACGTTAACAGGTATCTTATCGGTGACGCCGTATGGATGCGTTTCCTCCAGGGACGAGACTGAATCATTTGTGCTCTTTTGTTTATGAACAGGGTGAGGCACAACGGGTCTGTTAACATGCCAAAGTCCTTTCACAGCATTGTGTAGTTTTCTCTGCATCGTTTGACTACTTACATATGCTTCATGCCATATATATGAAATCACGCTTTATTTTGGGTTGTAGCTATTTATATTCATTGGAGGAAGAGGAACAGGGAACAAGAACAGGTTCTTTCCGGGCATCTGATTCAGAGAAGCTCAAGACTTCTTTTAATGGATTATGACATTTTCCTGACCCACACAGAGCCCTGCAGGCAGCGAGCTCTACCTATTTCACTGCACAGATTTAAGTCCTTGTGCTGCTACCCGGTGCTCGCAGGACACAGCCGCCCCGGCCCAGGGTGGTCGCTCATTCACACTGCATTTGCACATACAATAAAAAAAAACCACACCTCTGGGTTTGATTTGCTCCCCCTCTTAAAGCAGACTCAGAACAAAGTGCAACACGACAAACCCAGCATGACTCAGCGTTTAAATTGCCGCCCCATCCAGCACGACACCAATTAATGCATTCAGAAGCGCCTGCCCCAAGTCCTGCTCTCGGCGCTGCAGCCATGGCTGCTGTGATGCCCCGGCAGTGGCTGCAGCTCCGCATCCCTTACCTCTGCCGCAGGCCAGCATGGGCAGCAGGGCTTGCTGGGGCTCCCGGCAGCCTCTGCCGTCTTCATCTGCTCTGCAGCACACATGTTCCCTTCCCTAACAGGGCACAGCTGGGGCTCTGCAAGGCTGGCGGGAACCTCCGCGCTTCCTGGCTCATCAGCTTTCTCTCCATCCTGCCACGGCTTTAAATAACTGATGTTTCCACTTCCCTATTCTGTGTAGCAGGGAACACATGTTGTAACAACATGGCCTTTTTCTAAAAAACAATAAAAATAAAATCATTGAAGCATGAAAACATGACTCTGGTGGCCGCATCAGTTCTGGAAGTTTGCTGCATGGTTTCTGCTTGGATGTTTATTCAGTGAGGAGCACCTTGCAGAGCAGACCCAAGTCTATGCTGTGTGTGGAGGGGAGCAGTGGCCTAAGTCTTGTTTATCAGAGGGAAAAACTGTAATTTTACTGGGAGAGCCCAAAGTCAGTGTAATAAGGAGTCACTGCAGTTCCTTCAGCTGTTTCTGCAGCACCACCTGGGCAGATCGGGTACCAGGGGGTTGGCGTCACCCAGTGCTGCACACAGCGCTGCAGAGGGAATAACTGGGCTCTCCTTTACCTTTCCCCCAGGGAGCGGCAGCAGAGGTGGTACCCCCGTCCTCGGAGGAGGGGATGCTGCCAAAGGAAATGCCCTGGCAGCAGTTTCCGAGAAGGTGTCGGTGTGAGTGTGGCGGGCACTGAGGTGAAGAGGCGTGTGATGGGTGTCTTGGGGGCTTTAGCTTTACCCAGGCTCAAGGACTCGACCTCAAGCTGCTTTGCGAAGAGAAGAGTTTCCAGCATTAGAGAGAGAGGGAATGAACCTGCAGAGGGGCTGAGTGCCCGCAGGGAAGGATGCCAGGAGGGGCGGCAGGGAGCTGCAGCTGGGCAGTATGTGCAGAACAAGCCAGAGAGCACATGTGACCTTGGCACCCCCTCCTCTAACACGCAAATAAAGCTTAGTGGTGAAGCTTCCCTTCTAACATGGCTTTTTACTCAACTTTACAAGAATCTCAGAGTGCACAGCAGCAGGCAGCAATCTTTTGGTCTCTGGCAAAGTTCTGGTGATATGCAAGTACATACCTGTTCTGGTAACGATCTGTGTTTTCAGAGCTGAGCAGGCACAGGGTCCTACCCCGAGCTGAGGGACCTCATGCACAAAACCACCCAAGAGAATAGACCTGTTGTGGGGTAATGCCTTCAGCGGCAGCACATGGCGCAAACACCTAGCAAAGGACTTAATTATTATGTACAAAAGCGCTTTGGTCAGGGCTGTGTGTTCGGTTCCTCCGCATGTCAGTGAGCAGCTATGCGGCAGAACAGGCTGCCGGATTAAGGAGTCTCCGGCGAAACCCGTGCTGAGGACATCAGAGGACACCAGCCAAGCCGGGAAGTGAGTGAACTGGGTGGTACCGAGCAGAGCTGCCCGCAGCCTCCCGGGCACTGGGTGCCTGCGCTGCCTGCGCCTCTGCCTACGCTGCCTGCACCTCTGCCTGTGCTGCCTGCACCGCACCAGCTCGCGGCAAAGCTGCTGCGGCAGGGCTGCGAGAAAGCACGGCACACAGGGACCCGGCTGCTTCAGGTCAGAACGTGAAGGTGTTTTTGGGACTTGGCTGTGCTGGGACCCCGGCCCAGAGCAGTAGCCAACCCGCCGTGCATGGGTGTCAGATGAGTTTCTCTCGCCACGGCGCAGCAGGCTGCAGGTGAGGGGCCGGGGGCTTGCCTGTGAGCACCCACCTGCCGAGCAGCCACACAGCCTTATCTCTGCTGGGGAGGTAAGTTAATGTGTAACCCGGCTCTGTTTGGTTAGCCCAGAAAAGCAAAGAAGTCCCGGGATAGGCACGGCCGGGACAAGAATCTGGGCAGCATTGAGCGACGGAGGTCCTGGTAAAAAAAAGAAACTAATACAATAATCTCTTTTCCTTCTCGCCCTTTGCTTTCTGTCCTTTTTGCTGCTGAAGGGGCTGCGGGCGAGGGCCTGAGCGCCTCTGCCTGGGTGGGACATGGGGCTTGGGCACCTGTGGGGTTACGGACATGCTTGGCTTTGGAAGGGGAAAGTGGTGGAGGTGTCACGGGAGGTGGCACCAGCAAAGATGGATGAGGTGGTTTGAAGGAGGTGGTGGGAGGAAAGCTGGGGAGACCAGCAGCTGCTGGCGGAGAGACCAGGAAAACTTGTGCTCAGGATAGCGAACAGCTCAGGCAGTTGCTACGGGCACTTGATTTACTTGTTTAAATAGATCTGCCGCCATCGTCTCCTTTCACCCTGAGGTGGGACCCATCCCGCTGTGCTGCTGCAGAGCAGGAGCAGCTGGGATGGGACCTGCAAAACTGTGTTTTGTCTTTTGAGCTGGCCAGGTCAAAGTCCTCTGCCAGCAGCTGCAAGGCAGAGCGGGTACGGCTGCTCTGCCTCCCACAGCAAAAATACCACGGGTCTTCAACCCTGCTGGAGAGATGTGGCAGAATACTTGTAGTAGTACTGGGCTTAAAAGAAAGTAGCCTCTTCATATAAAGCAATTAGCATTAATTGCTACCCAGCGCCTCTTTGATGTTTGAGGGCTCAGCGAGCTTTGTAAAGGACAGTTATGGCAGCTGTCACAAGAGCTGCATGAACTGGCCTTTTATTTTTGGATTAAAAAATAGCTGCTTCTAAAAGCACTTTTAGTGGGGGAAGATGTATACACCACTGAAAAACAGCTTTTCAAATACCACGTTTTTCAATTTAAATGCTCAGTCGTATTTTTAGTTTGTGGCTAAACTGTCGTGTTATTCAGCAAACGGAAGGAACAGTAAAATCCTTCTGAATCATAAAAACTGGGATTTTTCAACACTGATTTTTTTTTTTCCCCTCTCCTGAGTCGGATGAACACGTTAGAGCCTTAATTGCATCAGAGAACTAGTGGGCAGGAAAATGAACTTCTTGTTTCTGTGTAGATCCTCTCCAGCCTCTGATGAGGTCTGGGTGAACTTTGCCTCCCTGCGAGCCAGGGCTCAGCAGGTGCCAACCCCTGGGCAGCTGCTCTATGCTTCTGGAGATGCTGTTTGAACTGCAGCAAATTATTTCTTCCAAGGGGCTGGCGACAGCGGGCATCCACAGGGAGAAACAAGCTCTATCGAGCCCCCTGGTTAGAGCCGGGCCAGGCGGCTCCGGCTGCGGGGGTCAAGTTTGAGCAAGGCTTTCGCTTCCCCAGGAGCGTATTGCTCTCTTGAATTTGTGCGGGCGGCAGCGAGGAGCGTTGCAGCAATCCTGACCAAGCAGGCGGTAACCTCTTGCAGCCTGGAAATAGGTTTATACTTTAACATTGCGAATATTCATGTGCACAGTAAAACCGCGCAGCTTACAGAAGCCTAAAAAACCCCCAAACTCAGCTGGTGTCTCTGCTTCCCAACAGCTAAAAGCTCTGGCTATAAAGTTACCCAAACTCAAAGAATCGAGGGTATTGCTGTTCCAAACCCACCACTTACTGAAATGTACTTTAAGCAGCAAATAATGCAAAGCTGAGACTGAAATATTAAACTCCTCCTGTGCGGAAGGATTGGATCTGTCAGGGTGCGGGTGTTGAAATCTAATTTTTGCGGTATATTCCAATTACAAAGGAATTCTTTCAGGGACTAACACTCAGAACAAGCAGCCCGTTCTGCTCGCTTATCACTAGATCGAATTCCCTGATCCTGCTACAGAAGAAAAAAAAAAAAAAAAAAAAAAAAGGCAGCAGTGTGTTCCGGCCAGGTTACAGCACAAAGAGCTCCTCAGTCTTCTGACGAGCAAATCCTCTTGCCTGGGTCCGTGTGTGTTGGGGGTGTGTGTTTGTTTTGCCGCTCTCACGAGCCTCCCCAGCCCAGCTCTCCTCTCCTGAAGAATGGGTGGTGCGCAAAGAAAACACATAATTGGTGGTGGCAGTGAATTTTGGGAGGTTAACGCTTTACATCCAGAAGTAATTATGCCTTTTGTAGGCTGCTCAGCCTCTCCCCGCAGGCAGCAGAGCTCTCTTGGCCACGCAGCCCATGAGCATAACTGTCCCCTCCGCCGCCCAGGATGGTGTCGCCATTGGGAACCCCAACGGCAGGTTGTTTGTCAGCTGGCCGTGACTGTGTTCGGGTCATGGAATCACAGAATTTTCAGAGTTGGAAGGGACCTCTAGAGATCACCTAGTCCAACTCCCTGCCAAAGCAGGATTGCCCGGAGCACGTTACTCAGGACTGCATCCCGGCGGGTCTTGAATACCTCCAGCGAAGGGCACTCCCCAACCCCCCGGGCAGCCCGTGCCAGGGCTCCTCTACCCCAACCAGAAAGAAGTTTTTCCGTGTCTTCCTCTGTTCCAACTTGGGCCCATTGCCCCTCGTCCTGTCCCTGGGAACCACTGAAAAGAGTCTGGCTCCGTCCTCCTTCACCCCACCCTGTAGACACTTGTACGCCATAATAAGGTGTCTCCTCAGCCTTCTCTCCTCCAGGCTAAAGAGTCCCAGCTCTCTCTGCCTTTCCTCATAAGGGAGATGCTCCAATCCCTCAATCATCTTTGTTGCCCTACACTGCATTCTCACCAGTAGGTCCCGCCGGTGTCGGGGGTACGGGTTGCATCCAGGAGAGCAGCAGAGGTGCATTGCCAGGAGCAGGGGGGGACACCTTGGGGTGCTGCTTGCAACACCCCCGGGGTGGCCGGAGACACATCCCATCACTGCAGAGCTCCCAGCACTGCCCCACTCTGTGCAGGCTGCGCCAGGCACGTGCCCCAACACACCCAGGTGTGCCTCGAAGCTCCAGCGCACCTCCTCGTGGCCACAGCACCTCCGTGGCCCCCAAGGAAGGGTGGCAGAAGAAGAAGGTCCCAGCAGAGCAAGGCAGTGAATAAAGAGCAGTGTTTCGAGTCAGTGTGTTGGGAAGTTTGCAAGCGCTTCGGCTGCGTGGTTGGGAATGGTGGGTGCAGCGGAGGGAAGAGGTCCAGCTGGCCGGAGCCGGGCTGGGGCTTGCACTGGGATGGGATTGCTGCTGCCGTGCTCTGAGGCTGAGCTGGGCTTACAGCTCCTTCCTTTACTCGGGAACCACCTTCCCCACACCTCCAAGATGATTAGATAACCACCAACACGACATGGCCATAGGTAGGCGGTCCAGAGCTTGCTCTATTTCTTATTCTTTTGGGGAAAACTTTAGTTCCAAGGATGCTTTAAAAAAGCCCAGCTGCCCCTTCCCCTGGAGAGAGCAGCCCAAGATGGAGCACGTTTGCATCCATCTGGCAGCTTCACAGCCTGCCTGTCCTCCCTCCGGCTGAGCCAGCAGGCTTGCATCGCCCCGCCGTGGGGGGGGTCTTGCAGCTTAATGCCTCTCCTTTCTTCTGCTTCAGCCGGGATATTCCCGCCCGTGCCGGACGCCGCAGCAGCCTGTGATATGCCAAGGAAGGAGCTGGGGATGGCTGGCTGCAACTCCGGCAGCTCCGACAGCATGGTCAGCACGGCCTCCAACCACTCGCAGCGTGTAAGTAACCCTGCTGCGCCCGGTCCAGGCATGGCAGGGGCTCAACTCGCCCCTCTCGGTGGCTGGGGAAGGATTTCAGTCGGATCTCTGCTTGAAACTGCTCTCCATCGGTGCTTTGGAAGCACCTGGGGGCCCTGATACAGCATCACGCTCAGGGCAGTGCAAGGACCAAATTAATTCCTGCCCCAAAGCACTCCCAGACTTCCCATCCTGCCACCGGTGTGGCAGCGATCAGGAGCCTGAGCTCCTGCAGGGTCTCCTTGGGGAAATGACACCGTGAGCCCAGTGGCTCCTGCGTTGCCCGAAGCTGCAGAGGCAGATGGTGCAGGCCCTGGACAGGAGGAGCCTGGCGAGTTCCCCGGTGAGGGATAAGACCAGTCAGATAACTGGGGCAGACTGGTTCCAACAGGGGTGACTTCACCTGGAAAAGACAGCAAGCCGTACTCCTCGCGGCTGACAAGAGATTAATTTCCTAGTTAAGGCAGAGGTGAGTTTGGACCATGGGTGTAGATGTGTAATTTTTCACTATCTGTCCATTAAAGCTTGTTTGTATCCAAACACTGATTCCAAGATTGATGGGCTAATTACATCCTGTCTGACTTGGAGCATAATTGATATGTGCAAGTGCAACGCTCAGTCCTGAACAGGTTTTCCACTTGATGTGCTGCAAACCAGAACCAAACCCTCTGAAATTTATTAGGGATGGAAAAACTGGTTGCAATATTGCGTGGTAAAATATTTGGATAGGTGTCTCTCTGCAAAACAACTCCACCTGGGACAACTCCTCCGTGCTTGCTGATCTGATACACACTCTATCCTTTCCTGCATTTCAGATTTTTCATGATATATTGCATGTATCACCTTGTACCTTGGCACTCCCACAGCAATCATATCTCATGATACTTGAAACACAACAAAAATTAAACAGGAACAGGAGAACAAGGAGAGGGACCACCACCCACAGATAAGCCTTCAGTATTTATGGTATTTAGATAAGCTTCTAAGATTCAGCATTGCCGGTCAGTACAGACGTCTGTACCTATATACCACCCATGTTACCTATCTGCTCATATTTCAAAGTAAACTACAGAACTCAAAGCTAGAGGACAAGTTTTCAAGTTACAAATTACCCATCTTCTGATGCTTATAATAGGGTAACATAAAAATGGCTTAAAGTATGTATATATATTTACAGGAAGGCTGTAAATACCAATTTTTGACTAGTCACTGGCCAAGTTTCCCGGCTGGGAGCTGCCACAGGTCTCTCCTTAACTGTCAGGGCTGTGAATGATAATACAGCTGTGTCTTGTACCTGTGCTGCTTTTTCCTTTTTCAGAGTGATAACAGTTATGACTACTTATCTGTGGAAGAGAAAGAGTGTTTGATGTTCTTAGAAGAGACTATTGGCTCACTGGATGCAGAAGCAGACAGTGGGGTCTCTACCGATGAGACT
This sequence comes from Pluvialis apricaria, assembly GCA_017639485.1. Classification (NCBI taxonomy): domain Eukaryota; kingdom Metazoa; phylum Chordata; class Aves; order Charadriiformes; family Charadriidae; genus Pluvialis; species Pluvialis apricaria. The sequence goes on along the minus strand of CM030029.1, from coordinate 8,086,077 downwards.
GACCACGTGGAGCCCTCCAAGGTGCCCAGGACGTGGTCTAAGAGAGACTCCATTCCCCGGGGTAAGCTGGACACCCGTGCTCCAGCCTTGTTTGCAAAGGGACTTTCACGCTGGGGTGCGGTTCCTTGGCAGGCAGGGGGGAGCATTGCCCTGGTTTTGCTCACATGGTAAGCTAAAGCCAGCTTGCTTTCGTCTCTTGGTGGAGAGCGGTGGCTGTAGGCAGCAGGGTCGGTAGGGCACCAACTGCATTTTCCCAGTTCTCGCACGTGGGAGCCGCCAGCAGCTGCCCAGCAAGGTCAACAGAACCGCAGGGCAGAGCATCGCTGCTCATGCTCTGAACAGGCTTACACAGGTTAACAAGGGTCCTCATCCACCGCCTGCGTTGTCAGATCCAAAGTATCTGCCTTTCTTAGCAGTGACAGCGTATGAACTGGGGTCAGGGTAAACTCCCTGGTTGCAAGTACTCTGCCATGGCTGCACTGGTTTGTCAGGCATGGAGAAGTGGGTTTTGCACACAGGAAGGTGTCCTGCATCCATCTGCAGAACGGTGCATGACTTCACATCTCTCTCTTTGCCTAGATTTGGAAAATGGGGCCCCCCCTCTGAGTGTAGGTCAGCCACGTGCAGCTGAACAGAAGAGTGGTAAGAGCATCTCCACCTTCTCAAGCTCGGCTCCAGCAGCTGTTCTGAGCCCAGGCTATTACAGTCTTCCAAGGAACATCACTGTAGCAAACATACAAAGAGCAAATGGAGCTTCCGACAGCAAAGCGATTGTCCACGTGGTGGAGGACCCAGTGCCAGTAGGTAAATCTTCACATGCGATAGCCAAGGAGTATGGGCTTGATCAAGCCAACACAAGAAGCCAGATGAAGTCCCTGGAGTCTTTGATTATCCAACCTCCAGATCCCTTTCAGGATGACCCGGTAAGCCATGCGTGGTCACGGAGCAACTGCTCAGATGCCAAGAGGGAAACAGACAAGGAGACCAAGACTTGGACTTCATGGGGCCAGCCAGAGAAATCCATGTTGGAAGAGGCCCCTCAGGACCCAGATGCCAAGCGCGGGCCTCCAACTGCCCCCAAGCCACGGAAATTGCCACCAAATATTATCCTGAAAACCAGCAAAAACAGCCCACAGCCAATTGCCTCGGAGCCCAGCCAGAAGGTAAAAGCACCACTGCCATCCTCAGCCGGCTCTCAGCCTGGCTCTGCCAGCAACACTGCTGCTGAAAAGTCAAATTCGGGGCATCTTGACCCCAAGGAGAGGGAGAAAGCCCGTCGGGAGGCGTTGGAGAAGCTTGGACTATCGCAGGACAGGAGGGAGCCCAGCACCCACCTTCAACCTACCATGCAACCACAACCAAGGGAGACGCCATTCCATGTCACTGGAGAGCCCGAGGCACGCTGTGGGGCAGTGGAGAGGTCGGTGCCGGGTATCCGGCAGATGAACTTCAAATCCAACACCCTGGAGCGCTCCGGCGTGGGGCTGAGCAGCTACATGGCCAGCACCAAGGAGCAGAGCGTCAAGACCAGCAGCTCCCTGGGCAAGATGTCCTTCATTGAGCGACTCGCCCCGAGCTTCCTCAGGAGCAACCGCCCCCGGCCGACATCACTCGTGGCAGGGAAGGACTTTGCTGCTCTGAAGGAACCCGGGCAGGTGGAGCCAGAGAAGAGCAGCAAGCGGCGATCCCACCCACTGCAGAGCTTCCCCAAACCGCCCCGCTCCAGTGTCAGCGTGAAGATTTCCCCCAAGGGCGCGAGCGATGAGAACCGGCGGGAAGCACTGAAGAAGCTGGGTCTGCTGAAGGAATAGCCCCATGAGCCATGGGGCTGCTGGAAAAAAGGCCTTTTCATCCTGGATCCAGGTGCCTTCACTGCTTGTCCTCAGGCAGCACAACCATAAGCATCTTCTGCTGTGATCTCCTGCCCCAGCATCTTGGGAGCAGTACCACCAGAGGTCTTTGGAGCTTAACACCACAGAAAGTAATGCCCCATGTACATAGTATTTTGTATATAGCAATGTGTATGAGCTATTTATATAAAGCATCACTCAGCACATGGAGGGGGCACATTCTCCTATAAGGTCTTTAATGCATTTGGGGATTCATCGCAACAGGGAAGCCATGGAATTGGGGGTTTGGCTTATTTTAAAAGGGGTTGCCTGTGGATAAAGCCTCTCTGGGAAGAACTGCAGGACTCTGCTGCTCCTTTAGGATTTTGCAGTGTTTTGTTTTTTTAACTTTATCAAAGCCTCTGAGACCTGAACACTCACCTGCCCCATGCAAGCGCCTCCCAAAAGCCACCTCTGCCACATACAGAACTGTCGGACCGAGGGGCACCAGCAGGAGCTCAGCAATGCTCCCCCCATGCACAAGTGCTCCTCGCACAGCAATGACAGGCGAGAGGTTGCATGGGTGTCCCGCTGCCTCCTCTCACATCCAGCCCTGACCACCAGCAGGGTATAGTGCTTAGAAGACGCATGAACATCAACGTTCAACATGAAGTGACAGTTAAGAAGCAACAGACTGCGTTTCGGTGGCAAAACCAGAAATGCTGCCCAAAACGAGAGAGATGCAAGTCTGAGACAACACCATTTCATTCCCTCTCAAGCTCTCCTCGCATTTTTCAGACCTGGCTGATGCTGTCAACGTTTATGCTGCACACGTTTTATAACAAAGGTGGTTTATTTCTGTAATAAACTTGTATATGATCAGAAAGTGAGAGTGTAGTGCAGATTTATGTTGCAGTTAAAGCTCTGGTAAAGCTAAGTAATAAGTTTTAACCTTCAGTTTGGCTTGACTTGAGAGGTGAGAGTGACGCAGAGAGCAGTCAGGCATTGCAAATGATGAGGTCTGAACCAGAGACTTGGGCCTCCCACACCCCAGGACCCACACAAGATGGGATTTTGTGTGAGTGCTTCCAGTACAGTAAGCAGATGCAAAGTCTTCCACAGCACTGCCAGACTGGGACGGGTGACATGGGACCTGCCACAGGTCCAGTCAGTCCCTGCCAACCTGCACTGTCTCCTGGGTGTGTGGGGACATCTCCCACAGCAGCCGTCTGAGCTGAAAAGCCGCACTAACAGCTTAGCTTGAAAGGATCGCTTTATTTCCTTCACCAAAAAATCTTTCATGCAATCCTGGCTTTCAGTGTTGGACATCTAGAGAGACACTCTGCTAATAAAGCAAGCGCTTTTGTTCCTAACAAGCAATTTAATTCCAAACCGATGTAGGCTTTCTTTAGAGAGAGGGGCTGACCCGTGGAGGCAATTGCACTAAACAATTTACTGCCGTTAATTAACTGCTTGCAGCATTAAGATAAAGTTGCCCTCAATCGTTTTCATCGCCGACCTTGCAGTACAATCAGGTTTTCAAGACAGCGTTGTGAATACTAAACAGGCTCATACTGACAAAACCCAGAGTCAGGCTTCTCATTCCTCCCCAGCCAGGCTTCGGCAGAGCTTCGGGTTTGTGTGGAAAGGAGGGGAGGGCATTCTTCCGCAAAAGCTGCACCATTTCACAAACCCCCCACATAGTAAAGGTGTACAGTAGTGGCAGGAATAGCACTGACCCACATAAAGAATCCAAGGAACGTGAGAAAATGATGCCTGATTAGTTACACTCCATAAAGTGTGGAAATGCTTGTTTGTAGCTAAGCAATTACAGTATCACAGTATCATCAGGGTTGGAAGGGACCTCTGGAGATCATCTAAGTCCAACCCCCCTGCCACAGCAGGGACACCTACAGCAGTTGCACAGGACGGCGTCCAGGCGGGTTTTGAATGTCTCCAGTGAGGGAGAGTCCACCACCTCTCTGGGCAGCCTGTGCCAGTGCTCTGCCACCCTCAGAGTAAAGAAGTTCCTCCTCATGTTCAGATGGAACTTCCTGTGCTCCAGTTTGTGCCCGTTACCTCTAGTCCTATCACTGTGCACAACTGAAAAAAGACTATTCTCATCTACCTGGCCACCCTCCCTTAAGTATTTATAAGTATTATTAACTAAATTAGTTTTGGGCTGGCCAGAAGTAATGCAAACCTGTACATCTGGGAGGAAACTAGGAGAAGCTGCATGCGATGAGGCCTGACCGAAAACTCGGCAGGTTGCTCAGCACACACCGTGTTGCACATACGTTGGCTCCAAAAGGCAGACGGAGCCTGGAAGGTCATTGCCCCACCCCGGCCCGGCCCGAGCCCAGTGCCCCATTCCCAGCCTGGAGCCAGGCGGGCAGTGGCTGGGCAGGACTGGTGAGCCGCTGCGTGGCTGCATGCCGTGGGGACAACCGCAGCCCCAGAGCCCCTTGGCCACCATGCAGGGATGGCTGTAAGCCTGTCGTGGCTAGGGAACCAGCTCTGCCACGTGCCTGGGGCATCGCCAGTTGTTTAAGAGGTTTTGGGGGGGGGGGTTAGACAGGATTAAGGTTGTTTGCACCGAGAGCTGAGCAGAGTGCAGACACTGCTCTACGCACAGCGCTCCGGGTGCGAGCCTGTCCCCATAGCAGCAGGTCATGTTAAACACAGCCAGAGCTGAGGTCCCCCCCCCGTGCCACCTGGTCCACGTGGCCTTGAGAAGGTGCCTCTGGGCTAACGTGTGGCCAAGGAGAAAAGGGGCTGCTCTGCACTTACAGACCGGGTGCTCACGTCCACACCATCCTGCCACCCTCCTCCCCACTCACCTGTGTGTGCCCGGAGCCACCCTGGAAGAAGCTGGAGGCAGAAGGAGCAGCTTGGTTTTAGGAAGCCGTTCCCAGATGCTGCAAAAAGCTCCGGGGAGCTGCGAGGTGGCCGTGCCCCCCTGCGAGGGCAGGATCCATCCACCAGCAGCACGGCTCGACGCCAGGTGGCACCAAGCAGAGCCGTGTGTCTGCTCTTGTGTAAGGTCCCAGCCCGGGAGTCACACCACCTGTGGGGGAAAACACTTTCATTTCTAATGGCTGCAAACGTATCTAGCCTGTAAAATGTCACATTTTGCTCGCAGGATTAAACAGCAGCGCCTGCTTTTGGAGCGGGGCTTGCCCACGGTGAGTGATTCAGCCCAGAGGACCCAACAGCAGCAGAAGCACTTCACCCCGTGGAAAGGCAGTGATCTGGAGTTCCTTCCCAGAGCAATGACCCTGATTTCCTCTGGCTTCTGTTTTAATTTTTTCTCTTTTGTTTCCATTTGATACCAACCAAGCCATGTACACATCTCCTGTTAATGAACATCACTCCACCCCATCATAGTTCAATAAGCAATCTTTGAAAGTGAGATTTCTGCTAGCAAGTCCAATCAAAACTTAGCTTTCATGCTTGGCACGTGTGTCACACTGTAGTACTCCCTGGTTTTGACTAAATGAGCCAAGAATTGGAAGAGAATCCTTTGTTTCCAAAACAATCTCTTTTTAAGATAAGTTAAGGTTCTGTTTCAGGCCAAAAATGCTCTGAGAGAGACCTTAATGCTCTTGTCCTTTCTCATTAGATAAACAAGGTGAGATTACCTTTGAGACTGCAACAGGCATGTACCTATGTTATGCAAGCGATATGCAGTAAGACAGAGGATTAAGTGGCACAAGGATGGAATCCGCAGAAGGCAAAAAGGAGTGGTCAGAGGAGAGGAACATGTGGATGAAAACACACCACTAAGCCACCCTCATTTTCATTATACAAGGAAGGATGAGGAATGAAAGGCAAATAAACTGCCTACATATTGCTATTCCTGCTAAAACTGCAAAGGCCACACAGGTTTGGAAGATAACAGAAAACTTAGTCCTGGCAAACTTATCCACGGGTGCCAGCTGAGTCTTCTGTCTCTATGATATTTCTACATGGTGGTAGTAGACAGGACACGGAAGACAGAGCTCTGCTGTCCCAGGAGGAGCCGGCAGCCCTGAAGGAAACACCTTCTGTCTCAGAACAGAGAAATTTGTTCTAGAAAGGCAATGGGCTGCAAAAGATGGAGCTACGAGAGATCTTGCAAAACTGAGTGTCTGAGCGCTGACCCCTTTACTCAAGAGCTTAATCTTCCATCTCCCCCTCCTCTTCCATTCAGACTGTGCTCTCCCTGCCTTTAAACTCAATTATTTGCACTTGAAAGCCTACAGCCTGAGGAGCGCAGTGCTGGGTGGGAACCTCTCCTGCTGCCTGTCTGCACACCAGCCTGCTTGCAGCCTGCCTGTTCTCATGGGCAGCGCCCGGTATTCCTGCTCTGCATTTGCGGGAGGAGCCGGGATGCAGCATCACCCACGGCAGCCCTGCGTCTCATCACCCAGCTAATTGCTCCCCAACACCGGCCCGCTCCCTCCATGCCAAGGCAGCAAGGACCACAGCTCTCCCACTACGATATAACCCATAATCCACAGACTCAAAGGAAGAGATTTACCTTTGCTCAAGCCTGGCACAGTCTCCAGCAAGGAGCCCGTCCTCAGCCAAGTGCTCATGGGGTCCCCACCATCCCCTGGTGTTGGAGCAGCCAAACCAGCACCAGTCTGCAGACTAGCAGGAGCCTGGGCAGGGGGCTGAGCCTCTCTTCTATGAGGGGAAAAGATGGTGGGCAGTCAGACGAGCTATGGGCTGCTGCAGATGTGCTGCTTCAGCCCGCCGGCACTGGCACAGCTGATGCGAGGAGCTGCAGCGATGCTGCTTGTCTCACAGAGAGGCAAGGGAAAGGCTGCTCCTGCCTATTAACGCCTATTAACGGCATCTGGGGGTGCCTGGGAGGTGGACAGGAGGAAAGCAAGAACAGAACCAAAATCTACCTCTAGGTTCAGCCAAACTCCAGCCAAGGTCCTGGGCTCTTGTCTGGGTACCTTGGAAAGTAGACTTTGTACTGCTTAATTCTGGGCATCATTTGCTTGATTTGTGCCTGGAAGGCAAAATGACAGCAGACCTCAGCCAAGAAAACAGCTGTGAAGAGAGATCATAATGTTTCAGAAGTAACCTGAAGAGTTGGTAAATGCACGCAGTGCCTTAATGCAGATTATACAGACTGTGTTTACACAGTGCAACAATGTTAGAAAAGCCCCAAAGAAAACACTCAGCTTTGCGTTTTGCATGGAGTATTCATCTCCTTCTTAACTATCAGTCCCATACTGACTCAGACATATCATTTCCATGTCTACATGAGCCTGTCAAGACCTACTATCCCAATTAAAAGCATCCTTGTGCACATCTTTCATTACAAAGATCAAATTCAGGAGAAGTGGTTTGTTAAATTCTGGCGGTATCAAAGAATGTCAGCTGTACTGGGCCACAGTCTCCAGGGGAAACTGGTTGTCTTAATAATCACCTTTGTCACTGTGCAGCAGCTTCAGTGTGGGCGTCAGCAGGGTGCCCTGGGGCCGGTGTCCCGCAGGAGGTCAGGGAGGTGGGTTGGCTACTGCTGGCCTGACGCATCTCCAGCTGGAGAACGTCACGCCTGGGCTGTGAGCCCCAGGGTTGCGCCGGAGTCACTCCAGCTCTGTGGGAGAGGGCTGGAGATGTCCAAGGGTTTTCAGCCATGTCCCAGTGGGGTTTGGGCAACAACCAGTAGCTGAGACTCTGCCCTTTCCCAGCTCACCCGCAGACGGAGAGAAGGACCCTCTCCAACTCCAGCTACTCCCATATGAAGGAGGGATAAATTGCCCCTATTTCAAGGAGTATTGCATCTCTCTGCTTCATCAGAAAGGCACCAGGTTAATCCCTGTGCTTTGCCTGATCTACCCAGGGCCCGTTTCTCTTCCATTTGGTGCTTTGTGTTGGTGTTCACAGTAACACGTGGCAAACGGTGGAGGTGTGGGCAGTGTCCCCATGCCAGTGCAATGGCACTTTGTGCTCCCGTTGCCCCAACCGGCATAAATGGCCACACAAGGAAGAAGGCTGTGGGACTCAGCCCCTGGCTCTGTGCGGGACCTCGGAGTGGGGACTCATCCAGCTGCGTGCTGTGTTTGATGCAGCAGGCTGCCGCTTCAGCTGAACTTCTGCGTCGTGCCATAATCCCTGTAGGCATGCTGGAAACCTGCGAGTTTCCAGTGGTCAGAATAAACTAAGGCTTTGTGGAGTCAGGCACGGTCGACGTGCTGCTGGGGTTCAGCTCGTGTCACCCTGTCCCAGGTCCCCACGCCCGAAGGCCAGGCACAGAGCTGAGCCCAGCCTGCTCATCAGCCCCGAGCATCACCAGGGCATCTCTCCAATTGCACCAATCAACCAAGGAAAGCCCTGGCCTTTTACAGTTATTAATAATGAAAAAACAGTGTGACAGACTTTTAAGCATAGGAGCAACATTCCCTGAAAATTGGTGTCCTCCTAACTCTCCTCAGCCAAGGTTGGGTGATGTACAGAGCTGTCCCATCACATTGAAATGTGACTGTGCAGTAAGTGTCCTCATGTGAATTGGAGTTCTACTGAGGTCAGCAGCAAGAGCGGCCTGGGTGATGCCTGTCCGTGCTCAGGATTTGTGAGTGATATACTCTGAGTTTCTCTCCATTACATTTTTTTTCCCCTGCGCTCTGTTTCTAATGGAGCTTCGAAAGAAAAAAAGCAGCTGTACCCCCAGTCCTTGTCACTGCCACTCCCTTTTGTGCGGTGCTTGGCACTGGAGAACTGACAGCCTGCAGGGACAGAAGAGCGGGACAGCAAAGACGAGCTCCACCAAACTCATTCGAGCCTTTTACTGCAGACTCCTGCTGTGTCCAACTGACCAGGGTTTTCCCTGGGATGGGTTTGTTTTCTTTACTTGCCAGCGATGAAAATTTACCTGGTATCTTAAAACCAAACTTGATCCAATGTTCCTCCTTTCTGCTCTTAAAACCCGTCTCTGCCACAGCAACCACGGGTTCGGGCTGGGTGAGGAGCTGCGCCGCCCTCGGCAGGGCAGGGGACTGAGTACGCTCCTGCTTCCCTGGGACCTCAGCTGTTCTTTGTTTCCAAATGTTCTTTAACTTTGAAGTCCAGCAAGAGACAGAAAGGGTCACTGTTGTTCCTTGCCACAGGGGTTTATGCGCAGTGATAACACACCCGGCTTGTTCCAAGAGCGCTGCACTAGCTGGGGTTTAATTATTAACTCCTGTGGGCACTGCAAAGCAAGCAGGGGTCGTTACGATTTATTAATAACCACTCTGACTGCAGACGAGCTGTGTGGGTTGCTGACAACAATCTCCACATGGGTGCATTGGTAAAACAGGTGGGCCGAGGGCGCCAGTGCGATGCCTGGTGCTGCGTGGTGCTGCCGTGCTGCTCGCTCGGCGAAGCGATTGACTGGCCAGCACGCGCTCGTTACAGGAAAAATGAGAAATATCTTTAACAAGCATAGCCCAGAAGAACAAATGCTGCAACTTGTCTGAAAGTTAACTGTGCTTTAGCAGTCTGAGAAGGTGGAAGGCAGTGGGACTCCCCCAGGAGGGGTCCTTTCCACATGCTGTTTCCCTGCCGGAGCCATCCTCCTGACTGCTATACTGCCCACTCTTCCCAGCTGTTTGTCAATGATGCTGAGAAAATGGCCCTTGTTGCTTCCACTGCTGCTGCCCCTGCTGAATTTATTTGCTTTTTTTTCGTTTAAAGGAGGTGGGGTCCCCAGATGTCCCCGCTCCAAAAGCCGGGGTCAGCTTGGGACAACCGGGGACCTTCTGCAGAGAGCAAGATGAGTGTTCCCACCCCGGATGGGTGAGGACGCAGCACACGGTGCTGCTGCGGGAAAGGTTGCTTGTTACTATCCCTTCAAATTAGGTCTGTCAAAGGCATCTGCCTCCACCCAAAATCTCTTGCCACCTCATTGCTCTTCAGAGCAACTCAGGACGAGCCCGACTGGCTCCTCTCAGGAGAGCTCGTTTGACAGCAATCCCGCTGCGCCTGTCACTGCCTTTGATCTCTCCCTGATGAGGCAGGAGGTCCCCTCCTAAAACATGTCTTTTCATGGCATGGGCTGCCTGTTTCTCCCAATTCTTCAGTGATTCTGCTCCTTTCTATCTGCACGTGGGCTACAGCATTCGCTGGTGGAAGTAGCAAGGAGCCCAGGGGATGCCAGACCCCAGTGGCATGTCCCAAAGGACACGACATGGGTGCACAAAACCTGCTGCCCCCAGGCAATGAGCCACAGGGTCTGGCATCCCCCCCTCCGCCCCAGCAAGCGACGCACTGGCACAAGTGGAACAGAATCACAGAATGGTCAGGGTTGGAAGGGACCTCTGGAGATCATCTTGTCCAAGGGACAGTCAGCCCCAGCAGTGACATGCCACGAGACCATATGCTCCTCGTACCCATGCTTAACCAGCCAACAGCGCCACACTGTCGTTCTGTCTTCAGCCCCTCCTGCCCGGCTGGCGTCCCCGGCCTCCTTCCCTCCCGGCCAGATGTGCTTGTTGACTTCCCGCTTTTCTCCCAGCTGCTGGCCGACCAATGGTTTGTGCCCCTCTCAATACCGTGAAGGAAATGCAGAGCTGGAGCCAGGTCCCACCCCGTACCCGGAGAGTTCTGGAATCTGCAATCCAAATGAAAACCAGCAAAAATAACTTGCGAGCAGAGCCACTTTCCAGCTGTGGCCTGGGGACTGCTGGGTGTCCCCCGCTAACAGACCCACCAAAAAAAAAAAAGAAAAACCAACCAAAAAACCCCCAGCAGAAGGTATCTCAGCCTGCTCCTTCATGGGGACAGCAGGTCCGACACGGACACGGGGTGGCAGTGCGCGCCCGGATCTGCGGGCTCGGGTGCCTTTGCGGGGGGGGGGGGGGGGGGGGCGGGACGACACTGGGGACGGGGTGGGGGGAGAAACGCTGAAGGGGCGCTGCTGAGGGGGGATTTCCACCCCGGGAGCCTGGAGGTGGAAGAGGCGGGGGAGAGGTGCTGCTGCTCCGCCTTGGGGGGCGGTGGTGTCAAACACCCCCTTACCCACAAGGTCAGTCACAGCTCACGCCCGCGGATGGTCCTTGTCCTGCCTGCCCGTACCCGGCTGGGACCCGCACCCGGGGGCTGAGGCTGGCAGGGATGGGCACAAGGCACAGCTGCCCATGCTCGCCCAGAAGAGGGGACTTCACCTTTCCTACTACTTACAGTCATAAAAATAGTTTAGGAAACGAGAAGAGAAGCAGGATATGTGGGAATTGACCTAGTACCACAGTTAAAATGAATTATTAACATTGCTGCGGAGGTAGAGCAGCTTTGCCTTATCGGAAGCAATAAAACAATTAGGAGAACAACCTTTGAGCACACAGAACACTTCTAAAACCCAGGGCACAAATTTGCCCCCAGACCCTTTGGTGCCTCTCCAGAGCCAAGGTCTCCCTGCGGTGCCTGCAGGTCCCTGGAGCATTTGGTCTGCCTGTCTTCACCACCCCACCGCAGGTGTCAGCTTCACCCCCGTGGCAGCACGTGGGGTCCAGCGGTGACACTGCTGCTGGGCTTCACCAGCCGTCACCCAGGCGAGGACAGCTGGGGTGACCAGGCTGCTGGAGACCTCTCTTGCCCCAGGATGAGGTTTTCCTGCAGGGCAAGAACAAGCACCACCAGGTCAGCTCTGGTCGTCCGCTCACCCTTGCAAAGCCCTCTCTGCCTTGCAGAAGCAGCATCAGCTCTGCTTCTCTTTCGGGCCCTTGAATCTGAGCGCCGCGGGAAGGAGCTGCACCCAAACCATCAGCTTACCCTCCAGCATCGCTCAGCAGGGTCTCACCGGGGAGGGGGTTTGTCAGGGGTTTCAGACTGAACATTTCAGCCACATTTGCCACTTGGAGAAATGACACCAAGCAGTCTTAGGGGTTTCCCACCATGAGTTTTGCATATCACATTTTATTGCTAATACAAGGGCAATCCTATTGCTTTGCTACTGATGTGGTAATAAATGTCTTTAGGCACATTAATTTTGCTGAAGCCCAATCAATATTGAGAAGTTTATTGCACAGGCTTAGTACAAAACAACAATTACTGCAATATAAGTAATCATATCATGATAAAGAAATAAAACTGCTTAACAGATTTGTCTTCATCTAGGGAGATTCCAAAGTGCTTCAATGATTGAGTTACACAAAACACAATCTGTCTTCAAAGCATGCCTGCACACCCGCAGGGGAAGAGCGGGACCTTTGGACCGCACCAGCACACCACTGGGTCACAACAAAGTCTTGTCTAGCACCTCCCCCGTGAGCACTCTGAACCACACACCACTTCTCACCTGGCAAGTGTCACCCCGCAAACCCTGGGGACAGGCAGAGTGCTGGCACCAGCCCAGGGCATTCTCAGAAGTGCCACAGGTAGACTTTCTTCAATCAATCAATCATTTTTTATTTGAAGGAAAACCAGACCAAAGTCCCTCGCAATAACCCAACTGTTACTGTGCCTACATTGTTTTGAAATCACTATCACCGGATCTACACGTCTCTCAATTAAGATTACTTGCTTAGTGCAAAGGGGAATTGTGTGTGCGCGAGAACAAACTGCCCTTAGTTACATCTTCAGATCCTGCAAGGCAACGAGCAGGACTCCCACGGAACACACTGGGATTGCTCGTGATGCACATGCCTCAGACATGCCTGCGTTTTGGTTGTATCTGTGCAGAGCTCAGGTTTGGCGGTGGATGATGTATTCCCCTGGCAACACAACCCACCAGATGGCAAATTTTAAGGATGCAATGGTTAAAATGCAGCAAGATTAAATTTAGAGAGAAATTAATCACGAAAAAAATGACAACTTACTGAGTGAGCTCAAAGGTACTGTCAAGTAAAGACCATGTGCCTTACCAACATACCGATTTGATTTCTCAATTTTGATCTATTCGGCTGATCAACAATTTGGTTCAATCAGGCCGTGCTGTAGCTCTCTGACGCAGCTGTGCTAATGGGAGTAATTAATAACTGAGACTGCCTTCCTGGGAAGCACAGCAGGAAGGTGCGCAGGCGTTTATCGCTGTGGATCTGGGCTGGTTTGTGCTTCTTGGCTAACACACAAGACGTGGGGGCCACCAGCACCCTGAGCCTCCTGCTGCCAGTTCCTCCCACTTCCAGACCCCGCAGGGGGATTATCACACAGGGGGAGACAATTGCAGCCAGAGCCACAGGATGACTCTGCGCTGAAGCCCTACGAGCAGGGACTGGCACCACAAGAAAGCAGACAGGCAAACAAATAAACCAACCCTTAAGCAGGTGCCTAAACATTCATTTTCTAGAACTGTGAAGGGTTCCCAGAGCTTTGCTGGTTATGAAGGTGGAAAAGGCACCTGAACATGCCCTGCAACGCAAAGCGGGTGTTAGGGGGAAGAGAAAGGCCAGACTAAAAAAGCCATATTTGTTGGTTAAGCAGCACTTGTCCCACCATGGCGTTGTCACGTGCTTCATTCTCGTTGCAGGGATTGTTTTACAACAGACTTTGAAGCAGAAACCATCTTTCTGTCCTGTATTCACAAAAAGTACAGGACCAAAAGACAGGCACGAGCTAGATGAAGTGTTCGGGTTCATTCAAACCACAGAAGTTTGAGGAAACATGCACAAAGTTCCTACTCTATGTGAAGTTCTTCCTAGAAGTGGTTTACAGCAACTGGCATTTTACTACTGTTTAGAAATAGTTACTTTGTGTTAAAACTTCGCTGGTTGTCTGCAGAGCAGGGGAATTCCTCTCAAAGTCCTGCAATTTCTGCTCCTGGCCTCTTCACTTTTTTTTTTTTTCCCCTTCCATGATGTCACCCTCATCATTAGGTGGCTAAAAATGACCGTTTTTGGGTTCCGTACTCATTACGTTGGTGGCACCTCAGCTATCCCTGTAAGTATTTTGACCATATCCAATTTGCTCAGCAATGCATATCTAGACTTAAGAAAATTTTTAGTGCATCCATTTTTAAACTCCGGACATCAATATATTAAAAAAAGAATTAAACATCAAGAGCTGAGCAAAGACTAACTGAACTGCAAGCTGCAAAAACCACTTTTTTAAAGTAAATGCAAACAGGAGGAAGAGCAGGAGCAAATTTCCAGCACCAGGAGCATCCCAATCCAAGGTAGGTCATCCTCAATTTACTCTTAAAATATTATTGTTTGGAGCACAGTGCTATTGTACAGCAATTATATGAGCTACTTTGATGGATTTTGCCTATGATATGCAAGAGATTTGAAATTTAAAATAATTATTTCTCTAGCAATAAATGTAGTATAACTCATGGTGAATTATTTTTTAAAGAAAAAAGGTAGTGTACATTTTATTTTTTTTTCCTTTTAAAGCTATAAATTAGATTGCTGGCTTTTTTTGCCAAGAACAATCACAAAAATGATGTGGACAAGGTAAGTTCTTACGCGAGCCCACACAGAGAGACTCTGTCCAGTTGCAGGGCAGCAGCTAGCTCATTTGGGTGGTGGCAGGGTTAAGGGTTTAATCAGACAGCTGCAGAAAATTGATCATATAAACATTTTCACAATACAAAATTGAAATGAAGACAGGGAAAAACCCCAACTATACATGGTTTACTTCCTAGTAAAGCCTGCGTTTCTGGGACTTAATAATTGAAGCTCTTTCTTTTCACTTTCTGCCTTTTTTTTTTTTTAATATTTATTTATTTTATGGCTATTTGCTGGTTAAAACAAGCAATACGAAACACCTCCTTGCCTAAAGCCTAAGATTAAATGAGATAAAAGTTTAGGTGATGACTCTGCCCTGCAGATAGGAAACCAAGTTCACTCTCTTACGTCAGCGCTCGCTCTATGGGGGCATTTTCACACAGACCCCGCGGAGAGCTTGGGTACAGCAGCTCAATAACCCAACAACACTGCAAGAGCGGACATGCAGTAAGAAAGACCTAGCTGAATGTGCTTTATTTTAGCTTCCGTCTAAACCATAAATTGTTTGCAACATGGGTCACCCACCTTGCTCCCAGAGCTTCCTGCACGTCACCGGTTCCTACCTGCAAATCACACATCGTTCAACACCAGCAGATGCTGCGGGTGACCCAGGAGAGGCAGTTTTAGGGCTGGAGGAGTGGGGCTAGGGCTCAGCTGGAGTTACCCAAGATAACTGGACTAGTTTTTCCCCTGGAAAAAGCAAAATCTTCTTGTTGGCTGCTGGAAACCCCTCGCAGTGGTCACAGCAGGAGCAGCTCCAAGGCTCTTTGCTAGGATGCTGCTTGTTGCTGCGGGGGTGGGGGGGGAGTGTGTGGAAGGAGTGAACAAGAGGGGGTGTGAAGTAGTCATAGGTGATCTTAAAAGACAGCAGCTGTGTAAGCGTGGCACCTAGCTCCCAACGAGGCAAGGAGCTTGCAGACACTTCACATCTCTGTTGTTAAGGGACTGATGCTGGGGAGAATTCAGCATGCTAACGCCAGCCCAGAATACTTCTGCTTAGGGAAAGCGCCTCATTCAGATGCTAACCTGAACATCAGGATCCCATCGGCTGGGCCAGCACATGATGGAATTTTGGCCTCCAGCTGGCAAACTGGCAACTGCTTCATTACTTTCAGCATGCCGGGACTTCTCCCCGTGTCCCTAGCCCAAAAATGCGGAAAAGAGGGAGTGCACTGGCTTAGCTGTAGTGGTGTACACCAGAAAAGATGAAATTAGTATAGAGATAATATTTTTCCTGATTTCTGGATGCAAATAAGGACTTCTAGCTCTTCCAGGGCATTTTTGTTAGCTCCTCTTAACTCCAAGTCCTCCAGACTGGTGGGCATTATGGCATTGCATAAAACTCACCATTTTTGAACTGGCCACCTGCCCAACAGAGAGATTTTGCACAATTTCAAGTCATCTGTCTAGCCTTTGTCCTGCTGCGGGGAGGAAACCACCGAGGCTCTGTAGAAGCCACTGCACAGTGTCAAGCTACACAGAGCCGGGGTGACCCGAACGCCTGTCTCGCTGTTTGCTGAGGACACAGAAAGCTGTTTTGTGCAGGCAGATGTGGTCGGCCAGCTGTGTGCAGCTACACACACATCTCCATGGCAGAGCTGCCTCCACTGCCTCGTACACAGCCAGGGGAAAAATAGGGGAACCTGCCCGAAGAGGATGCTGTGCCAGCTGCACCGCCGCCGTGCCACAGCCTGCACTGGAAGGGGAAGAGCGCGTTTCTGTGGTCCCATCACACAGTTCCTATCGGCGGAGCAACGGCAAAGGGCAGAGCCTGGTGGGAGTGGAGTTAGTTTGCAGCTGGCGGAGATGCACATCGTCCCCACCACTACACGTACAAGCGACTGGTGCGAGGGCTGAGCCCATCTCCCCCCTCCTCTGCAGCACGAACGGGTGCAGAGCAGGCGAGAAGTGGGCTCCTGCGGGCAACCAGCCCGGGAAGCTGCCACCAGCAGTAGCTGGCAGTGCACGGGTGGGAATAAGGCTCGCTGTGGCATAGAGCTGCTACCGTTCCCCTGTTCATATTTCCTGAATGCTTTGAAGTGATTCCAACACACTAACAAGTATGAAATAAAGCACGTGATTTGCGCCTACCGAGGTTTTAACTGCAGTGGGGGGTTAGGCAAATCTCAAACAAAGAATTTTAAGTAGAGGCTCTTTAGGATAAAACGCTGCAGTAATCAACAGTCAATTTTTAACTCAGACAAGGAAGTAATTCCTGTCTGAAATAGAGACACCCAAACACTGTTTCCGTTCAGATCTGAGAATGGGTAACAATAATCTGTGCAAAGATAAATTGCAGGGAAGAAAAATAAAAAAGGAAGAAAGACAATTGGGCCTGGCAGATGTTGGAGGATGTTGGCATTCCTGAGACCTGCAGCATTTCCTATTGTTTCTTGAACTGAAAAAAAAAAAACCAAACCCAACACCCACTCCCCCACCCCCCGCCCCCCCAAAAAAAGAAGAAAACAAAAGAAAAGAAATGACCTGATGGCGGAGGTCTGTCTGCAGAGGGCTGGCCGGGTGGCGGGGCAGGACAAAGTGCCACATGGCTGCTGCTGCCTGCCCTGTGCCGGGTTTGGCAACCACCGAAAAAGTCCTTGACTGGCTCTGTAGCTGCATGCACCGCTGCAGGTCGCAGCCCGGCCCAGCAGACCGTGACAGCACTGGTGGGGGCTGCGGTTTGGTTGCTGCGGTGCCCTGGCTCAGCTGCAGCCCCGTGACATGTCCCTCGCCAGCCTGACTGACCCTGGCTTTCGGCTGCCCGGGACTGTCATTGCCAGCAGTGCCTTTAGCACCCACACAACAGGGGATTTAGTGCAGGAGTGCGAGAGCTGTAGAGCACTATTAGCACTTTTTTCTTTTTTTTTCCTTTTTAAAATTCCCTTATCTTTGGGCTAGGCCATGTCACGGGCTGGGAGCCACCAGGGACGCAGGTGCTCCACTCCGAACAGCCATCAGAGTGATGCGGGTGGTTTACCTTGGCAGATCCCAGCCACAATCTCTCTCTTCTGTTTGATAACACAGACATCAGCAAAATCCCGTACCCAACGCGAAATTTTTTTGAAGTTTGCCGAGCGAACATTCGTGAAGGCTGGCCATGGCGGTTCTCTTTCTCCTAGCAGCTTTGCTGCAAGGTGAGTCGCCAAGACACCGAACCTCCAGCCTGTTCACCCACGAGAACAGGCAGAGCTGGAACTGGGGATGCAGGTGCATCCCTGGCTGAATCCTCACTTGGATGCTAGACATCTCCACCCGCAAAATGGAAACCGGTCAAACCTCCCTGCCCGCTGCAGAGAGCTGGCAGAGGCACGGCAAGAGCTGGGAAGAAGAATCCCAGATCTCTGATGCTCAGCACTGCAGACAGCCCCTTGGGCCTGTGCAGGCAAAAGAAAGTTGCCAGATGAGGCAGAGTTTGCACGTGCCAAAGGTTATTCTTAGATGTTTGCTGCTAACTGCTGCCCTTGGTATTTAGCTCCAGGCAGGACTGTCAGGGCTGGTGGGGGTTTGGGGTATCCTGTAAGGGGCATCGAGGGTTTCCCCGTCTGTGCCGTGGCACAGGGCAGTGGCTCTGCACCATCAGTTATCCTCAAGTGGATAAGCAACACTCAAGGAAGGTAGCACACTGCATCCAAAATAAACTCTGAACTTTCTGAGCCACATGTCCCACTGGTGCCACTCATAATCACACCCCTGACTCGAAGGAGCTGTGCTGGTTTTCGCCAGGCGAGGAGCTGGCTGTCTCTGAGTAACCAACTACCTCCGTTTCTTTCTTTCTTTCCTCAAAAGAGCCAGTCTTAAGTGCCTTGTACGGATCCAGGTTTCTGACAGGTGAGGTTGGAGGATCGGTCACCCATCAGTGCTTCTACTCCATCACGCCAGCCAACAAACACGACCGAAAATATTGGTGCAAAATATCAGGAAGTGGAGTTTGCTACACCATCATTTCTACCACCGGCTACACCTCGAAGAACCACGCGGGGCGAGTGTCTCTTGAGGACACCCCTGAGAACGGCACCTTCACAGTAACCCTGACAGAGCTGAAGAAGAGTGACACGGGGACCTACCGATGTGGCATTGGCACCACCAACAGAGACCTGTACGTCAGCCTGAACCTGACTGTTTTGGCAGGTAGGATGCTGGCAGGGGAGAGGGGGGGCTCTGCCCTGCCAGCAGCCCGACTCGCAGGGGCGGCCTGGGGATGGATGCCGGAGCATCAGTGCACAGCAGCTTTTTCTACTCTGTGCTCTACAACAGTGAGGTATAAAAGTACCAGATTTGACCAAATCAGCTGTTCATAAATGTAAAAGGGAAGTCTCTCCTGCCTGGCTGGGGGCTCTGTGCCGCACAGTGCCTGCTGTGCTCTCTCCCTACAGGTGCTGGCGTGTTGGGGCCAACTGAACTCGTCTGGGGGGAACTCCGCGGCTCTGTCACAGTCCTGTGCCCACCTGGGGACACCCAAGGCAGTAAGAAGAGGTTCTGGTGCAAACTGGGGAGAACTGGCTGCGCTCTCATCGCCAGCACCGATGGCTACGTGGGAAAGAGTTACAAAGGACGAATCTTTATCACCCCTCAAGAGAGCTCTGGAGCTTTCAAAATCTTGATAAATGACTTAAAAAAGGAAGACTCAGGGCTGTACAGGTGTGGGACGGGAAGACTGAGCGGTTGGGACAGACAGCAGGTGGTAGCTCTGCAGGTGACAGCAGGTAGGATGGGGCACTGGGGGCTGCACGTGCTGCGCAGGTTCCTCGCAGCCCTGCATGAGGAGCATGGGATGCTCATGCAGTCCTCTCCAACCTGCAGCCTCCACCCTCCCCAAGAGACCAAAATTTCTGAGCGGCACAGTGGGAGGCTCGCTGTCCATGAAGTGCCACTATGATCCCAAGGGGAACTACGAGAAGAAGTATTTGTGCAGGTGGAAGGAAGCCAGCTGCTCACTGCTCGTGGATGTGGACGGGTTTGTGCACGAGTCATACAAAGGGCGAATACGAATAGCCAGCAGTGACCAGGAGAACGGGACTTACACGGTGGTGATGAGGCACCTGAGAGAAGAGGATGAGGGATGGTACTGGTGTGGGGCTAAAAATGGGCACACAGAGCACACGTCCTCTGTGAAGCTGCGCATCCAGAAGGGTAGGTGGTGGGATGGCTTGGAACACAATAAAACCCTTTTCTTAAATCATTCTTTCCCCTACTCCTTCGTGGGCATGAGGGGAATAGACTCGCCTTTGTACTGTGCATAAATACAACATTACAAGAAAAAACAGCTACAGCTTTTGCCTTATAGTTACTGGCAAGTGACTGAGGTGATGGTTCAGGTCTCCAGAGGCAGGGATGCAAGCTGAGCTTTCAGAGGAAACTCACTTTGTTTGAATTATGTTATTGATTATATATGATGCAAACCCCTAGCATACGACACCCTGATCCTAGCAAGCGCAGCACAGCTTTGCTCTGAAGGTTGTCTTTCAGTTTTAGAACCTGCAGGCTGTAAATACACAGATCCATGTAACTGTTCAGCTGGCAAACACAGAAATAGTGCAGTTAAAGTATGAACGTTTGCCAAGTATTAGTGGGTTTTCTTTAGAACTCCCAAGCTGCTTTCTATAAGACTCAAAGGAAAATAGAAATGCTTGGATTTGGGCGTATCATGCTGCACAATTTGTCATGCTGAGATGCAAGGTGAAATGCATAAACCTTTGGTAAATGTAACATTGTCTCTGCAAAGCGACAGATATCCAGGCCTCAAAATCATTTTCTCCATAGAAACCTGCTCTTCACAACACCCAGAAACATCCACTCTTGTGAAACCCACTTTATCATCAAGTCCAGCTGCCTACAGCACACCCACGCAGAGGAGCATCACAGGCCTGACGTACGCGACTGGCACCGTCACCAGGACCACCAGCACCCTACTGCCCACTGCCAACCCCAGCACCTTTGTAACCTCTCCAGGTGAAATCTATCATGAGAGGTAAGTTCACGGCCACGCTTTTTGTTGGCACCGAGCTGGTGATTTACAACCTGTCTACCCCATTTCCCAGGGCCCCACATAGGTTGTACATGGGTTGCAAGTTGAAAACACCAATAGGAGACATTAGTAATTGGAAAAGCAGAAGGCAAGGTTATCTCACGTCCATCTGTGAGATCTTTGAACTTGTCTCTAAATCTTCTGGTGCTGGTCACTCCTGTAGATCAGACGCCAGAGTCAATAGATGTACTCCTGTCTGTTTTCCTTTGCTCAGCGTGGAGCCAGGACATTAGGAAACATCAGGCTTGAGCAATAATGCTGGTGAATCAGTAGCTGCTGCATACTTCACTGCACACATTATCCAAGTCCTCGTAGGCAGCCAGCAACCAGGGTAGTGTTTGGGTGCTCTGTGTTGCATAAGGAGATAGCTTTGGACAAGGTTAATCAAAATGCTAAGAGCTATTTTGGCCAGTAATTATTGCACGGTACTTCTCTACAGCAAGCCCTGCGGCTTACCCCAGTGCGAGCAGTTTCCCCAGTGAATTTACCTTCCGTGCTTCCTCTTGCACAGGGTGGCTGTGAGCTGCTCTCCCACCTTTTGCCCCAGCTATGGCCACCAACCAGCGCCAGGTGAAGGGATTTGCATAGCTGGTGCAGATGCATCAGATATTGCAGTACCAGTCATAACTGGAGATAAATCACAAAGTCCACAAATCCCGTTCGATATCCTGAGCTGTCCCCCCACGCACCTCGGAGCTCGCATCTGTCCCCATGACACCCAGCACAAGAAGCACCATCTTCTCCATCCCCAGCTGCCCCCAAGCCGTATCTCCCTGCCATCCAGCCAGACAGAGGAGGGGGGAGCATGTTACCAACCATAAACCATGGTCTTGTATAAAGGGTCAGATTTTGCACCGGTCCTGGCAAAGCTCTGTCTGTGGAGCTCTGATAGCATTTACAGCATTTTTGCAAGGAGACAGCATGTAGACACCCTCCAACAGCATGAGAGCCTGTAACAACCCACAATGAGTATGAACTCCTGAATTTAGCTTGTTTTCATTTTGGAGGGGATAATTCATCTGGCAGCATAAACCCCACATGGTAGAGCAGAGGCAGCTGTAGAGATTAATTCCTCATAAGCCAAGCTCCAGGCCAAATGATTTCATCTCTACTTGACTTTGTTGACTGTTCCGCTTCAATTCAGGCAGACTTTATACCACCTTTATACTCTTTGGTGTAAAAACTGCATTAAGGTACTTCAACCACCCCATAGCTGAATCAAAATGCAATTTAATTCTGATGGTTCATCTTTCCAGCTCATCAGATGAATCACGTCTGCTCCCAGTTGTGTTACCAGCTCTCATTTTACTGATTTTCATCACTATCACTGTTCTTGCCCTGACGAAAATAAAGCTTCAAAAGAAGACGGGTAAGTTGGGCAGGCAACACCTTTCAGGTGGCGGTTGTTGTTTTGCAATGGCTTTGCTTGTGATTTCCAAGAGCAGGAGTCTGAGCCATGGAAGATTTCCATCTCTGGAGACATGCACCCATTCAGCAGCCAGGGCAGCCTGAGAGGGCAACTGTACTTGCAGACAAGCAATGTCCTAGAGAAGTTTTTTGGGTTTTGGTGGGGTTTTTTTTGTTTGTTTTTAATATGTTTGAACAAAAAGCAGATGAAGGAAATGGAAATTCTGAAGTCCTGCTGAAAGCAAGGTTGAGTTTTTGTGTATAGAAGATTTACAGCTCTGTGAGTGCTCGGAAATCCTGAAGTATAAAGGGCAGGGACCTGCATGGTGCAAGCGGCTACGTGCTGGGTGGCTTCTCGGGGCCAAATCCAGCCCGCTCGGTGCAAAGCTGACAAAGAATTACCAAAAAAAATCCTTGCTAATGACTGATTTTCAAATATATATGCATGTAGCTTATTCTATAACATACTGTGTCCCTAGAGATCAATTTAGGGACAAAAACCTTCAGCAAGGACAGTGGTGAGTAGAAATATATTGTCCACAAGACTGAAAATGGGAAACAATGGGCCTAATCCTGTGTCTGTTATGACATGCTTGTCTATTTAAACAGGCATTAGAGGTGTTCTCTCCATTGCCTGCATATTTTTTGGTTTTAAGGAGAAGAAAGAAGCACCGCAGGAAACCTGGCAGCAGCGTCTGATCTGAACCCTGTGAAAGAGCAAAGGATGGAGGAAACCCCGAGTCCAGAAAAAGTGCAGGAATGCAGGACAGACCCTGGCAAATGTAGGTGGGTGTTTTCTGGAACTGGCACTGCAAGTGTCTTCTCCCCTGGTAGAAGGGAATAAAACCAAGTTTTAAGCAGAGGATTTGCAGCTTAGTATGTAAAATACCTCCGCGGGATAGACAGCAGGTTTGCAGTCCAGGAATTATGATCCCGCAGTCCAGGATTTATGCTCTGATGCCAAACTATAGCCTTTATTCCTCACCAAGAGACATTGAGCCATGGATTTCAAAAGACTTGGATTAAATCCTATATGAGGTTTATAAATTTATTACAGGTTTGATTATAATTTTTGCTTACGCATAGTAAACACATTATTGCTCTTCCTGCTTGCTTGTTTCAATAAAGTCTGATTCCTTGTGACCTCTTACAATATTACACAGAAGCAATTCTTGTTCACTGTGTTGCAATCACATCACTCTCTTTTGTCCTACTTGTGCAGGATAATCATTGCTATCCTTGGAAGATTCAGGATGACCAACTTATGTGTAAGAATCTATGTCTTCTGGTGAAATATAAAAAATAGTGAGCCTGTCTTGGAGTATTAGTACTTTAGAGAGAAGCTCTTATAGAAAGCATCTGAGCAAATATTTTAAAGTATATCCAATTTGTGGAATTCCTATCAGTGAAATATACTCTTCTCCCTTAAAAAAAAATAATCAAACCTAGTGGAATAAAGATTTGAAAAATTTGGTGATGGCATTTCACGTTCTCATTACAATGCATCTCCATCCAAACTCTCTGATCGGATAAGCAGGTGATTATATTTTAAAGTCAAATAGATGCAGAGGGAAATAAGCGATTCTGACAATTTGCACCCTCTGGAATGAATTACCACCCCTGTGCACAGTACTGCATGTATGCTTGTCCTTTTCCTCTTTGAAACATCCACCAGCTTGATCAGAATCAGAAAGCAGATCTGCAGACATCACGTTTTTCAAAGCTATTTAGAGAACATACAGTAGATGTCAAAATAAGCCTTCAGAGTGGCTTTAAAAACCAAGGCCATTAAGGTTGAAATCTAGACTATTTTGTGGAGAGTTCTAAAACTAGACAAGTTTCCGTGCTGTTTGAGATTTTACTTTACAAAAAAAGGAGCTGTATGAAGGGTTCTCGCAGCCCTAAATGTAAAGCATGGAAAGAAAAAGGTACACACACCCCCCAAAGCCTTGAAAATAAAGAATCAACATTCTGTGAAAAACTTCTAAAAATGAGAATGTAAACCAGAAATTAATTGTACCTTTCATTTTAGATGTCTGGTTTGGGGTGTAGCCTGGGATAACGCTCCTCTTAAGCCGAGCAGGATGTCGAGTCCAGCAGTCCTCTCCGACCGGGGTTTTTCTAGCTTTCTGTTCTCAGAACTCCCTGAAATATCAGACCCATTTAAAATACCAAGTTTAGCATAAAACCAGAAACACCCACAAAATCACTTGTAAAAATATTGTAGAGAGGGAACGCCAGATCACAGCTTTTCTTTTTTTCCTTTTCTTTTTTCTTTTTTTTTTCCCTTTTTTTTTTTTCTCGTTACAGCAACCCCACAGGGTAAAAAGTACTTTTCAAGGCGACTGATGAAGACATGAGGCAGAACCCCCTTCCATCAAAGCCCCCACATACATGAGCTCGGAATTTTCCCTACAGAAAGCCAAGGCACAGCTATAAACTGCAAAGCACCCGGCACCTCTTCTTGCTTGCTGCCCCGCTCAGAAGCCGAGTGTCCTGTGTCGAGAGCCAAACCCCCGCAGGCTGCTCAAATGCCAATTGCTATCTGGTTTGGAGAAGAGAGAATAAAATAGTGCACCTGTAATCAAGCTATTTGTGTGCAACCCTGACTGTCTCTTGCAGAGGCAGACCACCCCGATGGAAAGGTAAAGCTGGGGAGGGGGTGTGGGAAGGAAGGAACCTCATGGCTGCAGGTTTGCTCAGTGCTAGGCAAAAAAAAAAAGAGGATTTTCTGATATTTTTAAGAATCCCTATCCATTGGGTCATCTTGCAATGCGTAAGCCATATCTGACTTCAGTCTATCAAAGACACCCGAATTCTCAAGTGCTATTTTTCCTCCATCTCTTCTGCAGAACTATCCACAGCTTCAAAAATCAAATCATTTCAGCCCAAAGGCAGCCCAGACCCAAACAGTAGCTGGGGTTTGAGTGCTCAGATTGCGTGTCATGCTGCAGACTCTGCTGTGGCCTGAAAAAAAAGCAAGCTCAGTGTTGTTTGTTTTCTGGAGATGCCAAAGTGCCTTGGAACCTGTGACTTGGCAGGAGGACACTTCCTCCTCTGTTAAAGCAAGTAAATATATTTGCATGAGACGACGAATCGGTTTTACCAGAAACCTTAAGGGCAAAGGCAGTGGCTTGGTTAAAGAAACTGTTCACCCACCCTGGACTAACTTTTCTTCCCCAAGTTGCACAAGCAGTTGCAGGTCCCCATGGCTGGTTTCTACCAGGACTTCCTCCACGCATGGCCATGCCACCATCCTCCTGCGTGCCTTCCGCCAGCCCAGGCTCTTTAAAACACATCTCCCTGCAAACTGCAGGATCGAGACAAGGCTAGTGGGCAAGCCCACACGCTGGCAACCAAAAGGAAAAGTGCCTGGCAGAGCAGGAGGTCTAGGAAAGCAAACACACCTGTGCCTATTGTGACCAAGCACAACTCCATGCCCAAGAACAGAGTAATGCCAAGGGCAGCCAGAGAAGCAGCACTGGTGGGAAGGACACAGCTGGCAAGGGATCAGCATTTGTTCTCATCTAGGAGAGATGGTGGCTGTTCTCTCAGTTCAAGATCCCCACTAGATCTCCCTGTGCAAGCACAGCAACAGCCTTCCTCACCTCAAAAGCTCCTTCCCCACCTCAAAATCTCCTCATTCATGGAAAGAAAGGAGCTCAACGCCCTTCGCCAGAGGAAAGGTACTTCCAAGGCTGGCGTTAAGATCTGACAAATTTGGTAAGCGTCCTGACTCCAGGTCAGGATCTTGCCGCTCTCAGGCATGGCAGGAAGACCTGGAGCTGCCATCCTGTTTAAGCTCAATGCCTTTTACCAAGAGCACATGAGAAAAGCTTTGTGTGACCCCTTAGTTAGAAGAAATTACAGCTTTTGCATCGTTAGTACAAGGTAAACCAAGTTAATGATTCATCCCACATAATACAAATACTTTCATCTACATTAATTTTACTTTCTCATACGGCTCTGCTTCCGACAAACCCACACTTCACAGGAGATTTGTATTTGGGCCCCTGACATGCCTACAGCAGGAGAGAAGTGAGGTTGAAAATGGCAGCAAAGCTCCTGTTAATTATTTTTCGTTTTAAAGAGCTTACAATGTTCTTGTTCTGCACAGACAAGACCAACCCTTGCTCACCCAGACTCCTGCTCTTCCCATGAGGCTGAGGGGAGACACAGGGCTGGAGGGAGCAGGGCAGGTAGACAGACCTGCTGCACCAGGGGAGGCAACCAGGGTCTTCTTAGGGACATTGCTTTCCAAAAAATGTGCAACAGCTTTAAAAAAAAAACAACAAACAAACAACCACCACCAAACTCCTGGTTTTGCCCTACAAAGTTATTCCACTGTTGGTTGGGGGTATCATAAGACCATAAGGCGGGTCAGTCCTTGCAGCAAGGGGGTCTCCTGCCCGGGGTGATGGGAAACACTGTCACAACTCAAGGATGATGTTGCAATGCCAAGACAGAGGAGGGGGCTGGCTGGACCCTTGCGTACTCCATTAGACCCAGACCCCATAAGGCTCCTCAGTGTCTTTGTGCCAGCTGTAGGCACCCATCTTCAAGCCGAGGAATCACAACCGCCCTAGTTATCTGCGTCCTGTCCCCACAGAAACCTGGCTCACAGGTACCCTACTCCCAGCAGAGCAGAAGACCTTCCATGGACCTCACCCCAAGCAGCCACCAGGCTCCTTCCTAAAGGAGGCAGCACGGACCTGACCCCCAGCAGCCAGCCTTCCTAAAGGAAGCAGAGGTGCCCACAACCGTGTCCAGGAGCCCACCTGTGGGGTAACTGTTGTGTAATGTGTAATCAGCAGGTGAATAACAACTTGCACCCTCAAAGCGACAGCAGAGCTGGGATGGGCATTGCCTTCCCCACTCTCATGTGGGGTGGTGCTCACCTGCCAGAGTTTTTGGATGCTATTCCTTTAAGGCACAACAGGTGGAAATGCAGGGCTAGAGGTACGAGGAGTATTTAAAACAGCCTGGCACTGCCAGAGCCCAGTGTCCGGCTGCCAGAGAGAGGCAGGACACTCACAGGAGGTCCTGGGGTTGGCCACCAAGACACCAGCAAACCTGGGAGCCGTCAGTCTCGAAGGAAGAGTAGTACAAAACAGTCTGCAGAAGTAACTTGGAGTGTAAGTAATGCTTCTTCATTGTCATTCTGAAATGGGAAACTTTTTGTACTACCGCTTTGAGATGGGGAAGGAGAAGAATACAAGTCTTGAGACACTTTTAAGGACAGTTCCTCACACGTGTGAAGGGAAGCAGCAGTTCTGAAACAGCAGTGAATAGGTCTTGCTGGTGAAGGGACAGTTTTCCTTAAAAGAAGGTCAGAAGCATAGGATCAGGCTTAGCAAGTTTATGTTTTGTTCTCTGCAGTAGATTTTTAATCCTTCCTTTCTGGGAAAAAAAGGTTCATTATCATTACAATGTTTGCATTAAGTTTTAACATAGAAAATAAGTGTTAGTAAATATTACTGTAGTAATCTGAACTGTTGCAAACTAATCTACGGTCATTAGTCTTTTGAATCACAACACAGATAATCATAGGGATGCAGATTGACATTTAAGAAGGGAATTTTTATGATTATATCCTAAACGAGCTCTGAAGAGCTATCTAGCTTGAGTGAAGCATAAGTGAATGGGATGTATATGGTATCCTAAAACAGTAACAAGAGAAAGCTGGCAGACTCCTTCCACATTTATACCAGCAGCAAAGGGCAGGGGGGTTCTGCGCACCTGAGTTCTTACTCAAAGGAAACATTCTTACAGGACCCAATACATTTTGTCTGAAGTACAGAGAAATACCACCTCCTAATAGCAATTGTGCTGCTGCTAATGCTACGCACACTGGCATCAGCCAGCCAGAAATTGTCATGATACAGACTGTGGCTGTAACAGCAAGTGCTTTTGGATCACAGTAACTTCCTGCTCCTTGAAATATTGGCAGTATTGAACTAGAAGAATAGTTTAATAGTGTTGAAGTTGGTTTCACTTTCCAACCCAAAAGACAAGGAAAAAAAAAGTAAGAAACAAGTGAACCATGATAGTCATATCTGAAAAGCAAGAAGTATCTAACTTGGGCTATCTAACACCTTAAAGAAACATAAAATTAGGTCACAAGTTAGTTTATGGTATATCTAGCATCTTAAAGGAACATAACATTAGGCCAGCAGCATAATCTCAGCAGGAATTTCAGTCACTACTGTGGAAGGCTGGCTGGTTATTCTTTTTCATTTGTTTTCCAGTTTTCCAGAATATATTCCTCATATAGGACAGTGCTTTAAGTGGCACTTACAAACATTCTTCGCTTGGAGGGTCACAAGTACTGCTAAAATTCCTACAAACTGCCAATTTCTTAGTAAATCCTGATAATCTTCAATAAGATCTGCCTAGCTGTTTCTGCTCACTGCATCACAAAGTTAGCACCTCCTACTTATTCTTCCCATATTGTAAAGGAGGCATCGGTTTGTAACAGGAAATATTTCTTTTCTCTGTGCGTTTAGGTCAGCCTGATCTTTTAGCTTAAAGTTGATTGCTTATTCGTAACTCCATGAAAGTGTTCTGTCCAAGTGGATTGGTGGCTTTTCTCCATCCCATTACAGCAAACAAAACTCACAATAAGGCCATCTATGCAGCAATCTCGATGGGCAGCATAAAGATGTAGACAGCCCCAGTCCTGTGCAGCAAGAAACCCATTGCTGTGCCCCTCTTCTAGGCACACAAGTCTTCAGCACCTCCATAAATCACCCCTAGCACATGTGCTAGTGCTCCTCCATACAGTGCCGCTCAGCAGTTTGCATCTGTCCAGCTTACTCATGGTGTTAGTGGGGCTTGCGAGGAAAAATATTTACTCCATTCTATATGTCATTATTTCTCATATATGTAAATAACAGCACACATTCTACAAAACAGGACTCCTAGGCTAGAATTACAAATGTGGCGAGTAAATCTTCGTGTTTCATTGATCCCATAGCATGTCCTTGACACTGGTCATTGTTAAGAGCAATAGTTAATAGCTAATGGATTGGACTGTGCTGATCCCTGGCAAGCTGCATGAGGAGCATGCCAGTTTCTCAGAGCTCAACCTTGCAGCTGAGTCAGCAGAATTTGGGAACTGAACTGTGGTATTTCATACCCAGCAAGAGCAGCTGCTTGCTCAGGTTTGCATAACTCTGGGGTCAGGTCCTGATCTCTTTCAAACCATTATAAACCTGAAGATACTGCTCCATAGGGCTGATAGAGTCACAAAAACACCACAGAAACCCAGAGAAGGTCTTGTAATGAATGATATTTAGAAGAGCTAACCTGCTCCAAGAGCACTTTCTGTTGGAAAGCTGAAAGCACAATTTCAAAGTTTAGGCATACGTTAGCACTGGAAAGGAAGGTGGTGTTCCCAACCCAGGCCAACCCCACAGTGCTGAAAGCACTGTGGGATCCAGGGAAGTACCCACACAGTAGACTGGGAAACCCAGACCAGGGAGGTCTTGTACCATAGCTGCTCCAGACCAACCTCCCACTGCCCTGCAAAAGCACCATCAACCACTTTCATAGAATCGTTTTGGTTGGAAAAGACCTTTAAGATCATCGAGCCCACCTCTAACCCAGCACTGCCAAGTTACCGCTAAACCATGTCCCTCAGCACCACATCTACCAGTCTTATAAGTACCTCCAGGGATGGCAACTCCACCACTGCCCTGGGCAGCCTGTTCCAAGGCTGGACGACCCTCTCAGTGAAGAAAGTTTTCCTTCTATCCAATCTAAACCTCCCCTGGCACAAGCTGAGGCCATTTCCTCTTGTCCTATTGCCTGTTACTTGGGAGTTGCTTGTTACTTTCTACAGATGGAGACACCAGAGACATGTCCATACAGGCAAGGAAGACCGACTGTGGGGTTTGTGGGGGTCTAACCTCCCCAGAGCTTTATACACAGCATTAAAATTTTTTTGTCACTCAGTGGAGGTGTAACGCAGTAGAGGTTTTAAGAGCACACAATGTACCAAATCAAAACAGATAGTGTTTTTAATTCTGAAGATGATGCTAAACAAAAACACTTAGCTGTCTTGAGTTGGAAAGCAAGAAAAAAGGCTGTTATGTTGTAAAAGACCCTGTAATTTTTCCATTTGCGTGGCTTTTCACACTGAACCCCAGTGCAGCCCATCCGTCTCTCATTCGGCACTAACCAGCGAAGACCCTGTGGCACAGCACATGCACACACCAAACTCTAATGCTCTTATGTGGTAGGACAAAACACAACAAAATCCAAATTACGGAAACCTGTTACAAGTTGTAATGAATTTTACCTGTCATAGCAGTATGGGTATATAGTTGGGTTTTATTAACGCTCAAATGCTTTCCAGGTTTCTCGTGCACTCGCACACCTGCACAGTCACAGTCGGTGGGGGTTTCGGCAGCAGTTGCCAAGCTCTTGGTCATGAATGTGGCAACTCAAGCCGAGCATGGAAATAGGCGACTAGGAGAAAGTTCATGCCATTCACCTGGTGATGGCTAGACCTTCTGTTTTAAAGCATATTACAACTAAACGTTTTGAATTGTTAGTATTAATCTTGCTAATGATTAGCCTATCTAGTTCTGATTTTGTACAATATAATTCTTTGAAATCCCTGTTGCGTTATACGTGAGCACACCAGCACATTGCAAGTAGCTGGAGAGCACAGAGCCACCTCTGCCTGGCAAAGAGTCCCAGACAGGACAACGCCATTGCCCTGATCTTGGTGACATTGGTGGGTTAAGAGTAGAAAGCTCATGTACCAACATGCAAACCCCCACCTGCTGAGCTCAGCTGTAATACTGGTTTTGTGCTCTAAACCCTCAAAACCTGTTACGCTGAGACAGGGAAGAGAAGGAAGCCAGCAGTTTTGATGATGCAAAATGAAAGTTCAAAAAAACCAAGATTTGAGTTGTATCTAAAACCACCCAAAGAAAAAGGAGTACTGCCCCAGTCCACAGCTGATAATAGTGCAGAGGGAACCACTATTGCAACAGGGAATTAGGGGTTTATGCCAGGAGGGGACACGGCCCTTTGGCTGCAGGGGGGACTTTGCAAACACCAGACACGCACGTCCATGCAGCCAAAGCTTTCCCCACAGCTGCTTCTCTGCAAGTCCTGCATAGCAAGGGGAGAGGGGTAGAGCTAACACAAGCTTTTCATTCCCCCTGTGACCCCCTTCACCTATCAAAGTGTTTTAAACTAACCACAGAACCAGCCTGTGCTCTACAGCCAACGGCCCCACAGCGCAGGCGAGCTGAAGCCCGCAATGCAGACGCAGGCGGCTGCTCAGAGTGGCACCAGCCTGGCGCTTCCCACCCACCACTTCTTCACCCCATGCTGCAGAGCAGCTTCTCAGACACACATTCCTAGTGGGAATAACTGGGTTCCCTCCCTGCTTTCCCTCCTGACGAGTCCATCACGCTGGCCCGCACACAGTTTCTCACCAGGTATTTAATGCATCAGGTTTAAGACAGCTCAAAATGCTGGTGCACAGCATCAGAATCAGCACCTCCTTTGCCTGCGTGGACATAAGTGGTACAAATCATGCGTCCACATTCCTCTCAGCCCATCAGGCTCCGCAATCCCTCCTGCCTGGCAGCAGCTCTGATGGCCATGCAAAGTGGGCTGCAGGCACCGACCTGCACAGTGCCATGCACATCGGCCACTAAGCAAGGTCCTGGTGACCCGTCCTGTTGTGGTAGGACCAGGTTTTCCCTGCAGGAGAGGTTTCCAGTGTCCGTTAGTCCGTGGGGACACCATGGTCTCACACACTCAGTCCTTCTGCTCCGAGAGCGATCAGAAATCCACGCAGGCACCCGGGCACGCAGGTGAGTGCCTGCAAGAGGGAGAAGCAGGAGATGTGGACACAAGCAGAGGGCAACCCAATGTGGCAACTGAGTCCAAACCAGTCACGTCACACAGTCCCCAGGAAAAACTGGTGGAGGATCATCAGTCATCTGCAAAGTCAGCATGACTGTTCCCATACAGGGTGACCAAATGCAGCTTCTGCTGGAAGGCAGTGGGAGCACTGCACGAGCCTCGTGCTTCGTGCCCACCACCAGAACCCCACCAGGACGTAGGGAGACCACTCAGGACCAGTCATGGCATCACTGCCTAGGGCAAATTTTTGCACCTTTCTCTGAAGCAGGTGGTGCTGCCAGATACCAATATGGTTGTGCGTCTGTATATGAAGCCCAAAATGAACCCTTGCCTCCACTGCCAGCTCCAGGAAAGATTTCACCAATACAAAACAAAGGAGCACCAATTTTCCCCCTTTCTTTTCTCCCGAAAAGTTAGAGTAGACAGGTGAGAAGGTGCAGCTGAGCGGCAGGAGGAATACAGGCTGTGCACTGGCACTTCGCCCTTTCCAGCCCTGATTCTTCAGCAGGCAACCGTCCCTGGGCACACAGCAGGATAAGAGCACTGCAGACCCACCAGCACACTTGCCCTAAGCTTGCTTCCCAACTACTCTGGAGATAGCACACGTGTCATTTCCCTCTGGTTTCAAGCCTCTTGGATCTTCTATAGCCCCCTGCAAGTCTTTGCTGTCCCACCTCCTTTCTCCTTCCAACTCCCTCTCCATCTGCAGAAGCGTGAATACACTCGCACAGCCACTTACTTGCATTCCCTTTCATATAAGCTCTGCAGCCTTTTCTCTTCCCTGGAGCTCTGAGGTGTAGAGCTTGTGCTCTGACTAGCGACAGCAAATCCAGCAGCAAATCTTCTTTGAAAGCAAGAAGGAACTAGAGCTCTTTTACCAACAGATTGATGAAATTCTCCTCCAGCATCTCAGACAGCACTTGCTCCTTGCAGAGTGACCAGCAAAGCTTGTTTGCACCATTTCTGTGGGCTAAGATGTGTCACACATGTCATTCAGTGCAACAGTGTGTGCCAGCAGCAGAGAGGGGGTTTCCAGCCATCCAGCTCAGTGGATCAGCATGGAAGCAGCCACGCAGATTTTTACGTAACCAGTGGCTGTGCTTGCTCAGACTTGCTATACATGGGAGTTTTCTCCATGCATTCAGTGAGTGGGGGAAGGTTTTAACTGCATCTAAGAAAACAGGACTAGAGGCAACTCTGAGCTGCAGGAGTTGCAGATGTTGGTCACACAAGCACACAGGAACGTTGTTCTTGTGTAGGCACAAGTGCACACATGTCCTCCAAGACAGAGATGCAAAAATTCTTTCTTGCTTTAGCACACCTATGAAGACCCTGATGCCACCACTCTTGCACACATCTTTCTGGACACAGCTATATCTTTCTTTCAAAAAAAAAAAAGGTGTAGTTAACCCTTCCCTACCTGAAAAAACGATGTTTTCTGTAACCCTGAAGTAGCCAATTGCTTTGGGAAGGAATCAGACTCACAGATTATTCACATTTTGCCAAGAAGGGGAAAGCTGAACTGGGATCCTGCTTGCACTGCAGAGAGAGGGGTGGGAGGGCAGCAAGGTGACCATCAGCCAGAGGAATTGCTGTTAGCAAAGGGCAAATATCAAGGCTCTTTTTGTGCCATATTGTTTGCTTTCTGCTGAATATGTTATGTTTGTTTTGCTGGCTACTTCTGGGATATGTATGAAAGAGCATTTTTCATGCTCAGTGAGTTAATAATTAGCCATGGACAAGTGGCCACCAAGCAATTAGAAATCACAATACAAGGAAGAAAGAACAACAGAACACCTTTCATCTTAACACGGAAATAAAAGTCTGTTTCTTCTACCGGGAATTGCCCTTAATAAAATTTTGTCACTTGACACCCTGAAATCATATTCCTACGAATGTTTATAAAGACTTGGCACCTATCATTTTCTCTAGAACTGGGTGTATACAGGTAGATCAACAGCCATGCTCAGGAAATGCACATTCCCACCACCACACCATGCACTGTCCAACAGCACACTCGGTTCAGGCCAAAGACAAGAGTTTCGAGAATTAAGAGCTTTGGCTTCCTCTGAGCCATCACCCAATCCGAACCAAGGGGAAGGTCAGAAATATTCATCCTGAAGACTATAGACACATTTCAAGAGACATGCAATTTGGTTTGCCATTCCCCAACAGCCATGATTTTGAGTCCTGGGCAAAGGTTAGTTTTGGTGCAGTAGGTTTGTTGGATATGCAGGTAGGACAGTGCTTTATTGGTTTAAGTCTGATTCTTGGAGGGGTGAGGGTGAGGGTTAAATCCTTTCATCTCACTAGCTTTACCAGCAGCTGAGCAAAGGAAAAAAAATGGAGGTGAAAAGTATTACCCTTTTTCTCTTGTGTGTCCTTGAAGAGGTCAGGGAGAAAGAGAGAAGGGATTAAACAGAGGCTTCAGACAGGAACTCTGCTCTGTGACATGAGGAAGAAATTTGAACATAAGGAAGAAATTCTTCCCTGTGAGGGTGGTGAGGGCCTGGCTCAGGTTGCCCCGAGAAGCTGTGGCTGCCCCATCCCTGGAGGTGTTCAAGGCCGGGTTGGACGGGGCTGGGAGCAACCTGGGCTGGTGGGAGGTGTCCCTGCCCAGGGCAGGGGGGTTGGGACTGGATGATCTTCAAAGGTCCTTTCCAAACCAAACCATTCTGTGGGAGCAGGTTTGCCTAAGGAGTGGTTTTGGCACTCAGGCTCACAGGTGAACAAGCCTTCCTTTCACTGCATGAACAGCATTGAAATAAAATATGACCTCAGGTATTAGAAGTAGAATTATCTCCTGGAAAGGGTCAAGTGAGCAGTTGAGCTCCAGGTTGCCACCTGACCCTCATGCCTGCCAGGGCTCAGTGGCTTTCAGATAATTTCTGGACTTCAGCCTTGTAGTGGGCTCTTCCCATTTACAAGTATCAAACCAGATATCATTTCTGATTTTGAATAAAGTCTCTTCTGGTTTGGCCAAAATCACTTTTTATGCTGGGCACACCACCACTGTTGCCTGCCCAAGGGACACTGTCCCTGGGGCACTCTGTTCCTGGTGTGGAGTGTAGGTGTTGCATTAACCAAGTTTGTCATAAGAACAACTCCACTCATTTTACAGAAACGAAGATCGGGGTGTTGGGATGAGACCCCCAGACAGTCATGATGCCGTGCAGCAGCACAGGCAAGAACAGTTATCTGCTCCCTCTTTCCCATTCAATTGCTTAACAGAAGCAATTAATTGCTGTATTTCTCTCTAGCTCAAGTAGCCACAACCCTCATATCCTTCAGGCATGAGGATTATTAGATCACTTGATGATTTAACTTCATCATTTTGCAAATGTGATTATTCACCAGCTTCTGTGCCTTTTCCAGGGATTGCAAGAAAAATGACTTTACTGGCATTCATCTTCGTGCTCACCTTCCTCCCAGCTGAATCGGCAAGCAGATACCCCCCCAAGGCAGCAAGTAAGTGTAACCTGTCTGGGGCACGTGCCTTGTGGGTGGGTGGAGACCAGAGGTGGCATTACTAAAGGGGGAGCGGGGTTCAGGGAGTGTCTCTACCGCATCAGTGCCCATCACTGCCACAGGACCCATCAGACCGCATGATGCTGCGCAGCCCACTGTCCATGCTTGCCCCAGTACACCCACCCTGCCCTGCAGACCCACTGGGTTGTGTAGCACAGCTGACATTTACAGCCAACATGTTCTCCTCTTGCAGTCTCAAGCCCTGTGTTCGGACCACGGCAGGTATATGGTCTGGACAACGGGTCCATTACCGTGAAATGCTTCTACCCTCCCACCCGTGTGAACAGACACGACAGAAAGTATTGGTGCAGGGAATCGGCCACGGGTTGCATGACCATTGTCTCCACCAACGGCTACACTGCTCCAGACTACCAAGGCAGAGTGTCCATCACAGACTACCCACTGGCAGAAAACTTCCAGATTAACATCTCCCAGCTTACAATGGCAGAAGCAGGTACCTACCAGTGCGGAGTTGGTATCAATGGCAGAGGGCTCTCCCACAAAGTCCGCCTGGATGTTTCTAAAGGTAATTACAGTCTTAGGTCTCCTTAAAGTATTATTTTCTTTTACTTTCTTTCCTCTTCTTTTAATAAAGCTCAACAAGTAGTCTGTCTAGCGTCTAAAGGCTCAAGATGCTCCATGCTTTCAGGAAACAGCAGTTTTCATTTTCTCCTCATCTTACAGAATGAATTTTTTTGACCAAAAATCTGATGTAAAAATCAGATTAAACCAACGTCATCTTAAAGTCACAAGCATTGCTTAGAAACTGCTGACTGCTCTCAACCAATGAAATCTAGGGAGATGCGTGCAGTCAGAGGGCAGAACTGCCCGTCCCTCCAATGTACCCTCCAACTCACAGCTGCGGCTGTGTGAGCCAAGCCCGTGCACAGCTCCACGGCATGCAGGATGGCACCACACTGCTGAGCAAGGCCCAGGGTGCAGAGCACGGTGCAAACTCATGGCATGACCCCTGGCAAGAAGGCTCTGGGAGAAACCCCCACTATAGAGCAGGCAGTGAAACAGTATAGAGACCTCAGTCCTGAAATATGTGACAGACCTGGGACACAACTGAGTAGATCAAGGGAGGTGATTCTTCCCCTCTACTCTGGTGAAACCCCACCTGGAGTACTGCGTCCAGCTCTGGGGCCCCCGACATAGGAAAGACATGGACCTGTTGGAGTGGGTCCGGAGGAAGGCCACGAAAATGATCAGAGGGCTGAAGCCCCTCTGCTGGGAGGACAGGCTGAGAGATTTGGGGTTGTTCAGCCTGGAGGAGAGAAGACTCTGGGGAGACCTTGTTGCGGCCTTCCAGTCCCTAAAGGGGCTCCAGGAGAGCTGAGGA
Organism: Pluvialis apricaria; assembly: GCA_017639485.1. Classification (NCBI taxonomy): domain Eukaryota; kingdom Metazoa; phylum Chordata; class Aves; order Charadriiformes; family Charadriidae; genus Pluvialis; species Pluvialis apricaria. The sequence goes on along the minus strand of CM030029.1, from coordinate 8,049,630 downwards.
AGTACTTTTTAGTAGCATGTAGTGATAGGATGAGGGGGAATGGCTTCAAACTGGAAGAAGGGAGATTTAGATTAGATATTAGAAAGAAATTTTTCACTTTGAGGGTGGTGAAACACTGGCCCAGGTCGCCCAGAGAAGTTGTGGAAGTTCCATCCCTGGAGGTGTTCAAGGCCAGGTTGGACAGGGCTTGGAGCAGCCTGGGCTGGTGGGAAGTGTCACTGCCCAGGGCAGGGGGGTTGGAACTGGGTGATCTTCAAGGTCCCTTCCAACCTAAACCATTCTGTGATTCTATGATCATGCCCTGACCAGGAGTGGCACATGATGATATAATAGAAAAAGGTATAGAGAAACCCTGTGCTAAGAAAAGCCTTCAGAGGTATAGGGGAGTCACAGTTACCGACAGCACGGTCAACAGGCATTGACTGGTGTCTCTGTATGCACAGGTCCACATGTACCTGAGGGAGCTGAGCTCTTCTACGTGAAGCTGCACAGCACCTTGACCATGTCCTGCAGCTTTGGGCCAGACTACGCGAGCATGAGGAAATACTTGTGCAAGATGGAGAAAAGTGGCTGCCGCAACATCATCGATACCTACGGGAAAGTTGATGAGGATTACATAGGGCGAGTTCTGCTGAGCAATGAGGAGACTCCAGGCTCATTCAGCATCGTGATAACTCAAATGGACTGGGAAGGCTCCGGCTTGTACCTGTGTGGGGTTGGCACCTACGGGGAGGATGGGGAAACAAAGGAACTGGACGTGCATGTTTATGAGGGTGAGTAAACTATTCCCAGTGGTTTTTTACCTTCATCTCTGCTTGGTTTTAGAAGCATGACTAGCAGTTTCTCTTTAACAAGAACTTTAATTTCCTTTCACAGAGTACGATTATCCTATCTTCTCATCTAGATACTTCTTTCTATTCATTTCACTATCTGTAGCACACTAAACCATCACTAATAAAGCTTGTATCAAGACTTAACTTTCCCAGCAGGGGCTAACTATCTTCTCCAGTCTGGCTAGCCCAAAACTCCAGAAGGGAAATTCTGCCTACCAGTTTGAGACAAACAGTCTCTTCAAGGCTTAATTGCTTAAATCTCAACATAACAGATGTAGAAAGGAGATGACCTGCCCTTCCCCTAGCAAAGGGAGCAAAACTTTGAAATGTCAGTACACAAAAACAACATCCACCCAGTGAATTTGGGAAGAAGAAAGGCCTGACATACCCTTTAGGGTTAATTCCTAGCAGTGCCAGGGCAGTCTTTTACCATCTGCTCCCCTGAGCTTCGCCTAGTCTTGCTTTAGCCAAATCAGCTTTGTTTGAACTGATAATATTTATTCTCTTGGGGGAGCACCACAGGAGCAAAAGTTAGACATGTATAGCTGCTCATTTCATTTTTATCTCCAGAGACAAAGGTTCCTCAAGGAAAGCCCACAATATTTGGAGTAAAAGGAAGTTCAGCAACTTTTGAATGCCACTACAAGCCTCTGAAAAAGTCCTCAGTGAAGTACTGGTGCAAGTGGAGACAGAACGGGTGCGCTAGGATCATAGACAGCTCTGGGTTTGTGTCAGGCTTGTATGAAGGAAGAGTGGCCATGTACGACAATCCAGCTAACAACACATACACCGTCATCCTCAACCAGCTGAAGGACAGTGACAAGGCCTATTACTGGTGCATGACAGATGAGGAGAAGGAGCAGCAATCATCAACTGAGCTGAAGATCATAGATGGTACGAGCTCATGCGTTGGCAGTTCTCTGCCTGCTCAGTATGTACAAACCAAACTCCAAAGCCCCACAGAGGAGCAGATCTGGCTTTTCAGGAAGAGATGTGAGGTCCAGCTCTGAACATTGTGCCAATCTCCCCACACCCCAGTAGCTTTAAAACAGAAACACAAGACTTCCATTTTATGGGAAAGTGTTCATAAAAGTTTCTCATGCAAGTATTTCTTGAGCCTTGCAAAAAAAAAACCCAACCAAAAAACAACCCAGCTTTCATCCAGAGATACATATGCCTCATCCTTAACATTAATTTAGCAATGTAAGAAGCACTTTCCCTCAAAGATATATCTCCCAGTTCACCATCTCTAGCAGCACCACTACCTGTCAACTACCATTCCCACCACTGAAACCACTAACATCAGCCTTGATGTTCTGTTTGGCCTTGCAGGAGAACCTGGACTGCAGGGGAAGAAGGAAGTGGAGGCACAAGTGGGTTCACAGGTCAATTTAGCTTGCTCTTATCCATGCAAGTACTACTCCTACGAGAAGTACTGGTGCAAGTGGAGCAGCACCAGCTGTACCCCCATGCCTGCTTCTGACCAAAGGCAGCCACCTTCTGACCAAGGGCCCGACGTTACCTGTAACGCTGACAACAAGACGGTGATCCTAAGCCTTGATTCAGTGACAAAGGCAGACCAAGGGTGGTACTGGTGTGGAGTGAAGCACAACGGCACCTTTGGGGAAACCATGGCAGTGTACTTGCAGGTGACTGGAGGTGAGGTCCAAGGCAAAGGCAGGCAGGGGCTCTCCTGCTCCTCAGGGCTGTGAATCAAGCTGCCTTCTGCTGAGAGAAAAGTCCTCTCCGTATCCACTAGGTTGCAGCACGTCAAAACAGAAGTGCTCTCATCCCAGCAGCCTCCCAGACTAGGTGCCAAGATCACCCTGATTTTGCGCAACTTGTCATAGATGTTTTCATCCACTCGCTGGTTTTCGCTACCTGGTCATAAAAAACCCTAACAGTCTAAAAATCACTTCCTTCCACACCATTTTTACCTTTTAACCCTGTCATGACTGATTATTGCTATTACAATTTGTAGCATCACTTAAATTAAGCAACATCCGGCACCCGTCAGGTGAAGGGCTGCACCGAGTTCAGAGATGCGTCTTGGTCCAGGGAGATTATTATCTCAATAAACAGGAAAATAGTAGGGCGCAGGAAAGGAAGGGCTATCACCGACGCCCCTTTGGAGAGCAAGGGGCTTAGTCTCAGCTTTGGTGCAGTATTTTGTTTTTCTTGGGAAAGAATATTGTAGGAAGCAGAGGACAAAAAAAGTATAGTTCTAGATATCCTACACATAACCATCATAGGTGGATGATGGTCAAATTGAAAATCGAGAGAAACACCTCATTTCACTGCCTTTGGTGAGCAAAGAGCTAGAAATAAAAGCAAACCAAGTATTCAAAATTTGTTCAGGAAATACTAGAGGCAGAACTTAGAAATGCGAGACTTCTCATAAGTACACAGGCAGAGAAAGCCTACTCAAGATTTCTGCAATAAATTATTTAAAATAAGATTATTTCAGATCTCTAAACCCCATTACAAAGAGCCTCTCACATACAGCCAAAACCCACTGCAGTGCCATGCGCACCAAATACACCCAGATAGTACTTGTGTCACCATCTCCGTGATGCTGCTCACGCGACTAACTGCCCTTCTTCCCTGGCAAATGTAGAAAGCCGTGCCGACCACAGGCTAGACCTCCTGGACATTGAGGCTCCCAACCGTGCCGAGCCCCCGAGCCGCGCCGAGCCCCCGAGCCGCGCCAATGGTGACTTTAATCCCCAAGGAAAACCCTACAGCAATGCCGAGGTGCGAAGCGCAGCTGCCTCGGAAAGGTTGGTTCTCTCCAAGCCTCTGTCATTCATCATTTTTGTAAAGTTTATATTAAGCCATTGTTGGTACTGTGTTTGCATGCTGCGCTTGTGGTTTAGCAACCCCAAAAAAATTTTGTCCCCAAAGAACTTAGCTCAAAAACATCAGAGGAAAAGAAGCAAAAAGTTACATCAAAAGACAAAATGCCTTGAAAGGAATCTCTAACCCAAGTAAGAAAATACAGTGCCAGAAGGGAACAATTAGAGATCCCAGGTACAGTAAAACTAATTGAAAATATTTCTGTTGAGTTTAGAGAGCTTTCCTTCACATGTTTATAACTGAGCTGCTGATGCAGCTTGTTTGGCCGAAGCTCTGTCCTACGTTTTTATTTGTTTCCCTATGATGTCCTGGGGGGATCCAGTTCATTAATTGAAATGCATCATGCTCACTCAGATTTACCATCCTACACAGATTTTAGACTGCTGGAAATTCATATGCATTATTCAGTCTTAAATAATTAAAACAAAAAGACACTTCACAGCTTAATGATCTATCTTTTCCCTCCATTCCAGCTCTGAAGAAAGCCGTGGCCCCAACACACTTCTTTTGGTCCTGAGCCCTATTGGTGCCATGCTCCTGATCCTCCTGGCAGCTTTCGCTGTTTTTAAATACAGGCAGCTGAAGAGATCTGGTGAGTCCCTGCCTTTTCTAATCTCTCAAGAAATGTCAGCAATATTAAGACAAAGGTGATACTTTGTGCCCACCACCATCTCTGCTGCTGAGCTGCTCCCCTGGTGCCCCCCATATGATGGGGAGACAAGGGACCCTGCTTCACCCTGACCCCATCCGTACAGTGCGGTGCCGGGTGCCCGGGCTGAGACAGAGACCACCCTTCCACAGGCTTTGGACCTTGCATTGCATGGCATCTCCTGGCACAGAGGCAGTTCAGATGCTGATGCGCTTGCACTGGCTTTGAGCAAGCGTGCAGGGTATTTATCTCCTCCCTCTTTACAGACCTGGTGTCCGTCGGGAGCTACAGGACAAACATCAGCATGTCGGACTTCGAAAGTGTGAAGGAGTACAGCACAAGCAATAACGCCTGCGTAAAAGAGAGCCAGGAGACTCAGATAGGAGGGGATGGTAGGTTGCTGCCTGGTGGCTGCTCTCCATCCCCAGCCCTGGGGCAAGGGGTGCCGGGGAGGGCTTTGCAGAAGGACCCCACAAAAGCCACAGAAATACCTGCCCACCATTGACACCCACACCTAACGCCTCCCCTTCTCTCCCTGCAGAGTTCATCACCACCACAGCCGCCCCAGAAAACACTGCAGAGACAAAGAAGGCAAAAAGGGTAAGAGGAGGCAGGAGAGAGCCCACTGACCTGGGAGATGCCACCACAGCCCTCCAGCCTCTGCCAAAGGAGCTGCCTTCTCCCAGGGGCCCTATTTATACCCAGGTGCTCTCCATCTTACCTGGATGTGGCCACCTGCTGCAGATCAGTGCCTGTGGGGGGATCTTAACCCTTTCCTGACCCAATGTTTTCGTAGAGACAATACAGTACACCAAGTCAGCCCCGGGTAGCATCAGAAAGGTTGGGGCTGGGTTGTTCCCATAAATATAAAACACTGGGATACGCAGAAGGCCAGAAGCCAGAGCACATCCCACCTCCCAGCCTTCCCCTGGTGCTGGGCTCCTGTGCCAGCGGTGGTTCAGGGGGCAGAGGTAGGCAGGGAGGTCTCTGCAAGGGCTCCTGTGGCCATGGCGAGCCCCTGCCTTCCCCCTGCCTCCCCATGCCTCTCCTCCCCTTGGGTAAGGTCATGGTCTAGGGGCACCACTCCGCAGTGACCAAAGGTGCCAGATGCAATCCCTTCTTTTTAAAAGTACCTAACCAAAGGCGATGTAGGTAGGTGTTAGTGCCAAGAGCTGAATTAGAGCAATAAAGGAAACTATCAGGAAACCAGTAAAACCCAGCAGCTTTAGGAGAGGTGAGCTGGGTGGCCACACGCGGGGACAGGCATGTTGCGAAGTCCCAAACCTGCAAACATGTGGGGTCTTCCCCCAGGCTGAGCAAAGGCATGATGCTCTGGCATCGGCACCGGAGTGACCCACTGCATTGTCTGGCTCAGCCAATCTGCCCGTATCACCCCGAGAAGCTCACGGCCCCGCGGTGTTGCCCATCGCAATGCTGCCCTCTCCCCTGTCTTGTGCCGCTAGCTGTCCCCGTCCACCTGACAGTGTCCTCCTGTCCTTCTCCAGAGCTCCAAGGAGGATGCTGACCTCGCCTTCTCCACCTTCCTCCTCACCTCCAGCAGCATTGCGCAGAGTGGCGCCGGGGGGGACAGCGCTGCCCCGGACGTGTCCCCCTCAAACTGGGAGGACCAGATCTGAAGTCAAGGGACAGAGAGGCAGCAGCGACTGGAACCGGCTCTACCTTGAGGATCTAAACAAGACATCAGCAAGCAGCACTGTTTATTGCTACCGCAATTTGCTATAGCTTGACCTTTTTTTGCTTAAATTCAGCTTTGAGCGGTGATTTAGGAGGAATCATTTGATGCCAGGTGGGGTGGCTGGGCTGGAGACGTAGGTCTGAGCAAGCAGGTCAGACTGGGAAGCGGTGGGGGCTGGAGTGGCTTTGCCCACTGACAGCCCCAGCCCCACCAGTGCTCTTCCAACATGGTGGGCTCTCAAAGGCACTTTTTCAAAAAATCTCATTTTCTTTTAAAGGCAGCTGAAAAACCCTCTAGAACGACAATGCGCGTGTTTGATTTCTCTTACCTTTTTCATCCAGAGGGCAGTACCTCCAGACCAGACATGGTCTGAAGTGTTTATACGCACAAGCAATAAAGAATACCATTGGCTTTCAGCAGACGAGGGGGCCTCACAGTCTGTGGGAGGGCGTGGGGAGAGTGCGTCCAAAGAGGAGAGTAAGGATGCGCTTGGGGAGGGAGTGGGGGGCTTTCTCCTCCTCTTACTGCAGCATTGCAGCATCACATCTGGTGTTGCAAATGGTACAGGAGGGTAGGAGAAACCCACAAGTAGTGGAGATAAACAGGAAATGTTTTGAGTAATCTCACATGCGTTTTCATCAGTAGCAGGAGTTGATCACAGAATGACATTAAATAGTATGACAACCTGTCAGCAGTCTCTATAGCCAGTCAGGCAATAGGCTCCGGTGTTCACTGGTGCTATATCCATCTGCATAGTACAGACCAAATTCCCCAGAGGAGCTGAACCAACAATCTCCCATTTCTGACCCAGAGTCAGAACAACTGAGCCCAGTCTGTGCTCCTCTGCCACAGAGCCACCCCTTTGCTTCCTAAATCTGAGGTACACATCGCTCACAAATTTTCCCTGGCTGACTTCATGCGTATGCAAGTGGAAACAAGGATGACTGTAATTAAATGTTGTCTCTTGGTCTTATTTTCAAGAGCAGATGACTAAGCAGAGAAAAGTAATTTATTGCTGCATGGATTTCCAAACAGCAGTGTGAGGCTGTGTCAGTTAGATGCAGGTACAGAAAGCTGAACACCCCACAGATAGGGCAATGTAGGAAGCAGCAATGGTGAAAAAAAAATTGCAAAAAAGCAGAGAAACAATTTTCCCTGGACATCAGGAAGGGGATGGGCTGGCGCCTGCCTGGCACAGAGAGGGGCTGCGGAGGTGTCCGACAGGACCAGGGCTGTGCAGGAGAGGAGGGCCAGAAACCACACAGGTGCATTCAAATTGCTGAGCCTGTGCTGGCTATTTGCAGCTCTGAGAGCAAGCCATAAAGCATACAGATTGAGGAGCGTTACCCTGGCCAGGGTCTGACCTGGCAGTGTTACAGTAATACCATGAGCATATTTCTGTTTTAGTGACATTTCGGCTACACTTTAAAATGAAAAGAATAAGGTAGCTCAGGAAGGTGCCGGGCAATGGCTGTTTGCGTTAGCCTGCAGATGCTGAGCTTTCATCGAGGGTAAACCCCAAATGATTCCTTAATCACGGACCTCCCCGCAACAAGCGCTAAGATGAGCTTGGCTCTCTGTGAGTAGGAGGGCAGCAGCTCCAGTGGCATTTGTGTTTTGGGGCTGCCTGTTTTATTTGTGTTTTCAGGGCTGCTCTCACACCCGCACTGCGATTAGTCATCACCGCACCGATGGCAAGGCTCAGACCCCAAATGTCCGGTTACAGCTCAGCTGCCTCATCTCCCGGGCTGCATCCCCTCGGCAGCACAGTGGGAAGGGGCTCAGATATTGGAAAAGGTGTAGAGGGGCCAGGACAGGTCTGCGCCCGCCTGGAGTTGCTGGAAGTGAATGAATTATTCTGGTGCAATAGGAAAGGCGTGCGCTTGGAAAGTGTCCCTGGGGGTGAGCAGTCATAAAGCTGCAGGAGAATGCTAAGGTTTGGAAATTTGGGAGAGGAGAAAACCCCTTTCGCTCTCCCTTTGTAAATCCGCTTCCTCTTCAGCCTGCCTGCTGGCATCCTTTTCTCAGCTCCGCTCCTCCTGCACTGCGCTGGGAGCAGCAAGAGTGAGCTGAATGAGAGGGTGAGAGGGAGAGAAAGGTGGGTGGGCTGAGCACCCCGCCAGCCATCTCTGCTCGCACCCCTCCGCCCCGCAGCCGCCTGCCTGCGGCTCCAGCTCTTGCCCACCGCCAGCACTTCCATCGGGCACCTCCTTTCCAAAGGCACATGTCCCCGGGCTGTTGCGGTGGGTGGGAAAGTATAAACTTAGTTTGATATGAAAGCAGTAAAACATGCTTGGATTGAGGCATGCCAGCCTCCGCACAGGACACAAAAACAATGAAATCTGATAAATAGTAATAAATGTGACAGCGTAAGCTGAGGATGCAGAATAAAACCCTCACACCTCACTCAAGCTATGATCCAGAGCCCACCACGATCAATGGGCGGGCCCACAGGGACCTCACCAAGCAGCCCGATCTCCTTCACCGGAGTGCTTGCCAAATGTGCCGATCGATTTTCTTTGGTCAGTGATGAACTGTGGTACCTCATTGCATCACCGCTTCAGTCCTAATGGTTTTTCTTTAACAGAAAATCACAGTACGTGCAAGATGTGTCATTCTTACATATTTGATTTCAAGGGTGTTGGTGTTGAAAGATCAGCTTCCATGAACACTGGCAGAGTGTGGATGGATGGATCCACCCGTTCAGGCCCTGGCACCAGGACAAATGAAAGTCAGAGTGCAAAAACTCATGAGAAAGCAAATTAAGAGAAACAAAGGCCCAAGAGGCTTTCTTTGGCATAAGCAAATATTTGAGGAAGGATAGTGAGGTGAAGGAGATCTTTCCTTTAAAAGTGAATCACCAAATCCCTCTCAGCATGAAGCACATGCATATGGTCTATAGGCAAATGCTGGTGAGCTCACCCAGCCAGGTCACCAACCAGGCAGTTTTGGGAAGGGACAAGAAGTGTCTTCCTCTGCAGCTCTTCATTCTGCTGGTGCCCGATGAAAGGTGCAGTGCCCACCGGACTGACGCAAGGTGCCAGCAATGCCGGTTTTCTGCTGGAGGTCTTGACCAAGGTTCTGCTGTGATGGGGATGAAACCAAAGCAGTAACTAGGTTCTCCTCAAGGATGTGATGGTCTTATTCCATAATAGAGAAATCATAGAATCATAGAATGGTTTAAGTTGAAAGGGATCTTGAAGATCATTGAGTTCCAACCTCCCTGCCCTGGGCAGGGACACTTCCCACCAGCCCAGGTTGCTCCAAGCCCCGTCCAACCTGGCCTTAAACATCTCCAGGGATGGGACAGTCACAGCTCCTCAGGGCAGCCTCAGCTCCTCAGGGCAGCCTGGGCCAATGCCTTACCACCCTCAAAGTGAAAAATGTCTTCCTAACATCTAATCTAAATCTCACTTCTTCCAGTTTGAAGCCATTCCCTGTCATCCTATCACTCCATGCCCTTGTAAAAAGTCCCTCCCCAGCTCTCCTGGAGCCCCTTTAGGGACTGGAAGGCCACAATAAGGTCTCCCTGGAGCCTTCTCTTCTCCAGGCTGAACAACCCCAACTCTCCCAGCCTGTGCCCACAGCAGAGAGGCTCCAGTTAAAGAGCCTCTTCTGCAGCTAAAGCCTTCCCCATGTCACCTCTGTAGCATCATCAGAAATTGCCCAAGCTGAGAACAGCCAGCCGTCCCTCCATCCCAGCTGCCAAAGCTGCCCATGCCCGTGGGCAGGAGAGGTGACAGCTGGAGAGTGTCAGGCTGTCCCATGGGAACAGAGGTGCTGAGGTTTGTGCAAACCTGAAGGATTCAGACCTAGAAGCAACGACTCAACCCTAACAGCAGTAAGAGCTGCTCAGATCCGGGGCGAGCATGCAGCGCCCTGGCTGTGCTCACGCCAGCGCAGCCAGCAGGAGTTTCGGAACACCTTGCTCAGCTTAGTTGATTCTTAGAGAAAGAAAAATGTACCACATCAGAAATCTACTCCCCAGTCTTACTTAAGCCTTATGTCTAAAGAACACAGCAGTAAGACTTTATCACTTGAAGAATTAGGACTAGAGTGCTACCAGGGACATAAACATCCAGCTGTTCTCCAAGCATTTACCTGGTCCCTGACACCAGCGATATGTAACGCCTCCTGTCTGCTTGGACAGATGATCTGGGTGGCCTTGTTTCATTTACTAACACATTAGTCCTCTGCCATTGTCAGAAGCTGCAGCAATATGTGTATTAACACCTTGTGGGAAAACATAGTGGAAAATTAAATTAGAGCACGCAGAACCAGTGGATACCAGCAATGTGTGTGCAGCCGCTGGCACCTAAAAGAGCCCCAAATGGGTGAAAACAGACCAGAGCTATATATTATGCACAATAAAAACGGTCTTGTGGACAAGCTGGGGTGATTTAGCATCATTCAGGTCTAAACTTTGGTCTCTCCAGTATGCCAGGAACGATGCATCACCTCTGGGACGCGAGCATTCCCAGGAGTGACAGTATCGGCTGTGAAAGGGCACCACAGTGAGTTCAGAAAGTTTCGCCAACAAGAAACTTATAATTCCTCAGAATTTTGATGAACAGACTGAGCACAGTTTCAAGTGGGGTTTATTTACAGTAATTGCAACCAATTTCCACAAAACTTACTACTGAGTGTCAGTAAATTACACAATACATACAAGAACCTTTTTCTATTCAGCAACCACATATCTTGTGTAGAAAGTTTACTTTTACTGATAAGGCAGAAAATATCACCTCAAAAGGAAAAACAGATTTCTAAGGCCTGACATACCTGCTAGGACCTATTCTTGGTGCTGGGACCTATTCTTGGAAGCATTTCTCACCCTGTGCACCTCATTTCAGCCAGAGCAATCAGCAGCAGCAGTCACAGAAGACTGAGCCCAGATTTATGAGCATTAACTACTCCGCATTAACTACACCAGTGCAGTTCCAGCGCTTATGAATATCTGTTCCCTATATGATAGTTTTATAATTTAAACAATACTTTTTTTTTTTTAAATGATCACAGCTTATGTCTGCTAGCAAGAGAAATGCTTTTAGATTTTCCCTTGGAGAGCATCCTTTGACAGAAGGCAGCTAAGCGAGCGCTACACTGATTTGATCAAACTCGATATTTCCATCTTAATGCAAGAGTCTGCTGATGCGTTCGCCTGTGTACCTGGCTAGCAAAACACTCAGTGTTTGATTGAACACAGCCGCAAGCAGTGAGAAACTGCACTGATACAGTACATTATTTTCCCGTTCACCACTGGGCTACGCAATGTCCCAGCAGCTTCGTTAGCTCCCAATTGTTGGTGGGTCATTAATGCCTTCTGCTCTCTAATGAGATTTCTCCATCCAGTCTAGTAGGATGTCCAGCTCACCCAGGGATTTAATTGCTGCAGATGTGACGTTCAGCTGAAATGACATAAAGGAATAAGTTGTAAGCAAAGATAGAAAGTACAACCCAATGTAAAAAGAATCTGCATATCTGCGTTAATTACTAGTCATCGACTTACCCCTTCGTAGTTTGCAAGTATTTGCTTAAATTTCTCAGCAGATTCCTGTCCACACATGCACTTATTCTGTTCATGCTAAAGAAATACAATAGAAGTCATTATTTGGGGGGGTTAATTTTTAAAAATAAGAGGTCTGTTTCTAATTATGCTGGAAATTACTGTATAGACTGAGACCTTGTTAAACTCTGGAAAAGGCTGCAGGCCTTCAGCCTTCAGCCTTCAGCCTTCCGCTAAGAACAGAGTTTACTTTGCTAGACGGAGGGGCAGGATAAATAGAGAACTTGAGAACTAATGTGGGGGTTGGCTGATGAGTGGCAAGTATGAAAATTTTGCAGCGGACATACTTAATGTGTGCTTCTTCATGTCGTGCTGCTTTGTATTCCTGTTAAAACCATTTTTATAAATAAAGACTTTGTGACTTTATAAAACGCTTAGGTTTATTTATATACCAAATGCTAACAGATGAAACTAAACTGTAGCAATTTCCAAGACTTACACACTGCCCGAGTTTCCTCTTCATGCTGAGGAAGGAGTTGGCTATGCTGCTAATCTTTCGGTTGACAAACGAATCCTCGGTCTTGCAGTGTTTGAAGACTTTGTCCATGTAGAAGTTGAAGAGGTGATGGGTGATGCAGCATCTATCTAATGACTTAAGGAATAAATTTCATTTTTAAAACATCTTCCAAAGTGCTTTAAACCTGCAGTCGCCAGCCTTTCTTTCCCCCTCTAGAATAAACCATCTCTAACACCGAGCACGGTAGCCAAGCACAGCAGGGAGTTTTGACTCATATAAAGCTTTTATAGTGATGCTTGATGTAAATTAAGAATATATATAGGAAGCTATTTTAGACTGGTTTTCCAGGAGATCCATCCTCAGCAAGTCTTATTGAGTCAACAAAATAATTAGCTGAGTTTGTAGCTGGGTATTAGATGGTGAGACCTGAAGCAGTGTCCCACGTCTGGTGCCTTAGAGTGTAAGAGGGATGCCAAATACTTATTTATAATGCATTTCGCCTCCCAAGATCACATTCACCTGCCTTTGGATTCTTTAATAGCTTTCCACCCAAATCCCAATTCACCTCAATATGCCTCCACCCACTGAGGTGGTGCGGAGCTGCAGCTCCTGTAACTGGAGCAGCATGTGCAACTAAAAGAAAAAAAAGCCTCTGCCCACCATTTCTGGAAAGAGAGTCAGGGTGAAAGCCCGGTGCAGGAACCGGCAGTGGGACACCCACCTCTTTTCGCCTACGTGACCCACATCACTTTATCCTCCCTGACCTGTGCTGTCTGCCAGCATCTGTGTTTCGCAGGAACTTGAAGTCATAGTATTGAACAACTTCCCCAAACACCATGAGCTGGTACACCTCATGGCTGGCATTAGGATGCCAGCTGGTCAAAATTATGCAGAGAAAAACTGGAGACACCGTAAGGACACCTACCTTAACCTTGTGCAGAGAATGTGGGTAAGACAAGATGCTGAGGTTCCTGATGGGGTCTCTGGCTTGCTGCGTGAGAGGAGACAGAGATGGTGATGTACCTGCTGGCTCCAGAGGGGCTTCAGGAGCAGCCAATTAAAGAGCTTCCGCAGGTCCACAAGAGCCCGGAGCAATACTTACGATGTTGGCTTTGATTGCGGTGAAACCAGACCTAATCTCAGTCACACTCATTAAAACCCTGCAGGGTCCAAAGTGGAAGATTTTATTCCCAGCTGTCGGCATCAAATTCAACCAGCACCACATGGAGAAGAGGCAGAGGAGCAAGTGGGATCCCTTCATGCTGCTGCGGGATGCAAAGACAGCCAGCTGCCTGGGAGACCTGTTCAAGGAAGACAATATTGCCTCACTTTCTTTCCTAAATAACACAATTATAACACTTATGAAAATATATGGAATTTATATAGTACTTGTACCTGTACACGTGTATTAAAAAAACACACTGACTAGTTTCTCTTACCCATTTCTTCTTGACTACCCATGTGCAAGAGGCAAAAAAATCAAATAAAAACAAATATTTAACAGAAGATCCCCAAAGAAGCAAAAAGAAAAGCAAAGAAAAAAAAAAACAATAAAAGACTGCATGTAAATAGACAAAGTTCTTCTGAAAAATTTTCAGCAGAAAAATAAATACAGAAAAATTAAAATTTTAAAAGCCTGCTCATTCAGAAGCACCAGGAGGTAACTGTGACTAAAAGCAGCAAATCCCAAAGTCTGATCACAAAAGAAAATGCTTTCCTTCAGAGGTAGTGTATTTCAAATACAAGTTTTCTTAGCACTGAAAATTAAGGTTATTAATGGAAAAAATGTTTTCAGAGATGCTTTATAGGAATACAAGGAAATATACAGAAGTGCATAGAGTGAAAGGATAAAATCAGTATTTTTACCTTGTTCTTTGATGTGGGTTCACGTGTCTCGCTGACATCTGACCTGATGAGCTCCAAGGAACACGTTTTTATCCAGGTATCAGGAGGAAATAACTCTTGGATTAACTTTTGGGATTTTCCTTGCTTTTCCCAGCATGTATTTCCCTTTGTAATTTACCGAATTAATGAGCTAGTGAAAGGGACCAACTCTCTCACCCGCAGGTGTTTCCCTCACCTACGGAGGCGGGAAATCTTGGCATCGCTGTATCATTTTTCATTCGGGAAGAAGGACACAACCAAAAGGAGGGACCATCATGGGGGTTACATCCCCAAAATGCCAAGCCCGGGGGCTGCCCCCGGCACAGAGCTAACACTGCCAAACCGCTCCTGGAGAGGCGCCGTCCCTGGCTCCCACAGAGGTGTTGGGGTGCGAGAAGCCGAGCAGCATCACCATCCCCCAGGACGCCAGTGGTCCAAACCCCCCCAAGATGGGAGGGTTGCTGGCAGTAGGACATGGTGCGCTAGTAAAAGTAGCGTGACTCAGAAAGTTGGCAAGACCTTTCTCCATCACTGTCCTGGCACACAGGGCCTTCACCCATCGGGTACAGGGGACCCTGCTCTCAGGCTTGCTCCTCAGGCGGGTGGACAACGATCCCCATCAGCATGTCCCTGGTATTTGGAGACCGGAGATGCCCAGGTACGAGAGGGCAGGGCTTTGGGATGACACAGTGCCCACCTCGGTGCCAGAAGAAGTCACTTGGTTTTCAGGAGCATGGGTGACTTAGGTGAACATTATGCACAGTCCAAAGCTACCACCCTGCAGAAGAACAGAAATTTCACTCAAACCTTTAAAGGTCCGCCAGCCTGGTGGCAATAGGGAACTTTTACCCACCCGCAAAGTCATTGACTGCAAAGTCTATGACTACCCTGCTCCAAGCATTAGCTGCTGAGCCAAGCTGATGCAGCCAAGGTCCTTGAGCAGACCAGACGTTCTCATACCAATGTTTCAGATCTAGACTGTCCCCAGGGAACCAGGGTTTGCCAGATGGGGCATGCTGTCACATGAATGTGGCAGTACTGGTGCAAATCCCAGGCTGTTGGCTCCGAGGCTAGTCTGGTTGTTTCTATAACCCCTCTGGAGATAGCTACGTCTAGTCTACAAACAAAAACGAGCAGTTAGAGAAACCTTCTTGGACTACCTGTACCCAGTAGGGAAGGTGAAATGGACTTAGAGGGCATGGAGGTGGCAAAGATGCTCCTCTAATCCCACAGCCAACCTCTGGAGCAGCCACAATGCTCTGGGTGAGAGCAGCAGCCTGAGCGTGTGCCTGTTGCAATGCAGCCATATCTTGTGCCCCACTGCCTGTGGCCCAGAGCTGTTCTATAAAGTTTTGCTGGGTGAGTAATTTATTGATAACCAAGCTCAATCTTGAGCGTACATCCATCATCAGGGGAAGACTAAGCAAATAGATTTTATGCCCAAGCTAGTCATAGTATTGCATACAGCTGAAACTGCGCCGAATGCACCAAACGTGCCTCCCGCATCGCCGTGCCTTCCCGCTGTAAAACAGCCAAAAGGCAGGTCCAAATCTGCAGCAGGCTGCATTTGCCCTGGCTGAGGTGTTGGAGGGATCCTCAGCAGCACGAGGCTGTTAAGCTTTGCCTTCCTCCCCCAGTTCCCAGCTGCTGCCTGCAATTGCAGCAAAAATTTCGCTTGGAGCAGAGGAAGTGGCACCGGCAGCATTCCCAGGCAGCCCGGTGCACACCCAGCCTCGGTGAGGAAACAAGGGAAGAGGCAATGAGTTCTTACTTAATTATGTAAATTGCAGATGAGAAGAAGGGATATTCTGTTTTTTTTTTTACTTTTGGTAACTGAACTGACACTCAAGACAGGTCAGCCAAATGCCAGCAGGCAAGAAACAGTCATGGGTTAAAAATTGCCAGCCAGGCTGGTGGAGGAAAGATGCTGGGGTAAAAGGGGAACAGGAGGGAAATGTTGTATTATCATGGTGCAGGGTCTTGCTCCATTACAGACCTCTGCACGGCCCTGGGCGGGCGTCCTTTGGCCTCGCTGTCCTGTCAGCCACTATTTGCAAAGCAGAGACAATAGCATGACTCCCACTGCAAGGGCAAGGAGGAGAAAAATCACGTCAAAGGATGGAGGGGGGAGACAATCCAGATACTTAAAAATTGTGTGTGCAATGATGTCAATTGATTACCCCAAGTGCTGGACCTGGGGGAGGTCTGAAACCCTCATTTTTCGGAGCAGATGGGATGGCATCAGCAGGGATCGTGACGTGCGTTGGACCAAGTTCTGATGGAAGCGAATCACCCAGGCTTGGCATTCCCCAGGCAGCCTGCCTAAGGGAGGCTCTCATCGACTTGCCAGCTGCAGCAACATGAAAATATCCTCAATAAAACAGCACACTATTTCTCATATGCTCTGGGAAGGAAGAGGAAAGGGAGAAATAGGGATTTCTGAGACACAGCACCATGACGATGCAGATGAGCTCAGATAGCAAAATGGGAACTGACTCCACCAGGCGCTCTCAGAATAATTAAGCCTTTCACATACGGCAGCGCTGGGGAGCGCACTGGGAGTAAGTGGTCCTCTCCCCGGGAACCCTGCCACGCAGCTGCCAGCTAACGGAGGAGGGCTCCTCCCTAAGGATTTTATGGTAGGCACGTCGTAACAGAGCACCACCCATACCTTTTTGGACAGTCCCAACCCATATCTTCCCTACTGTGGGTAATATTCCTCTTCTACAGGCTCTGTCATGAGGCACAAGGACCTCAGGGCAGATCGCATCAGGAAAGCCTGAAGACAAGAGGTCAGTGAGTAGAAGTCAGCCTTTTCCAAGTCATTTGTCACTAAGGCCTCATTCAGCAACAGGCACGCATGCCCCTTAGCCTTCCTTTTCCTGCCCACCTACTTCTGGAAACCCTTTCCGTTGCCCTTCATATCCCTCAACCGTTCCACTTCCAGCTTAGCTTTGGCTTTCCAAACGCCAGCTCCATTTGGGCAATGTCTCTACATTCCGCCTGGGAAGCTCATCCCTGCTTACACGCTCTGCATCCTTTTTTCATCTCTATTTTTGTTTTCATGTGTGTGTCTTTGACCACTCTCAGGATTTCCCTGCTCATCCACAGAGGCTTCCTGACACCTGTGCAGCTTCCCACATATCCGACTGTACCACTCATGCTCTTGGGAGGTCCTCATTTAAGTTTCACAAGCTGTTTTGGGTGCCTTTGCACTTCATGGCAGTTTCCCATGGAGGAACAGAGTCTCTTGGAATCACATATTCCAACCCATATTCTTCCTGTGCCAGAGGAGGAGTGAATTGTTAGTGGTCTGCACAAATACAGACTTGTGTGGAGAATAATCGTCAAATCCTTCCCTAAACCAAGGTCTCAGCTTTCTCAGAGCTCTACTTCCCACAAAATGTTGCACCAACCTACCATGTTTCTCACACAGATATCACCATCATAGTTCAAAGTTGCAAACTGGTCACCAACTATGTTGCCTTCCCTTTATCCAGCTTCCATGATAAGGTATCTGATGTGACTTCTGCTGTCTTTCTTGATTAACACTGTAAAGAGACTTCAGAGAAATTGTTCAAACCAGTGTCCATTATGGTAAATAGATCATGGTTTTGAGCATTTCTGTGCACCAATGCAAGCAGCATACGGTGTAAACTTGAGGAACGAGAAATATGTGTGCACTTCCACGGTTGTGATCTTGTTGGGATCATGGAGACACGGTGGCATTACTCACATGGTCAGAGGGTTTCAATGGAGAGATACAGGCTCTTTAGGCAGGACAGGATGGGAAGACAAGGATTCCCTGGTACATGAATTTCAACCTGGAGGCTCAGTTTATATCCGCGCCTGGAAAGAAGAGCCATTGAAAGAAAAGTGGAGGGGGCCCTACACCATTTTGTTGGCCAGTTGCATGGTCGTGAAAGGGAGTCTGCTGCTGCCTGAAGCGGACGATTAAACTGGAGCCAGAGAAATCACAGAATCACAGAATCTCCTAGAGTGGAAAAGACCTGTAAGATCATCTAGTCCAATCATTAACTGAACACTGACAAGCCACCACTAAACCATGTCCCTGAGCACTGTATCTACATGACCCTTAAATCCCTCCAGGGATGGGGACTCCACCACTGCCCTGGGGAAGGCGTTCCAATGCCTGATGACCCTTTCAGTGAAAAAATTCTTCTTAATATCCAATCTAAACTTCCCTTGGTGCAACTTGAAGCCATTTCCTCTTGTTCTATCACCTGTAACTTGACAGAACAGGTCGATTCCCACCTCTCTGCAACTTCCTTTCAGGTAGTTGTATACAGTGTAAGGTCTCCCCTGAGCCTCGTCTTCTCCAGGCTAAACACCCCCAGTTCCCTCAGCTGCTCATCATAAGACATGTGCTCCAGACCCCTCACCAGCTCCGTTGCCCTTCTCTGGATGCGCTCTGGTGCCTCAATGTCCTTCTTGTGGTGAGGGGCCCAAGGGCCTGTGCTGCGCAGAAGCTCACCCAGGAGGCCCCTGGGGCAAAGGCTGGGTTACTGCAGTCAGCAATCCAACACCACCAACAACCCCAAGGAGCTATGCCCAGCCAAGCCTCCTTCCCCAAAACGCAGGATCACCTGCTTCATGCTGCTGACCTCCCCCTCAGCTGAGCCACCTCCTCCAGGCAAAGCTCCGGCTGTTGGGTTTGCTCCTCTAAGAAACGGGGGCAGTTCCTGCAGGAACAGGAAAGCAGGTCTCATCAGAGAGCAGCCCACCGCTCTGGGGAGCCTCTGAGCTCAGCAAGGAGGAGAGACACGTGTGCATTCCCAGCTTTGCCAGTGCTTCCCTCTGCACCAGCTTGTGCGAAAGGCAAAGGCAGGAGGGCAGTCTGGGAGCCCTGGCTCTTGGGAAAACGAGTGCAGGCAGCACGAGGTCGGCTGACCCTTCTGCACAGACCTAATTCCAGCTCAGGAAACATTTCTTACCACAGGACCTTCAGGTTTGCTGCAGGCACCCATGTCAGCTCCTGGAAGGGAAAAACGTTCCTTTAGAGCCTCCGGGGCTTCCCAGGAGAGGCTTCCCTAGGAAGACACGGCACAGGCTACTGCTTCTTTGGGTCACTCTGCATGGAGGCAGAAGAGCCCGTGATCTCTCCAGCCACTGTCAGCAACGCTCCGTTGCAGGAGTGCCCATCCCACAGGAGTCACCAACCTCTACCAGTCCCTTTGCCCACATTGTCCACGCTGGCAGCGAGGTCCCGCAGTAAACAGCAGCTGCAATTCACATCGGCAAGAGACAGTTATTTTACCGGGGTTGCTAGCGATCCCTGCAGTCATGTTGTCCCCTCCCTGTGGCCTTGGGGCTGGGGCAGCAGGTTAGCTGAGGAGGTGTGGACTGTGGGGTGCAGGGAGAGGACGTGCCTCTGACCGGGGGCTGTCAGCCCAGGCTTGAGCAGACCGCACCACCGTGATGTGCAGGTGTGCTCGATGCCCCAGAGCTATTCCCAATTTCCCCTCACTGCTCCAGTGGGCACCGAGACCAGGCTGCTGGGCCAGGAGAGGTACCTCTCCATGGGTCCCCCTGCACGGCCCCTGCCCTCTGGGAATCTCGCTGGGTCAGGCTGCGCTGAAGGCACCGGCCAGTGCGTCCCCTGGCAGGGGCCCAGCGGGGCAGCACGGGGACACAGGACAATGGAGCACAGCCCCGCTGTGTCCCACCTCACTGGCCGGTGGCAGCCCCACGCCAGCACAGGTCCAATCTGTGCTGGGGCAGTGCGGGGCTCCAGCCGCCCAGCCATGCCAACAGCCTTTGCAGGGGAACACAAGGTGCCCCATGGGCATACCAGGTCCGGCTGGACCCCCGTCCCCTGCCAGTGCAGTGGGCCGTCCAGGCAGCAGAGCTGCCAGTGCCATGGATGGCAGGAGGGCCCTGGCAGCAAAGGGCGCCTGCGAGGGTTTGCGGCAGGCTGGGCGGCTCTCACGCTCGTGGGGCTGGGCAGTATTTGGGCATGATGCTCTGGGCAGGAACGGGCATCCCTCGTCCAACTCTGGAAAGGGGTTCCAGTGAGCGCGGGTAGCGATGGTGGCACCCTGCCTGGACATGGGTCCCTCAGGCTCCACATCAACATGGGGGGACTGGACATTGTGTCCAGTTCTGGGCTCCCCAGTTCAAGAAGGACAGGAAACTGCTGGAGAGGGTCCAGCAAAGGGCTACAAAGATGATGAGGGGATTGGAACATCTTTCTTATGAGGAAAGGCTCAGGGACTTGGGTCTTTTTAGTCTGGAGAAGAGAAGACTGAGGGGGGATCTCATCAATGCTTATAAATCCTTAAAGGGAGGGTGCCAGGGGAATGAGAACAGTCTTTTTCCAGTGGTGCCCAGTGACAGGACAAGAGGGAACGGGCACAAACTCAAACATAGGAAGTTCCATCTCAACCTGAGGAGGGACTTCTTCCCTGTGCAGGTGGCAGAGCAGTGGCACAGCTGCCCAGAGAGGTGGGGGAGTCTCCCACTCTGGAGCCATCCCAAACCCGCCTGGACGCCGTCCTGAGCAGCCGCTGGAGGTGCCCCTGCTCTAGCAGGGGGGTGGACTGGGGGAGCTCCAGAGGGCCCCTCCAGCCCCCACCATTCTGGGACTCTGGGACTCTGTGTCCCACAGAGGCCTGTGGGCAACTGCTAGGGGCCACCATTCCCCCTCCTCCTCAACAAGATGCACAAGACACCATGACAGCTCCTCTGGGCTGACCTAGAGACCCCAGTGGCTTCTTTGGGATGGCCCAGGAAGCCCCACGTGTCATTAGCTTGTCTGAGGCATCATTTATATGAAGTCTGTGGTGAGCAGCACAGGTCCTGCACGTCTCACATCTGCAGCGATTCAACTCGAAAAGGCAGAAAAGGGGCCGGCAGCCCGGCAGGTTGAAGGGACCGTCCCTGGTGCAGCCTGGAAAACAACCCTTGGAGCAGCCTCTTGGACCGCTCCGACCGTTGCTGGGACGATGCTCAGCCTCACCCTGACGAGCAGGCAGCCGCATTCGCATCACTGCCACCGTGCAGAGCTGGCATCACCGCCATGGTAACGGACACAGCTCAGCAACAGCAGAAAGCACCAGACTGCTGCAGACAAATGGCTTGTTGAAATGACTAAAAAAGCAGACGTTCCTGGTGAGCCAGGGAGCATGACAGGAGACGAGACACCTACTCACCGACGGCTGATTACATCGGGGAAACTCAATGGCAGCTCCCGGCCCTGCTCCAGCACCGGGGCTGGAGAGCCATGCCCTGTGCACGCTGCTTACCACCCTGCTCGGCGTGATCCAGCGCTGACCCAACTTTATTCATTTCAAATATCCAAGAGCTTTTGTTTTATCCTAAAAAAAAAAAAACAAACCCACCTTTAAAAAAATAACCAAGCTGTTCTGATCTGAAGGAGCCGTGCAGTCAAGAACTGACCGCAGGCACACATTAACGTTGTGTTGTAGTGAAATTGATATTAACTTGAAGAAGAAAAAAAAAAAAAGAAAGGAAAGGTAAAATGCAATTGAAGCAACCAAGGAAACCTGCTGCTGCTAAAAGTCCTCTATGCAGCCCCAATCCTATTTAATTATTTACTTAATATTAAAATAGGCAAATAGTAACTAGACATGATTCATCTAAGATTTGATTATGGAACGGACTACTAGACAATGCAGCTTTGTTGCTAAGTAGGATATGCCTGTCAAGAGAGTGATGAACTGTAGGCCTGGTCAGCAAACTGAGAAAACCAGCTGGCACTGCCAAGATTAGAAGAGAAGTAGGTAAAAGGTAATTTCAGCAGGGGGAAATCGCAACCACCAACTCATTGACCACCTACCCAAATGATACCACCGACTCCAAAGAGAACAATGGAAGAAGGCGACAGAGTCTGCACAGTAATTTACATAGGAAGCAAAGAAATCTCGACCAATCATTAAATAGAATGACAATGAATATGTATTAATTGTTTGAACATGTAATAATCAGTGCATAAAAATGTGAATCGTTGAAATGAAGGTGGGCTGCCATCTTGGGGTGAGCACCCCATTTCTGCACATTAATGGCATAAACTGGAAATACCTCTGCTCTGTCTGTTAGTGGCTTGCACACCGGGTAAAGAACCCAGATTTGGGATAGCAACTAGGTTTCCAGTAAAGTGTTTCAGAGTGATAAGGTACCGGTTTCAATAATGCATTTCAATGTAGTTTCATGCTATAAGAAGATCTGATAATACTTTACAGACCATTCTTGGTTTGCCATTCTTTGTCATTACTCATATTTCACAGCAGCTTTAGGTACACCAGCATTTCAGATATGAGGTTGATAATGGTTTGCACACAGATCCCCAGAACTAGACAAAATAATGGTAGAAACATCTCCAGTAGTTTTACTAAAAGAAAAATCAAGACTTAATAACAAAGTCCAGCAACAATATATGAACTCAGGAACTCTTCCTGACATCCTTCAGGAAAAAGATCTGCAAAAACCTGAAACAGAAATTCTTGTAGGATATTGCATCTCTCCTGGTAATACTGTAGCTCACCAAAACCCCTGCCAAAGGAATGTAATTCTCTTTCCACAGGCAGAAGGAAATTTTCTCCACTTGGTTTTTATGCACTAGAGTAATATTTCTTACATACTTGCAGTGGTGTAAATTGTCAGACAGCACTACTCTAATCATAGCAGGGCACTAATGGAAAAATTGACTGCAGCAATGGTGCTGTGCTGCAGTTCTGAGTAGTTCTCGGCCCCTTAAAAATCAGAGGTTTAATTGTCAAGCAATCACCTGGCCCTCCAATCGAGAGCCCATTTAAAATCTCATTTGAACAAGTGCTGATCTGGCACCATCCTCTTGAAACGCAGGGATTCACACCCACACCCAGATGGGTGTCACCCGCCCTGTCATCACTCTTTCCATTAGCTTCTGCACCGACGTGCTTTGCTCTTCGCAATGGAAATGTGCTCCACGGCTGCCAGCACCCTCTCCCAGCCTTCGAAAATCTGGCTACTCTTCTACCTCCTAATTAGTGCAGTTCATTATCAACAGAAACCAGGGGCCAGTTACTGAGCAGGCTCACCAGCCCTGCCACTTGCTCAGCCCCAGCTCTGCAATGCTGCTGACAAAAGTAAAAAATTGTTTTTCTCGGTAAACTTATCAAATGACTCAGAAAAAACTCTGCAAGGAGTTATATTGGCTGATAGGTGTGGTACATTGTGTGCCCTCTTCTCGGTCACGTTTCTAACCATAACCACTTGAATAATTCTGAAAGTCAAACACCAAGTACTGCCTTTTAGGGAGCAACAGGCTAAGCATGGCTCATCTTAATGAAATGCAGCTTTTATTCAGCCAAGCTCAAGAGATGTTCAAAGCTATGGAGCAAAATTCAGGCTGTTTTCCAGGATTTCTTCCCAAGTTGCTCATGGTGCACAGGACTCTTAGCAGCTTTAGGACCTCCCCTAATGGGCAGAACAGCTCCTTGCCCAGCGCAGAGGAGCTGAGGAACTTCAGGAGAGCCTGAGAGGGTGTCCCCAACCCCAAGATGATGTCTGAATCACCCTGATTTAGGGCATCACCCATGACTGTCCCCTCTGGGGCTGTTTCTGCCATTTCCTGGTACCTGCAGCCCAACCCAGGATGTCCCCAGGTGTACGTCCCATCAGAAAGGGGACAGAGCCACCTCCCCTGGGAGCATCACACCACTGTTGTGGGTGGCACCAGGCTCAGCCTGTCCTCGCTGGATGTCCTCACCCAGGTCATGGTCGGCTCCTGGCTGTGCAGGGTTGCACGTCACAGAAAATGACACTGCCTCCGTCACGACCTTCATGGAGCAGATGTGACACTCATCTGCATGACTCACCAATGGCAATGCTGCCGCCAAGCCAGGATTTCACCCAAAGAGGGTAAAGAAAAATGCAAAAAAGAGTACTTTTTTTTTCCCCCCTCTCTAAGATTCACCTTTGTGGAAGGGGAAGAGCGTGGTGGAGGATCTCATACACCGACATATCTGTTCTGCAGAAAACCATTAATTTAGTCACCAGGGTTGGGGGTGTTGAAGGTTAGATACTTGCTTCCCCTGTTTTGATAAAATGTGAACTCATATTTTAGTTATCACAAATGGCATCTTCCCCAAAGGGAAATGCATACTTCAGGTCTTTACAGTTTAATAACGCAGCTAAAGAGCAGCTCCTGCTAGCTTCTCTTCAACTGTCCAGCACTTGGGTTTCAGCAGCCACCTTCATGCCTGGGGCTTCCACTGCAAAGCGCGTGTTCGGAACAGCCAAAGTGCCGCTGTCCTCAACAGTGGGCAAGTGCACGAGCTGTGCGCGGTGCCAGGGACCAGCCCAGGGGAGTTCCCCGCATTCCTGCTACATTCAGGAACTGGCTGGAGAATCAAATGGCCCTTGGGAAATTTTCACCCCAAAACAGCTACAGCTCAGGAGTTATCCAAAAGGTTTAGCAGTCCACTGCTTGGGTACATGTCACTCTTTTGTGACCATTTCAGCAAGTTTTCCCAGCCAGAGAGTGGATTTTGATGGTTTGTTTTTTTTCATTTTCCCCCCACCATGTAAAGGAAATTGGCTATTTCAGCAAAAAATGAGGAACAGTTGCCTGAAAAGCACTGCTCTGACATTGAGGATGAGCAGAAGCGTCCACAAGAGAATGAGGTAAAGCCCAGCACCCACAATGAGATTTGCACCCATCTCCAAACGTGCATATATTTCAAACACTCAAATCTGCCCAAGAGATGAAACACAGGCTTAATGAATGAGCCTTTTTCAGTTTCCAGGATGTTTCAGAAGCTTTTTGATGTGGGCATCTGACATATTAGCAATCGGGCTTCTCTAAGCAAATGTAATGCCAAGGTATAGAAAATGCTGAGGCACAGGCAAGATTTCGAGCTGCATGAGAAGCGCCCTTGCTGGCCTGCAAGGCTGCGCGCTGCTGGGAGGACCAATATCTCACAGAGAAACGAAACTTTCTTGAAAGGTCTTTCCGGGGGAGAGAGCTGTGATCAGTGAATATGAAAAATGTTCTGAGTAAATCAAACTTCCACTTTCAAAACCCACAAGAAGCCCCCATGCACACCTTCCCTGCAGAATTTAGATGTTTACTGTGCTTCCTTCTGATTTTCAACTTTTTACTCTCTTGCAATTAGTGCTACAACCATAATTTGCATTACCAGCCATCGTGGGGCTTCCCTTGTTCCTGCAGTCCTGGGGGGCTCCCGTGGAGACTGGGTTGTGCTGTTAACAGACCGAGTTTGCACCTTGGAGAGTGGGCAGTCTAAAAGAGACATGAAACAGAGAATCAAGAAGGAGACAAAAAAAGTTAGCCAAAATTGAAGAAAATAGCTCATTCATAGGATAGGGATTTTCCACAGTGAGCCTGGGATTCTCCAGCTGAAGCCCAGGGATGCTTCCATGGCTCACAGAAGAGCTTGTGCAGGCAGTTCCAAGGTGCTGGTCCCCACCAACAGGCACTTCTTTGGAAAAGGCTCGTTAATGTTTAGAAAACCAAAGCTGAAGTTCTTTACATTGAAAATTCAAATGAACAGTCACAGAAAACGGCGTCAGTTATCAGGCACTGTCTGCAGCACATAGAGTTTTAAAAAGAAAAATAATCATAGAATAGTTTGGGTTGGAAGGGACATAAAGACCATCCAGTGCTACCCCCTGCCCTGGGCAGGGTCACCTCCCCCCAGCCTAGGGTGCTCCCAGCCCCGTCCAACCCGGCCTTGAACACCTCCAGGGATGGGGCAGCCTGCGCCAGGGGCTCACCGCCCACACAGGGAAAAATGTCTTCCTGATATCTAACCTAAATCTCCCCTCTTCCAGTTTAAAACTGTTACCACTCATCCTATCACTATGCTATGTAATAATCACACATAATAGAACAACAGCACGTGCACAGGGTTATTGCGGATCATTATCTGCACCCCCAGGTAAGCAATAGCAGACCAAAGACTTTAACATCCGCGAGGCATGACTAGCAAGGTCACTGCTAGGCAGAGGGGCTGTTTCTTGCTGAAATACCAAATTGCCCCCACTTCGTCCTCCAAATCTTCAGGGCTTTGAATGGTGTGGCTTTTAAATAATCACAGTGATGCCCAGGAGAGAAGAGAAATGTCCATCACATATGCTGCCACGGTCGCTGCCACCGAGACCAATGGGGCCAGCAGTGCTGACATCACCGGCGCCAGCACCAGGCTCCAGGCAGTGGCACGGCAGAGCCAGACCACGGTCTGCTGAAATGCACGTATCCATCAGCCAGATCTCGTGTTCCTCCCATACTTATTTTTGGAAGAACTAAAAACCGATGCGATAGTAAAAGTCACATAGAGCATTTTTTAGAAGAATGAGCTTGGCCTGGGATTCGAGCATGCGACCGAGCCAGCTGTCCCATCCAATGCCTGGGTTTGCCCGGGAGGGTGAAATGTGCTGATGGTGCAGGCAATAAATGATGCCTAAAAGAGGAGAAATTGAGTGCTCACTGCTATCAGCTCAATTTTTGAATTATCTGGGGAGCAAATGAATCACTCCAATAGGCAGTCAAAGCTCTCATAGATTTAGCTTTCACCAAAACTGAAACTTATGTTTCAGTAAATTAGCTGTAGGTTCTGTACATAACCCAGCTCTCAAACATGGGTTTCGGTTTTGGCTGGGTTAATATTGTCTTTAGTACATATTAGCTCAGGACTTGAATCAGACTCAATTTCACAACCGTGAGGGGCCAAAGCTGGTTTCGCTGGTGCTGGCTGCACGTGAACCCACGTGGAGGCACCCGATGGTGGGCAGGGATGGGACCTCTGCCTGCTCCAACCCCAGCTGGAGGGCAGAGAGAGACAGCAGGTAAGGACAGCAAAAAGAGCTCTCGCTGGCAAGTCACAGCCACACGGCTTCCTTACTTCCTACCTTATTTGATAAAACATGTCCTGCGGAAATGAGAAAACACAGGCAAACTGGCACCAAATATGCTGGCAGCAGGGATGAGGACAAGCCCATATTGCAAAGTCTCCTGTGCTGTTTTCCCACCTCCCCTTTGCATAAGTGATTTAATCCAGGCTGGCAGACATGCGTCCCTCCCCACACTGGAGCTGCACAGCTGTGCCTCCTCATTCCAGCAGAAAGGCAGGCTAACGAATGAAGTTACGGCTCCGCTAATGAGGAGTAATGCAGAGCTCAGGCATGGCAAACAGTGTCCCAAGAAACGTCCCGGGGAGCAAAGCTATCGGGGCACCAGAGGAGGCTTTAGGAGGTGAAAGCTGCCCCTGTGAGCTGTACCTGCAGGGAAAGTGCACCATCTTCCCCAGACTGATCAGCATGGTTTCTCCTTTGAGCTCTGCAGGGTGGCTTGAGGAGATGGAAGGGGAGAGCCCTCCCTCCTGTTCTGTTGAAGATGCTCTCCAGAAGGCGTGCAAGCAGAGGCGCTGCCACTGCAAACCTTGCAATGGTCCCTCCACAGCTCCTGCTTTCCCACGGCTGCGGTTTTGGCCCCAAGATGAGCAGGAGCCACCGTGCTGGTTGCCCTGGGGCTCCACCAGCCGCTGAGGATACAACCCCCATTCGCAAGGTCCATGCTGAGACCTGCACATCCTCAAAGCACCAAAGGGTTTGTCCCACCCCGAGCCCTGCACCACCCTCAGCGGTGGGAGAGCCACCTCTTTCACCACCCATCCCAGCCACCGTTTGCTTCGAGGTGCAAATTCTTGGAAAACCATGCTATGAGGCAAGGTTAATTTTTCCAGAGGTTTATCCTGTTATCACCTGCCCTTATATGGCTCTGCCTGGTCCCGGCACACACGGGGAGCGCCGGCTTGGCTGAGGGACGTCAGCCATCCCAAGCAGCCCCAGGCAGGCTCAGCCCTCCGCTACCCAAAGTGTCCTCTGAGCTCAGTGGAAAACTGAAGACTCGGTCGCTTGTGGAATGTCTTCCCGCTGGACAAAGCAACTGGCAAAACCCCTTTGAGCCATAAATATGTCAGGGGCATTGCAAGGATTGTGGCTCTTACATCTGACTTTATATTTTCAGCAAACAGGCTGCCAGCCTCTTCTGAGGAATGGGCAATGAGCTGCCGATCTCTCCTTTCCCAATAGGCAGGAGGCAGCTGGCAGAGGAAGTTCACTTCAGATCTTTTTTCTTCTTCTTTTTTTTTTTCTTTCTTTTTTTTTTTAACATCATTTTCAGTGAGAGGGGTTTTCCACCATTCAAATTCATCTTCCACTTCCTAGTTACAGCCCTCAAAACCTACATGGAAAGCAAAAACCAAAAAGGGACTTCAGTGCCTGATCCCAATACCGAAGTAAACCTTCCTCCGACTTCCATGAGAAGGTAAATCCCGGGCAAATTGCCTAAGAAGCACAAGCGAGACCAATGCTGAGCAGAAGCCGAGCAGACACCCCGGCTCCCACGGAGGGAAGTGGGTCGTACCCCTGGGAGCAATGAGATTTCAGCAATAGCTTTTCAATTGCTGAACTCTACTGCTTTCGTAACTCAATTTCACGTTTTTTGCTGGGTCTCTGTAATTAAGGTACCTTGCAGGAGAAACAGCCAGGCTGCGTCACCTGCTCTCTTTGTAAAGGAAAAGAAAAAAAAAGAGAGAAAACAGAAGGGGATCTGACCACATGGAGGTAGAAAGTTATAAACAAAATATTTAAAGCCCTCTGAAACCTCTGAAAAGCACATCTGATGGATCATTTTTTAGTTAAAAAAATCTCTGCTTATGTAGGTGAGGTCAAGCTAAGATAATTCTTCCTCCCCCTACCTGTGACACAGCTGGACACACACCCTGCGCTGAGGCTGTTAATTAGAAATTCCTCAACTTGAAAGAAATAAATTCAATAGGAAAAAAAACCCAAACCTTCTAGCAATTCTATTTTATTGCATTTTTCTCTGAAAGGGCAGCAGTATCAGCAGCAGCTGCCAGGCTGATTATTCTGGGAATCCGCGTCATGAAACTTGTTCCCTTTGCCCTGGCTTCTCAGAGGGGCCTCCAAGATGTCAGATTTGAATACAGCCTCGCACGGCCACCACATCACTGTTTCTTTTCTGGTTGAGTAACATGCTGGCTCAGAGCTGGGGCTTCAGCCTGTGCAGAACGGCTTGCAGGGGAGTGTGGGGGGCCAGGCGTTACCGCACTAATGATTTCACAGCTCAAAGCTGTGGCGGGGGCACACGGGAAATCCCCCGGCAGCACCGGGGATGCTGCAGCATCCCTGGCGGCTCCAGGGACGACCCGCCGTCACGTGTGGCATCGCCGGCTGCGGCATGCGCTTATCTGCATCTCGGGGAGGTGGAAAAGACAACCCGGGATTCCTCAACCTGCAGCGGGAGCTGCTCTGCACCGCAAAGAGAAAACACCCCCAAACTCTGCGGCATGAGTGGCCCAGCCTGATGTCTGGCGTCAGGCTGAGGGTCTGATGCTGCTGTGGAAAGTGAGTGAAGTTGCCTCCGTAATTCACCTCGACGGTCACATTACGCTTCTGAGCAGCTGGTTTGCATTATCTGATTTCTCAAACCATGATAACTGGTTTCTGTCTTATGACCATTCACAACTATAAATAGTTTGTATTTGTATTATTGGTCAGAGTGTTGATGCTAAATCATGACAAGGACAATATTCTCCAGAAGATCCACACACCCCAGTAATACCAAAACTAGAAAAAAGAAACTCATCAAAACAGCACTTGTGAAATGACCTGTTCAAGACAGGAGTTGCTCAAAGTTGCGTCTGTAGGATGCGCAAAAAAAACCACCAAAAAAAAGGCAGTGCAAGAGATATTTGGGTGAGTCAAAATGGACCATATATTCAGGAGTTTTTGCATGCTTTTACCTCCTTAACTTACCTGCAAACAAACTCATCTGAGAAAGCCTCTTTCATGCTCCCTGCTCGCTCGGAGCACACACTCCCCACTCCCTGAAACACCCATGCCGAGATCTCATTGGTTTCTATAGGGAGAGAAACAAGACATTGCTGTGAGCATTGGAAAATCCCTGCCAGCAACTTATTTCAGAAGAAAAGAAAAGAGAGGTAATAACACCTCTGTTTGTGACTGCTCCCCTGCGGAGCGGGAAATAACCTCACATGGAGGAGGGCAGCATTGGTCATCTGGCAGATGGCCTGATACTGCGTCAATGGGCTCGTTAGAAGACCCAGCAACAAGAGGGTATTGCCGCAGCACCGACCTCACCCGCGACCCTGCACACCCCTCGAAGAATGGCTTAAAATGGCAAAGTACAAGCAATTTGGGGGAAAAAAACACAGCTCACTCTTCTAGGTTGGCAGGGGGCACCCTGCAACCTCAAGGCAGTGTATTAAATAGGGGTGTTATTCTCTATCTGCCTTATAGGCTACAGCAGACTTCCAAATATTGGGAGTTTTATGTATGAAATTTAAAAAGTGCAAATATTTCTCAGCTAAGTTAATCACCAAAACACTGAATCTACAGATGGGAGGAAATCTCCATTACTCGATGCTTTTAGGGGATGATTCCAGCTTGATTTAGATCAAATGGAAGTTCTGGACCTGCTAAGACCTTCTTATGTAAGGTGCGCTCTACATCATATTACAAGTCGCGTTAGAGGTCACAATAACGTCATCTACTCATGATTAGTAACCTATTACCAGACACTTAGATGTTACAAGACAAAACAATGACATTGGTTAAATTTCCAAAGAGTCATTTGGGATTTACCTGTTGAGGTCAATATGAGTCAGATTGCGAAGTCCAACAAGAGTGCTAGAAAGCAGGTTTCCAGAAGTGAAAAATCCGACGTCATGCCTTGCCAGCAAAAAAAAAAATCTTGAAGGAAAAAAAACCTAACCGAAAAAAATAAGCAGTCCACTTTATGCTTCACCCATCAGGAACTGTTAGTCATCAGCGATGGGGCTGCTGAGAGAGCAAACACCATTGCTTCAAAACTGCTCTTCACACAATGAAAGGCCACCAAGTCTCTGCTTCCCCCAGAGCGTCACTGACAGCGGATCTCCCGAATCTGAAGGGGTGAAAAATGGGGAATTTTTGAAAAGGAAAGAGAGAAACACACCATTATGATAGCCTGGAAATCTAGGGGATCTTCCAAGCCATATCTAGAATAATGTGCATAAAATACACAATGTTCCTTTGTCCAAAAGCAATGACAGAGACCAAGAAGGCAAAAAAAATATGTAAAAACTCGCCCACATAAAAGCTTGCCAATATAAGAATAGCTACGCACATAGGCAGCCCCTTTAATAAGAAGCGGGAGATGCCACCCTGCTCCAGAGGATGGGACCTCTGGAGACCACGGAGCCCAAGCCCTGCCTGTGCAGGCTCAGCAGGGTGCCCAGGTCCACCTCCGGGACAAACCTTCCTGCTGTGGGGGAAAAGCATTTGCCTAAATGCCTCTGTTCTACTGCAGAAACGCAATTCTGCTGTCCTGCTGAGTATTTCTTGTGAACGCACAGCTCTCAGAAGCTTGTGGGAGGTGGGGTAAAAGTGTTTGAATGGCTTTTGAGTAACACACTTCCCTTCCTGAAATGATCTTCTTGGCAAAGATGAAAGCTGTTTCCTAAAGGTTTAGAAATACACCCACATCCCCCGGACACTCTTTAGGAAAAGGTGCTTTATTCATTCATGCAACCGCTTCATAGTACTGCAGAGTCAATGCATTTCCACAGCAGTAAGCAAAAGTGAGTCAGAGCGAAACTGCACCGTCAAGATCTCTGACACGGCAAAGGAAACACAGGTAAACACAGTGGAGTATAGTCCGTGCGCAGGCCACAGTTTCCTTTGTGGAATGGACACATCTGGCTTACGCTCATACCAAACAAAAATACAAACCAGGTTCCAAAACAGGGAGGAGGGAATTGCACAAGACTGAGAACCGCTCTGCACGCTCTGGGTGTCAAACTGAAATGACTTCATGGAGACCCACAGATTTCTCAAAATAAGAGAAGTTTGGAAACGGGCACTCAGCCCCTGGGCAGGAAGGAAGGAGGGCTCCTGGCACTGTGCCGCTGCCGTGGCAGGTCCTGCTGACGGCAGAGGAGATTCCTGTTGCCAAGAGACCCTTTGCTTTGCCTCCCACAACAATACCAGCTGAGGCTGAGAGTGACCCCTCCGCTGCAGGGGACCCGATTTGCAGAGACGTGCCTGGGGCTGCATCCTTCAACGATGGGAGCGGGTTGAGCTCCATGCTTTGCTCCAGGGCCAGGCTGCCCATGGACTCGCTCCGGGGCACTGGCTCCTGCCAGCTTCACACCCACTGGCCTTACAATATTGCTTTCGGTGCCCTCATGAAACTTCAGCAGCCATCCAGGTCTTGGCAGCAAAGTTTTATTGACTGATGGCAGATTCGAGTTAATCCAAAACAGGCAAAAAAATCTCCAAGGGCAGGAGCCAAGGGGGAAAGCAGAGAAAGGTGGGAACGGGTTGAGTTTAAAACTACTTAATTTTGTCTGAGCCATCGCTGCTGCTTGCTGTTCTCCTTTCGCATAGCTTCTGCTGGCGGTCAAGAGGAGAAACCGCACGGCTGCGTTAGAGCAGGGGAAGAAAAACGGGTCAAGAAGTACATGACACATGCTCTGATTCAGATAAAGTAGTGTGCCTGCAGTGATTCACCAGGAGCAGGCTGCCTCAGCTCCACTGGAAGAGGCAACATCAACAACAAAAGGAAAACAAATCAGAAGACAAAATCCCACATAGTCTCTTCCTCAACCCCTTCAATTACTAATGTTTCATCCCCTTAACTCTTGCTCATACAAACGTACACCAAATATTCCTCTCTTTTACTCCTAATAGAGTGCAATCTCAGCAAGTTCGCTGATGATACCAAGCTGTGTGGCGAGGCAGACACGCTGGAGGTGAGGGATGTCATCCAGAGGGACCTGGACAGGCTGGAGAGGTGGGCCCAAGCCAACCTCATGCAGTTCAACAAGGCCAAGTGCAAGGTCCTGCATCTGGGTCAGGGCAAGTCCAAGCACAAATACAGGCTTGGCGGGGAATGGCTGGAGAGCAGCCCTGGGGAGAAGGACCTGGGGGTGCTGATTGACAAGAAGCTCAACATGAGCCAGCAATGGGCGATCGCAGCCCAGCAGGCCAACCGTATCCTGGGCTGCATCAAAAGATGTGTGGCCAGCAGGTCAAGGGAGGTGATTCTGCCCCTCTGCTCCGCTCTCGTGAGACCCCACCTGGAGTACTGCATCCAGCTCTGGAGTCCCCAACATAAGAAGGACATGGACCTGCTGGAACGTGTCCAGAGGAGAGCCACGAGGATGATCCGAGGGCTGGAGCACCTCTCCAATGAGGAGAGGCTGAAAGAGTTGGGGCTGTTCAGCCTGGAGAAGAGAAGGCTCCGGGGAGATCTTATTGCAGCTTTCCAGTACCTAAAGGGGGCCTACAGGAGAGCTGGGGAGGGACTTTTTACACGGGCATGGAGTGATAGGACGAGGGGGAATGGCTTTAAGCTGGAAGAGGGCAGGTTTAGATGAAATATTAGGAAGAAGTTTTTCACTTTAAGGGTGGTAAGGCACTGGAACAGGTTGCCCAGAGAGCTTGTTGAAGCCCCGTCCCTGAAGGCGTTCAAGGCCAGGCTGGATGTGGCCTTGGGCAACCTGGACTGGTGGGAGGTGTCCCTGCCTATGGCAGGGGGGTTGGAACTCGATGATCTTCAAGGTCCCTTCCAACCTAAACCATTCTATGATTCTATGATTCCTAAAAATAAAATTTAAAAAACCTAAATATACAGTAACAAAGAATACTTTGTGGTTTTCCAGCATTTTTTTTTTTTTTTGCAACAAGCTCCTTCACAGATGTTTACAAATTCAACTTAAAAGCCAATCGGTGCAGTGGAGGAAATGAGAATTGAAGTGATTTGTCCAAAGCAATGATTGGAGGACAGCTGGGAAGAGTGAAATATTTCAAAATAACATGGGAGCTTTCGAAGAAAACCCTCTGAAAGGCCAAATTCCTCTCTACTTTCTCTTTCTTTCATAACAGATTCCCAAATTCATCAGTGAAATCTTTATCACAAGGAAGCAGGGGTGTATGTACTAATATATATATAGAAAGAGGGCATGAAAGAGAGGAAAGCAGAAAACGAGAGACGTCAGAGGAATTATGTTCAGCTCTGAAATGGTAATTTTATCAGAGCTGGGACAATCAGTCTCAGTTCACACAGTACACTCAGTTCGCAGAGCCACCACTGCGTTGCTTGGATGGGGTTCACGTTCATTTCTAGGAAAGGAAACACCATCAAAGAGTCAGGAACACAGATATTCAGGACCTGCTTATACACTTTACCACCACACACCAATGTTAGACCAGTGGCTCCCATGGTCCCGCAGGCACTGGAGCAGCAGAGCATCCCAGCTAGGCTGGGCTCCTCCACCGCATCCCAGCACGGCCCCTTGGCACTCAGGCAATCCACCAGCTGAGGGTCGGGAGCACAGTCATTGAGCTTGCTCAGGGCAGGGAAAATGGACATCGACTTTGGGAGACATATGTGTTAACTGAAAAAAAAAAAAGAAAAAAATTTAAAAATTAAGATTTAAGATGATGATGTGTATTTGCATTTTAGCATTAGAATGCCAAAGGAGGTGACAGTGTGTTTGTGCAGGTTCATCAAAAGCAGTGGTGCTGAATTGTGCATGGTGCTGGGGATGCTAAGTACAAGTTTGATATGGAGGCTTAAAAATAGAAACACTTTTTTCCCCCTAACAATAGGGCATTCATCTAAAAATAAAAAGTAACTGTGAGAATGCAGAAGTAACCTAACACAGCACCTTTTCTTCTTCGCATTATATCTGAAGCTTTCCTCCTTAGCCACATTTAAATTTACAAGAAGCAAGCAATGAAAAAAAAAAAATGCAGAGTCTAAGCACAAAAGATTTGATGGGGTGTGAGGAGAGGAGGGGGGTCAAGAGAACAGGAAACCCAAGTTGACGGGAAACCCAAGTGACATTTGGTTTTAATGAATGACTTAAAACCCCAATATTGCTCGCCAGGAAATGGGGAGAGGAAATTGAGCGATGTTTTGAGAGTATAAATTAGGGCCTCCATCAAGGTGAAGGCTGCAGACTGGCTTTTTTACCCTCCTGTAAAATTCAGCCGAGAGCTGGACCAAGCGGCGAGCAGCTCGCGGTCACAGCATGCAAACCTGCCCAGCCCTGGTCCTGCTGCTCCTGGGTGCCGGCGCCCTGCCTGCCTCCTGCTCACTCGCCCAGCCCGACTGCCTCCACTTCTCCCAGCTCCTGCCTGCAAAGCTCAAAGAGCTGAGGATCAAGTTCGCGGAAATTAAGGATTATTTTGTAAGTATAACCCTGCGAGTCTCTTCTCCTTCTCATTTTGCACTTTTTTTTTTTTCTTTTTTTTTTTGATGCAAAGTTCAGTGATTTGGATGAGGGAGAAGACAGCTTCCTCCCAGCAGAAATGATTTGGTCGTGTATTGTGCTACGGGCTGGCGGGGGCGAGCAAGAGAAGTTCAGTTTCATTGCTCACTGAGAGTCAACACGCAAGGGTTTTCTTCCTAGGTTTAGTTATAATGAATTCAAGGGATTTCGTAATGAATCTTTGTGAACCTTGCTGGCCAGACCTCCCCCTAAGCATTGCAGACCAAATTATTCACTGAATTAATAGGAAGGAAATAGTCCCTTCTTCAGGGCAATGAGGTCCAGCCTCGCTGAAGTCGACGCTAGATGAAAAGGGAAATCTTTTGCTACAGACTTTTTCTTTGAAAGAACCACAAAAGCCTGAACATGGTATTTTATGACTGGAGAAACACTGCAGTAACTAGCACTTGCTGTGGTGCCTGTAAAAGGTCCTTGCTTTGCCTCACAGCTACCAGGAGTATCGGGGCTGCTGAGGAAGCAGCACAAGGTACGCTCGGAGCATTTGTCATTGCATCAGTACTCATAAAGACGGTTGCTCACTTCTGTGATACTACTTTAATTAATGTCAGTGTGTTTTAGCAATAAAACAAGGCAGTTCTCCAGATAAAATCTCAAGCTACTGTCATGACTTGTACTTATCAAATGAACACGGTCAAGAGTTCAGATTTAAAGCTGGCTGCAAACCTCCCAGCTAATGTTGAGAAGGAATATTGTACACCTCTCGGGCAAGCTTTGCAGTACCTTGGTGCCATGGGGTGATGCTTCAGGCAGTACCAGCCCACCCCGCTGCAGCTCTCATCTTCCAGAGCTGACAGTGCAACTGAGGCACCGCAAGAACAAACACCCTCTGCAGATCCCTTTTCCCCCGGTGACAGGAGACTTACAGAGATAACAAAACCAAGGGGATTAGAGCCTCTGCCCTGGCAAGCCGGCGGGCAGACAGGTCTGGGGGACACCTCACTCCCAGGGGCTGCCGTAACTTTGTACCTCTCTGGAGCGTGGTGCGGTTTGCAGCAGCTCTCTCGCACCAACACCCTCTGCAGCTGAAGCGAGCGTGCCGCGCTGGCGGCAGCGGGAGGAGTTTCACATGAACGAAATCGCTGGTACTGAAGTTTGTGATTTCATTATCTCGCTGTCTTGACCCGGCGGTAGTTGCAGTGCAAGATTATGGACCCAAGGACAGGTGACTCCTGTCTCTGGTGTTACTGCGCTGCGCACACAGGTGTGCTGGGTGCTCTCTGCCTCCGCTTCGCTGAGACCACAAATGCAAACAGGGAAAATGACCCTTTGGTAGGGCAAAGGGAAGAAATAGTGCTGCCTGACTGTCTAAGTAAAGCTCACATTTCCATTGTATCCTTCTGCAGCAATCAAAAGATGATGAACTTAGCATCCAGCTGCTCAGCTCCGACCTGCTGGAAGAATTTAAGGTAAGAATTATAATTCTCATCTCAGTCCCTTATGCTTCTTCATCCTTCAGCCAGTGCTTTGTAAGAAAGGAAGCAGATTGTAAATCGGGGCATTTCCTAATGTCACACACGGACAGTTCTCCAGCCAAGCAGCAGCACGTGTGTCTGCGGCAGGGCTGACGCGTGGTTCACCCCTCAGCGCAGCCACAGCGAGCGGTGCAAATGTGCTGCAAGCACTCTGACCACCGCCGTGATTTTGATTTTTAAAAACACCCACACACACCGGTGGTAGTGGCCGTCCCCAATGCGGTTACCTCCTCTCGCCCCAGGGGAGCTTTGGTTGCCAGTCGGTGTCGGAGATGATGCGGTTCTACATGGAGGAGGTCCTGCCCAGCGCTATAAAGACTAGTACACACCACCAGCAGAGTATGGACGACCTGGGCAACCTGCTGCTGAGCCTGAAGACAACGATGAGGCGCTGTGTGAGTGGGGCTCGGCATCACGGGGTTGGGGGGGATGAAATCAGTGGTCTGGCAAGGCAGGGCCAGTCCCAGACCAGTATCAGATGGGGAGCAGGTGCTGGGTTTCCCCAGGAGCAGCAGCACGGGTGTTGGGATGGTGTGGAGGAGCAGTGCTCCGGGAAGGCAAAGCCCGTAAAGGATGGGGTTTCTCCTAACCCCTGCTCTCCAGGCTTTCATTAGTTAAATAACGATGGTTCAGAGGCTCTGTTCACTTACTCGCAGGCAGCCCCTCCCAACAGGGTCTGGCTGAAGAGATAAGGGGAGGGACGGTGGAGGGTCCGTCCCTTACCTGGGTGCCGGAGCAGCGTGGCTCTGCGACGACAATGCCTCTCGAAACGTGCCTCGTGCAGCCGTGACCCCATTGCCTGCCGCAGGCTGAGTCAGACGGGACGAATGCTGCCCCAGGCAGAGAGCACCGCGGGGCTGCCCTTGCCCAGCCGGGGCTGGGAAAGGGCTTGGGGTCCGTGCTCGGGTCGTGCCATGCTCCTTTCATCAGTGCAGGACGCAAAGCAGCCGTAGTGGCTGTCCCAGAGAGCCCCATGGCCACCATGGGGAAGGGGAAGGTGGAGACAAGCGGGGCGGCAGTGATGAGGGGAGAGCCGCTGCCGCACGCCCCGGGAAGGAAACCTGTGTGGTTGAAGCCGTTGCTTTTGTCCCTTTGCAGCACAGATTCTTCACGTGCGAGAAGAGGAGCAAAACCGTCAAGCACATTAAGGAGACGTTCGATAAGGTAAGGTCCCCACTCGCGTGGCTGCACTGAGGTTGGGAGGAACCCATTGTCCCAGGCAGTGGATTTTACTGCCGGCTTCAACTTAGGGCAGAGAACAGAATCCAAAAAAGTCTTTAATTATATAAATACCTAAGGCAGAGAAATCCAGAGGGCGATGCTCAAAGGAGCAGTCGGTGGGTTCCCCTGCGGGGTTGGGCAGAGAGGCTGGAGATATCGGTGGAAGGAGAATATGTCTAGCGATTGTACATCATCTATAATCGCCACGTTCAGGCTTACACAGAGTCGGCTTTCACCTGCAGATGAACGAGAACGGAATCTACAAGGCCATGGGAGAGTTTGACATTTTCATCAACTACATTGAAGAGTACTTGCTGATGAAGAGAAAGAAGTGAAAACGCCCACGGGTCTACATCGTTCACACAAAATCCTGCTGTTTTTTTCAGAAATCACTTTAGGCTGCAAGAGCACATGAGAGATTAAGTTATTTCAGGGTTCAAGTCAAGAATTACAGGTCAATAACTTCGTTTAGTATTGTATTTAGAGGTTATTTTTTTAACAACTGAATTTAATATTTATTACTTCTAATACCTCAGTGGTTATGTTTACAATGTTTTCTACAAAAGTATGATGAGCTTCTGAAATACTATTTATTGTTCAATATTTTAACACTGTTTATGATAGTGCTATTTTATTCATAGCTTCAAAACACCCAGAACATCAGTCTTCTGGGGAGCAGACAACGAGTAGAGCTTATCCCGAGTGCAGTTCCAGTGAACATGTTTGCCTGATCAGGAGCAATTCCAGCTCTGAGTTCAGCAAAGTTTAATTTTAAGCAAATGAGCACTTTCCTCCTGTTCTATCCCTCTATTTATTTTTGCAATCAAATGTTTTTATGCATAACCATGTCACTGTCTCTGGTTCCGCAGTTGGAATTAGTCACTGAAACATTCAAAATTATTCCATGGCCTTGCACTGAGCAAAATAACCATCAATGTAACCGAGGGCACTGTTTTCTCCTGTGTGTGGAAAGCAATGATGTGGAGGGGGAGGAGGACCTGCACCCCTGTGAACATCATGCGACCGTGCCACAGCAATAGATCAGTTAGCCCCACCTCCCGACTTCAGCCTATATATTAGTCCAGATGAAAGGAAAAAATAGTAGTAGGAATGAAATGTTTGGTTCTAATAGAACTTGGCTTAAACGTTGCTAACGGCTGACTTCCAGAACTGCTGGGTTGGCCACTCTGCACTTTCAAAAGTTAGTCTTGCTATTTTCCAGTCTTTGATTGGGTTTTACTTGTTGTTTTGTTGTGGGTTTGGGTTGTTTTTTCCTTTTAGAAGTTAGAGGATATTTAATTAACCACCATTTTAAGGTGGCTTGGGTAATTTGCATTCAAATTCATAAAGCTGCATGCAGCACTGACAATATGCAGGTTCGTGTTATTTCTAATCCTGCGCACGAGGTGGGGCTGCAGAGAGAGCAGCTTCGGTGCCCCCGAGAGTGGCTTTTCGGGCTCCCCTTCTCCTCGCCCAGCCTCCTGCGTGCCCCCACGAGCACCAAGGGACGCTGAGCCAGAGGACAACGCCATAACCCAGAGGCATTTGCTTCTAATATTTAGAAGTATTAGGGCACCAATACGGTGAAACACTGTCAGTTTGTCATTTGTTTTGTAAGTTCCCACTGAAGAGAGGCTCTTTATACTTGATTTATTCTGTTTGTACGTTTATGGTGATGGAAGGGCATTCCTGCTGGCAGCCTGCCCACGCGGGAACGGGTTATCCCAGAGCAAGGGCAGCCCCACGCAGGAATGCTGCTCTGCAGGTGGCTCCTTGGGCTGAAAGTCATCAGGTGGCATTGGCTCAAGGGCCGCGTGGGAGCCAAATGCCGTAAAAATTAATTTAAGCTTCTTACCAGGACACGTTAAGCTCCTGTTGAGCCAACTCTGTGCTTGTTTTTTTCCACCAAACACCTTGAGTTCAGCGCTGCCGGAGAAGCAAGGATGGCCCCAGAGCCTCGGCGAGAGCCAAGAGCATCAGCGACTCCGTTCCGGAGGGGGTGGGGGCGTGCTGGTGGGGGGCACCGTACCTTGGCACTGTGTGAACTTTTGCCTGTTTATCTGTATGAAAAAGAGATCTTTTATTTTTGCTAATAAAGACATCTTAATGAACAAAGCCTCTGTTCCGTCCTTGCAAGTTGTTAACGGGGCTGTAAATCAGCAGCAGCGCACAGATGCTG
Source organism: Pluvialis apricaria (assembly GCA_017639485.1). Lineage (NCBI taxonomy): Eukaryota > Metazoa > Chordata > Aves > Charadriiformes > Charadriidae > Pluvialis > Pluvialis apricaria. The sequence goes on along the minus strand of CM030029.1, from coordinate 8,009,446 downwards.
TGCCCACTGCCACCGTGCTGGGGAAAGGCGCAGTGGGCACGGATCCAGGCGAGGAGGAGCACCGAGGATGCTTTGCACGCATTAGTGACCAGGGCAGTTAGAAGTCCTGAGGTCCTCACACCTAAATGCAAATCTGGGACAAAATTGGCTAGAACAAAATACCAGCCAGTGATTTCTTGCAGTGGAGAAACACTGGCCCCAAGGCGCTCCATGGGTCACTCCAGCCTCTAACTCTAGCAAGTGTTTCAGCCATTGCCTGTTTCAGAGCAGCATTTACAGTTAAATAACTGGTTATGCGCCCAAATGTCATCAATAATCAGCCAGGCTTTAGCATCCCTGCGCCTCTCTCCTCCTCATTTACAGGGCACAGCACTGCTGCCTCTGTTTAACTACTGAGATGTTTTCAACTTCACATTTGCTCTCAGTCAGAATGAGGCCCTGATCCTAGATCAGATAGTAGATAATAGCTAAAAACTAGACTAATATAAATTAACAACAGCTTGCTTTTTCTCAGGCTGAGGATTTATGTATCTACGCACATGGATCCATACGCACTGCAGCTGAAGCCCCAACAAAACCGAGCAGGCAAGCACTTGGGAATTCACAGCTCTGTTATTAATAAACCCGGAATTCAACCAGTGTAACCATCTCCAAACTCCAGCTCACACCGCCAGCGCGGGGCGGCTGCGGCAGGTACTTGCCCAGCCACGTTTCTGTTTCACTTTCGAGCCTCTTTCATTTTCACCGCTCCGAGCCCTGTACTTGCAAGTCCAGCAGACTCCATGCGTTTGTCAGCACCTGGGGTTTCTTTCCTCACTACATTAGAAACAAAAATATTTCCAGTTAATACAACAGTTTCTATGTCTGTTTCTGCCCAGGCTTCAGTCTGGTGTTGGTCAGTGGAACTGATGAATTTGCCCATGATATTATTTGTGTTCTCAGTAAAACCTGCACTAAGCACTGCTCGAACCTTCACCCCAGGCAGATGTGGTCCTACATGCTCCCTGAACCCCCTGCATGTATTTTCATCCCTTTTCTATAACTTTTCTTCCATGGGGAGGCAGGAAACAGCTCTCAGAGCCCATGTCACCAGCTCGAGCCAGGAGCCCGAGGACCCTCATGAACGAAACCAGTGCCTGGGCTCTGCCCTGCGTGGAGAAAAGGGCAGTGTCAGCTCAGCTGTGGTGAGTTTTTCAGTAAAGCTCAGTCACTCTGTTTAAAGTAACCACAGGAAGGAAGCAGATGGGATGCCTCTTGCTGTACGGAGAATGAAGGTTTCCAGTTACCTGATGCTACAGGAGTTGTTTGATTCCAAAGAAAATGGAGTTAGAGCAAGTCAGCAGTCTGGATGGGACAGCTGCCAGCTTGCGGGGGCATCAGCGTGGGAGAGGAGCTGGCAGAGATGCTGCTCCACTCCTCCGAGACTGGGTTGGGAAGCTGGAAGGACTGGGGAAAGGTGCTGCAGGGCTCCCAGGCAGGGGCAGGAGTTTGCTCAAGGGAGTGCGAAACAAGAACCAGGGGACACTTAGTGCTAGACCACCATGCAAGCCACAGGCAACGAAGTCTGTGCCATTTGTTGCCAAAAAACAGGGGTGTATACATCATGATGCAGATCTGGTGGGTAAAAGCGCACAAATGCACCTCTGACTAAACACATGTATCGTCTCCAAGAAGCGTTAGGAAGGGAAATCCCAGCAGAAACCATCTGGGCAACCAAAGGCAGCATCTACCATGGAGAAATGACATTTCCAGCGGAGGAGCAATCACCATGATTCACATCTGGCTGTGTCCTCAAGCAGCCTTTTTCCCATTGCCAGGTCAGCCCTGTCCATGACAGTCCCTCCCTGCCAGGACACACTGTTTAAAAGAAGTCCAAAAAAAAAAAGGGAAAAACCCCCCAAAAGGCAGTCTGCAGAGCTGAGAGACCCAAGGCACCATTAAAGGTAATCCATGTGAATCGTGACACCTACCTCAAACCAGTGATAGCACCAGCATCACTCAGCTCCCTGCTCATGGCATCTCTCCAGGCTGTGCCCTGGCCTGACACCCATGGCACATGTCAGCATCAGTGCTTGGGGGAAAAGAACAACACCAAACCATCAGGACAACAACAGTACACGGAGCTGTTGGAGTGGGGCCAGAGGAGGGCCCGGAGATGCTGCGAGGGCTGAGCCCCTCTGCTGGGAGGACAGGCTGGGAGAGGGGGGTGTTCAACCTGGAGAAGAGAAGGCTCCGGGGAGACCTCAGAGCCCCTTCCAGTGCCTAAAGGGGCTCCAGGAGAGCTGGGGAGGGACTCGATCAGGGAGGGGAGGGATGGGATGAGGGGGAATGGTTTTAAACTGAAAAGGGACATTTAGGTGAGATATCAGGAAGAAGTTCTTCCCTGTGCGGGCGGTGAGCCCCTGGCGCAGGCTGCCTCGAGAAGCTGTGGCTGCCCCATCCCTGGAGGTGTTCAAGGCCGGGTTGGACGGGGCTGGGAGCACCCTGGGCTGGTGGGGGTGTCCCTGCCCAGGGCAAGGGGTGGCACTGGACGATCTTCCAAACTAAACCGTTCCATGATTCTATGGTTCTATCTTTTACTACAGCAGCGTGATGCCGTTGCAGCATGACCTCCGTGTACGCCATCAAAGCCGACCAAAGCAGAGGTGGGTGAGATGAGTCGAGCGCCAGAGCGCTGGGCTGGGTCTCAGCCCTGCCTCTGCTGTGCTGGAAGCCGCTGGGGCAGGGGCAAGCTGCAGGGTGAGATCTCAGGCACAGCATCCCCTGTGCAAAACGAAACAGAACAGTGCTCCCCTGCACACCTCTTCTGTGTGCAACCCTCTGCTTCTCCTGCAGCCCCAAAAGTTGCTGCAATTGGAGGCTGTGAGCCCTGGCATGGTGCATTACCCCCCATCGCTTAATGCTGATGTAGTTCCTGCCAATCTCAGTGTCAGTCTGGGTTTTACAGTAACAGCACATGACTGTCACATAGGTCAGAGATGGTGGTTTTCTGTTTTTTTTTATCCCACAGAAGCAAACAGCTTCCTTGCTGGGTATCTTCTTCCTGAGAGCTCAGCCCACTGCCTGATCAGCAGCACCGGTACCAGGAGCCCGAGTCACTCACCGGGCACTAGCCGCTCCTGCCTGACCGACGCTGTGCTTCTCACTGGGCCAAACGCTGCCTCTCTGCCGGGCACTGCAAGTGTCACAAAGATTTCCTTCTGGTGCAGGCTGCATGTGGTTAAGTCACTTTTTGGGGTTAAAAAAAAAAAAAAAAAAAAAAAAAAGTTTAAGTTTTAAACCTTAGAGAAAAAGAATTGGAGACATCGTCTAAATACAGAGAAGGGGGATTGTCAGACCTTCAGTTCCCAAGGGGCGGTTGCACTGCTCTTGAAGAGCAGAGCATCACCATCAGGCCAGAAACAAACCTGCCAGGAAGAGCATGGGCCAACCCAGCCCATTATAATGCAGCCAACGCTACATAAAAATCCCATTTCTGCCTCCCAGTACGCCCCATCGGTCAGTGCCACTGCTGCTGCTGCCTTCAGACAGCAATGCCAAGAACCACCACCTGATTTTCATTGTCCTCTTTAGAAAGTCCAGTCGGTGCTCACTCAACAGATGCTCCATCTGTGGTTGAAGCCACACGTTTCCAACAGCCCGGTGCGGGGCAGTGAGTGCCGGGTGGGCTCTGTGGCACAGGACCGGTGGATGGGGACAAACCACTGCGGCCGGCAAAGTCCGGGCTTGCCTAACCACACCACCACGCAGGCAGGGGTTTTCATGGTGAAACCGGCTGAGCCACAGCAGATGAATCACTGTCAGTGAGCACCAGAGCAGGCACGTTGATGATCATCCCCACTGCCAGTGGCATGGCTTCTGCAAGGCGGTCACTCACTCCTTCCACTTTCTTTTTCCCCTCTTTTTTTTTTTCCCCCTCTTTCCCCTCCCCGGCTTTTTCTCTCCATCAGAGAGAATCCCAGCTCACAGGAAGATGCAAGACCCAGCCAGAGAAAAGAGAGCGCACCCAGGGTTTGAGCAGGAAAAAAGTTAGTGGTTTCACAAGTGCTTTAGTTTAATTCCTGCAACTTGTGCCCAAGCACACACGCACATGGACAAAACGCCTGAGGACTGCAGAAAAGCATCAGCTGTTCCCTGGTACATAAGCAAGTTTCACTTCAAATAAGGAACATGCCACGAGCGGCAACACATGAGAGAATCTGCTGCCTGAAGGAGCAGTTTCTTCTGCTTTTTCTCTTTAGAAACTTTCCTGAAAGCCATAAGGACCCTTGGGCTGGACAGTACGTACTCACTGTCAAGAAAGCAATTAACCTTCTTAGTCATCTCCTGTTGGCCAACGTGGGATGGGCAGATGGGCCGATCCCAGCAGAGCTGGTGGAAGTGTCTTCTGAATGCAGCAGGGCAGACAGACGTCTCCTCTCGCGGGCTGGGCGTGAGGAACAAACCCCACTGGCCTCTTTCTTGTAAAAAAACGTGTCTCGGCATGAGGAAGACGAGCACCTTCTCTGGGACCCTTCAGCCTCCCAGGTGCCATGAGAACCAGGGACCCAGCTTTTAGTGGTATGAGAGACCTTAAGCACTAAATGGGCAAAATCAAAACAAGTAAACTCTGTTTTAACTATTTTTAAATTGCATCAGCTTTCAGAACTTTCCTGATTTTGGTTGTGGTTATAATTAATGCTTGTTATTTAATTTAACTTGCTGTACCACGCAGCCCCACACGCCTCATGCCTCTCTGCGTCCTAGATTTTAGCAGCACGTGACCGAAATTGGGGCTTTTGTCATGAAGGAGGTCAGGTGGAGCAGTGAAAACAGGGCAGCGTGCCCCAGCTGGGCGCACGTGTTTTCCAAGGGAAGCGGGGGGAAGCGGGTACGGCCCCGGCTCCGCAGGATGCCACTTTCTTATCTCAGCTGTGCCTGGGTGGCGAGAACCTGACTAATACCAGGTGCAGGAGGGCACGGGATTACTAAAGCCGGGACTGTGATGCTACCGGCGCCCCGCTCACCGCAGCCACGCTTTCGGTGCTTGGGGACCTGCTTTCTGGGAAGGGCTTGTCTCCATCTCCCAGGGCCAGCACCCCGTGGACCCACCGGGGCACGGCCGGAGGTCAGGACACCAGCCCCGATCATCCCTTCAAGCCCGGGGACCTGGCACATCCCACCCCTCCCCGTGGGGCTCTGCTTTCAGTATTTCAGCAAGTGAAATCTAAGCCTGACACCTATTCATCTGTGCTCTGTCTTTACCCGTAAGGCGGAGGAGCAGCAGCTCCGGCTGTCTCATAGCAAGAGGCGTGCGGAGGCACGCGTGTTTCACCCCACGGCGTGGGGTCTGGCACACGTGGGGCAGCCCGGGGCTGCCCCGCTCTTGGCATCACCAGGAGCCTTTTCGGTCTCAGCATCATGCGGGTGGCAAGCGGGGCTCCTGCAGGCATCGCACGTGAGGCTGCTGAGCGGGTGCTCTCGCTTTCAAGGAGCATCCAGAGTTGCTCAGTAAGTGCTGGCAGCACAGGTCCTGCCTGCACCCCTCACCGGGGACAGAGCCCAGAGCACCGCCATAGGTTATGCCCCACACCGCTATAGGTTACGTAGGGGCAGGCCTCGCTTCTCTAGGAAGTCAAACAGCTGTCCTACTGTCACTTTGTTCCCTGCGAAAGCTCAGCCATCAGTTTTCTGCAGGCTGTAAAGTTTGAGGGCAGATTATTTGGGAGGAAGGATTTCACCAGCTGCCCCAATATCAATGTTTCGTTTGTCCGAGCCCTTTCCTGAGCTCTGCAGGTTCCTGTGACAAACTCATCTTCTCTCCAACAGCATGGGAAGATGCAAGCCAAATAGAAAAAAAAGAAGTGTAGGTTAACACACACACACACACGCCCCCCCCCCCCCCCCCCCCCCCCCCCGAAAAGAAAAAGAAAGCCCTCATCAACTAAGCAGCATACTGATCGCAGTGAGGCCCTGTATGTGGCCATTTCCACCCTGCTTCACCAGTGCTGCTGTTTACCAGTAAGGGTCCAGCATTCCAGTGCAGAGCTTCAACAGCCACTCATCTCCCTCTCCAGGTGCAGCACCAGGACAGCAATGGGGAAGCAGTGGGGCTGCAGTCCCCACGGTCCCCATCACAGACTCCCCCAGGGAACGCATGTGGCCAGCAGAGATGGGCATCCCGGCAGGACGAAGGGATTCATCCCCAGCGCACAAACCCGGAGGAGGCACCGCACCATTTCTGCTACTGTCGCAGACACTGTTAAGAGCAGAAAGTGAACAAAGCTAAGTGATAAAAGGGGCTATGGGATACGCAAAGCCAAGCAATTCCCCCAGTACACCTGCAGCTGGTGAATGGGGGTTGCGTGGGGCTGCGGAGATGCTTGGCAGCAAAGGGGCTGGTTCTCAGAAAGGTGCCTCATTTCAGCAAAGCTCCTTTCCCATGCGGCGAGCTGGGCTCTACCACCAGCTGAGCCCCCGGTGCGCCCCACCGCCCGCCGAGGAGCCAAGCACCTTTTGCCTCCGTCTCCTCCGCATGCAAGCGGTTTCGCAATGACTAAGGACTGGTTACCCTCAGAGATACTGAGCCCCACAGCAGGCTGGAGAAGCAGCCACCTAACAGGAACAGCAGCTGCTTGCTTTTCCCCCTTTGCGCTAAATCGCTTTATCCTGATACGTCCTGAGGCTTTGGGAAGGATTCAGATCCTGATACTGAAACTCAGCCCCGGGGCGGTTCACAAAAAAGCAGCAGACTAAGAACATGATGCCACAGAGATGCACGAACCCCGTGACATTTTTGGGTCCTATCCCAACAGGCAATCTATTAATTTGTGAAAGAGCACGGTACAGATGCACTCACTGACTCACTCCTGGGGCTATTAGTTGATGATGCAGAGGAAGGAAGGGAATTTGTTGAAGTGGTTCCCATCCATGCCGGCTCTTTGGATGCTTACATCAGAGCACTTCCCTGGGCTTGCTGATGGAAGAGGAGCTGGAGATTCCAGCCCACAACATAGGTAGAAATCCTCAGTTGGATAGACATGGCAAATTCAGCGATTTAACCCAGTCAGTTCTCATTTTCCACCTCTGCCTTCTGCGATCTGCTGCCTTTTGCCTCTTGGCAGGGTCTCCCCACCATTTCATCACACCCTGAAGCAACAAAACACTCTTCTTTGCTCCAGACAATGGAGCTGGACTATGAGGTTCCTTTTCTGGCAGTAATGCCAAATTTCTTTTTTTCCTGAGCTGAAACTTCATTTCCTGCATTCTGTTGCAATCCTGACCCCAACCGCTGCCATCGGCACATCTTGCACACCCTCTCCATAACCTGCTTGCTGCTTCCCACTGCCGGCTCAGCCACAGTTGCTCTGATTTTCAGAGCAGTGAGGAACAGCTTTGCCTTTCCTGGCTGGAGAAGGTGCTGCAAAAGCCTAGAGCAGGATTCCTGTGGGCCCTGTTCTAACTGCATAGGACAATTTCTGGAGAGCACCTTACTGTTAGTGAAAAGCACATTTTGTTCCTGGGCACCTCACTGCTACAGCCGGGTTTAACCCGTCAGCCACCACTGCCTGCCATTTCACAGCCCGCTCCAGCAAGCCGTCGGCAGAACCCCTCCAGCCCCAGGTTCAAGCAAGCCTGATGCTAATGGGTCCTTTACCAAGCTGGTATTTTTGAGCGTTAAGCAGTTTAGCTGCGCCAGCACACTTCATCCCCACTCTGCAGCGGGAAATCCTGACAACCCCCCCTCCGATATGGCTGATCCCAATTCTTCGAAAAATGCAACCACCCTCTGATTTTTTCACAGGAAGTTTTGCTTTTCTAAATCGTCCAGCTTACCACCAGCTGTACCTGGGGTACAAACCGACCCGGGACAGAAACACAACTTAAGTCAGAGCCTACTCGGCCAACAGAAGACCGCAGTGAGCTGCCATTACATTTCGAGAAGGTTTGCAAGCACTGGTAGCCCATGTGTGGAAACACGTCTACTCCCAAGCATGATCCTTGCCAGCAGAAGACCATGGGCACCAGCAAGGCACAGCCGCTTAGCACTCCTCCAATCCCAATTGCACAACACGCCTTCCCGTCCCACGTGGCCACTGGGGCCCCGAGGACAGTTTGTCCTTCTGGGGTTGTCCAGGGTTGACCAACGCTGTGGGAGTGCAGCAAACTGCCACCGCAGCCACATCTGGAGGAGGGGGAGACACAGTGCCATCAGGTCAGGTCTCCCAGCCTCGCCTCTGTCCTTGCGAGAGCAGCATCTCTCTCTTGCATCAACAGATGAGGAAACAGAGATTGTCGTGATTCATCTCTCTGGCAGCAGCAAGTGCTGATGATCTACCTGGAGCAGGGCCAGACTTTTTATCAAAACCAGTCCCCTCGATAGTGAAAAATAATTTTTTTTTTTCCTTAGCAGGAAGTTTGCAACTAAAAATAAGATGGGGTGAGGAGAGAGGGTTTATTTTCCTACTAACTACTAAAAATTAAAAATGTTGCGGTGAATCTTTCATATGTTCCTTCAGAGTCAGCAGGTCACAGGTACAGCCCCTTGATTTTGTGCAAAACGTTGGGCAGCTTCATCACAGCACATACGTACATGGATTACGTGATGGATGAGGATGCTAAAAGGTTACACCAAATCTAAATTCAAGTTGAATTCTGCAGCTTCAGCTCCAAAACAAGACACAACCATTGGCACAAACCACATCCTTTCAGTGTCTACAGCAGCACGGGATGCAGTTGGATACCCAAGAGCTTTAATTTGCAACTGTGAAAGCGTGCTGGTAAGGCGGAGGGCTGTGTTTTGCAGAGGGCACCCAGCCCTGTGCCGCAGGGAAAGGGAGGGCTGCATGAGCATCAGCTCAGCCGGGGCTCCCCGGAGGCAAAGGTCAGCCCTCCTCACCAGCTCTGTCTCAGCACACTCTGAATATACCAAGCATGGAGAGGAACCTGCCCAAAGGCTCTCCAAGGCATGGCAGGAAGCTGCCTAGGACATGGAGTAGAACGAAGCCAGCCCGGTGCCAGTATCCATGGGGTGAGGGCAAGCAAAGTCAGAGGTTCCACAGCAGCACAGGATTTAACAAGGAAAGAGGCATCGAGGAGTTCAGTCATCACCCAAATATGTAAGAGGACAACAGTCCTGAACGCTCCCAGAAGATCTTAAATGCAGTTCAGAGGCAAGTCCTGGATGGTGGGAAGCCTCAAGGAAGGAAGCTGCACGCTGCTTTTGTCATTTGGCTTGGCCCCAGGCATTTTCTGCATCTAGAGCTACAAAGTACAGCCCTCAAAGCCAAGGATGCCCTTTGCAGTTTGTCACATTTGTCCAAAGCTGAAGACAAACACGGGGTGACAGGAGAGCGGTCTTTGGAGGACTGTATGAGCAGACACTGGGAAGGGTGGTCAGCTGTGGGTCCTGGTTCTAGGAAGGAGTAAGAGCGATGGCCAAGGAGCCTGCTGCTGCTGAAAGAAGGGACACTGATGGTCCCTTCTGGGACTGGGCTGGGGGGAAGCACGTGTGCCTGCGCTGCCGAGGCTCACCAGACCAGTCTCTGTTTGTCTTTGTCACCCAAAAGCACTGCCAGTTGTCAGCAGGCTCCAGACGACAGGTGTGGGACTTCGCTGTCTGCGCCACCAGTGCCAGTTTCCAGTTCAGCTGGAAAGAGAGTTAGCAAGAGAGACTCTCACATGCTTATCTCATTGCCCTTTATCTTGGTGGCTCATCTTCAGGCTCTAGTTGAAATCAGCCATCTATGTCTTCTTTTAAGTCAAGCAAAGGTCAGGATGAACCGGGTGACTTCAGTACAGGTGTACAGAGATTGCAGTGTTGTTATTTACCAGCCTGAGCTACCGAGGAGGCAATCAAGACCTTCAAGAATTCAGCTCCAGCCAACTTCCTCCTCTTTCCAAATGACTTGTGGTTTCAGAGCATCTCCGCTGCGAAAGGTGGGAAAAGAAGAAAAGCCTTATTCAAAGCGCTGGTCTCCCCCCGGCACGCAGGCTGGCCGAGCTGCTGGGCTTTGCAGCACCCGGTGCCCTGGGCCCCCCCCGAGCAGCGGCGCGACGGGGCCGCAGCATCCTCCCTCCCCAAGTGAGTCCTCTTGACCGCAGGGGCAAACCACAGATCCCCCCCGGGGGTGAAGCTCTGATGCGATAAAGCCCCGGGGGAAGCAGAGCACCTCACCCGCATTCACCCTGTGCGGAAGCTCCCCATTCTGGCTCCCCTTTGAGTGTTTTTCCCAAACATGAGGCACAGCATCAGTCTCATCTACCCCCAAACAAGCGTGTATTCCTTCACGCTGCTTTTTTTCACCCTCACCTGACATCAGTGAGCAGACAGCGCCGAGCATTCCCCCGGCCCACGGTTGCCCTCTCCTCTCTTCTTCAGCCTATTTATTTACAGTGCTTTGTGGACAAATCTGTCTAAAAAAAATTTGCTTTCAAACCTGAAGCAACAAAATACCGCCCTGCATGAGTAAGTCTCTGTTCTCACCCAACGCCCACACTGACCCAGCTATTCCTTTTAGTATCAACAGCTTTACAGAAAACAGACCTCTGTTTTTATCCACCTAGACAGACACTGTGAAAGCAGTGACAGAAAGAAAGAGTCTGGTGTGCTGCAGCGAGCATGCAGGCCCTCCGAAAAGCGATCTCTGCTGGGGCGGGAGGGAGAAGCGGTGGGTGGAGGGGGTGATGCCATTCCCACCCCGGAGCAGGGACACGCAGGAGAGCCTGGGATGCTGCAACCCCCGGGAGACCTGTTCCCCGCTGCCACTGCCAATGTCAAAATGGGGGGGGGGGGGTGCAGCCCTGGGAGCAATCCCCCACCCCGGGCAGGCGGTGCGGGCAGCTGAGCAGCTGTCGGTGTCCCCGCCGCTCTGCTCTTCCCTCCCCTAACCCAGACAGAAAACATTTCAAGCCACAACTCTTCCCACCGGAGTTGAGATTTGTGTCAGTAAGCACCATGATTTCCAGAACAGGCTCTCAGTAGTAAAGGAAACCCAAACCTCAGCCCCTCCTCTCTGAGACAAGGTCGGGGTTTTATTACTAGGATTATGTTTTTTTATAAAATCTATTTTTTTCCAAAACGTTGAATCTGTGCAAGCCCGTCAGAGCTAATGGCGGCTGCGGGCTGAGCCCCTGGAAAAATCTGCCTGTGCTTCACACCTCTCCGTGCTGCGCATGTTTGTACAGTCCACGTTTCCGCTTCGGTACAGTGCACAGCATCGCGCAAACGGACATGACTGACTATTGGGGTTTTAGGTATTAACTCAGTGTTTTGGAACTTGGAAGCTAAAGAAACAACTCCTCCCTGCTTGCCTGTTGCGAGTGGGATTGGAGGAGGTCGCCAAAGCTCCTCTTCTCACCCACCTCCAGCTCTCATCTCACAGTGCCTTTGTGGGGTTTGACTTGGTTCCTTCCTGCCCGGTCGCGCAGCAGCATCCCGTGGTGGCACTTCTCGGAGCAGCCCATGTACCTGCCGGCAATAGGATGAGCGCTCCTGAGCCTTCCCGGCTCCACTGCCCCATGGTCGGTGCCACCACTGCTCACCCCCCGGCATCAAAGCACCTTCTTAAGCAAAAACAGCAACGTACCATCCTGCACCCTCCCTCCAAGAGGCACGGCCTTGCAGTTAAGGCAAAGATGGGACTTGGGTTTTGGGGTGCTGTGCCAGCCGCTCCGCACAGCGCCCAGACCCCACAGCTCCAGCCTCTCCTGCCTCCATCACCCCCACGGCAGTGACGGGAGGTAACACCTTGACAGCGCAGCCCCGTTTACAGCCTCCAGACTGTCACCGCAGCTCAGCATCATTTACGCGTAGAAAAACACAACACACAACTCCAACCTGATTTTTTCCCCCCACCTGTGAGACAGCAAGGACGTGGGAGCATCCAGAGGCACACAGGTCCAGGGCCCATCAGCCGCAGAGCCAGACATGGCACTGCCTAAATGGGACCAGGCTGCTCTGCCGAAAAAACCCACCGTGGGCCTTGTTCTGCCCTGTCCTGCCTGCAGGCGACTGGGTCACAGCACAGAAACCTTGAGGGACAAAGGCAATATGGGATAATTGAGGTGAGGGGTCCCACAGGGCTGGGGCCACTGGTGCACCCCGCATCCCACCAATTCCAGGGGTAAGCTTGCACAACCCCCAGCTCTTTGTGACGGAAATCATCTCAACCTGCACAGGGTCATTGCACCCTCAGATTTGGCAAATGGATTAAAAGCAACACTAAGAGATCATTTAGGTTGGAAAAGACCTTTAAGATCATCGAGTCCAACCGTAAACCAAACACTGCCAAGGCTTTCCTAAGACACCTCGGATGCTTCCTCCCAACAGCTAGACCATCAAGGTGTTTGCCAGAGACCAGTGTGTAAAAAGCGGTCTAAGCATTTATATGAGCAGAGGAGCGGGTTTGTGTCAGGCAGCGGCAGCTCACCTCGGGACCCCGACAGCTCCGGGTTCCGCCTTCAGCCTCTCACGTTGCACTTCATGCGAATGCCGCTGCACGGTGGGAGTGTTTTGCTACCTTCTTGAAAAGACAAAAGCTTTTCAGTCAGTGCATCTCCAAACCATGACGTGTGCCGACAGGTTTAGCTCGCTGCCGGCACACAGCTACGATGTGGGACCTGCCGAGCCACCATGGGAAAACTCTCCCTCCAAGCTGCTGCTCCTGCATGCATCCCTCCTGGCAGCAGCTGACACTGGGCTCAGCTGGACCCATAGCCAACAGCAAGGGGGAAGAAAGAAAATACAAATAACAACCCAGTTTAGCAAGAAACAGCAAACTCCTGGCAAACCTGGCATTTCAAGGTCACCTGGAGTTGAGGCACATGGAGAAACTGGGAGCTTCCAGGGCCAGAAGACTTGCAAGAAAGGAGTGGAGACATGCACTGCCCCAGGACCCGCAGGTACTGGATGAGGCCAAAGATCAAGGTCCTTCAGGGGCTGATGCTGTCCCCTCCCCACCAGCACCTGCACACCGGTTCCTGTCCCTGTACCCCGAATCTGTCCTGCATGAGCTGGAAGGACACGTTTTAACACTGGCAGCGAGAGGTCACGAGGCTGACTTCAGTGAAGACACACTTACAGCAAAGGCACAAAGGAAAAGGTAATAGGACCTACAGAAAAGGTCCGTCCGTCTGAAGCGGCTGTCACAGGCCGGGGCGGCACGACCAGGGGCTCCCAGGCAGCCTGGCAGGGCGAGCAGTTCTTACCTGGGCCAGCACGGGATGCTCCCAGGCCAAGAAACACTCGAAGGGGCACCTTTGATGAGCTGCTCAGAATGGGGAGATGCTGGGGAAGCCCCCGGAACGGGTCCCGCTCTGCTGTTAGCAGTGGGGATCCCACAGGAGCAGCCGGACACAGCCCGGGGGTCTGGTGCAGCACTCCAAAACCGATAGCATGGGAGTGTGAGCAGTGGAGCAGATTCAGGCTGAATTTCACCCAAATGTAGATTGAAGACACGCCCGGGTGCTCCTGCAGGTGGGGAGAGGAAAACCTATTGCATTGCATCCCATCCATCCCATTAAACCCAGCAAGAAGCAGCGTCAGAGCCGGGGCTGAAGATGTGGTTTGAGCAAAGGAGCCCCCAGTAAACGGGAGGGAGCACCAGGGCACCCCCTCCAGCTCACCACGGCTGGTCCAAAACCTCCATCACCTGCACCACAGCCCGGCTGCAGCCAACCTGTGTTACAGGGTGCACATCCCACCCCGTATCTCTAAAGCCCCGGAAGGCCCAAAGGCACCTAGGGCACCGGGACCCACTCCAGCGGAGGAGGAAAGCCTGGGAGACCCCCCTGCTACCCTCCCCATGCCCCATCCCCAGCACTTACTGCCCCATCCCAGGACATGCTGGGGCAGAACAGCCAGCCGCTTCGCTCCAGGGATCTCATGTGGTGCATGGCTCCCCACAGCCAGGTCAGCCGAGAGGTTTTGGCAGCCCCGGCAGCAGCGCAAGGCTGGTTCAGCCAGCGCCGTCAGAAAACGCAGCTCCATCAGTCGGAGCAAAAAGAAAAGTAACCCAGCTCCAAGTGTGAAATAATGAAACAAATAATCAGATAGAGCCCTTTGTATCGTGCGCTCAGAGCCTTCCTGCTCTGTGGTTTGGCAAAGCTCGTGGGCAGCGTGCCCATACTCCCACCTCCAGCCTCAGCTCAGGGACTGCAAACTCACCCAGGGGATGCTCGGGGGTCCCCAGCTCGGGGCTCAGCACCTTGCCCCGAGGCCCCCAGGGAACAGCCCCACACGCGGGAAGCAGAAAAGCAATGGTTTGGAGTCAAGCGACCCAACAGGACTCATCCAAGTCCCCGCTGCTGTACCTGCACATCCCCACACTGCCCACCCTGGCAGCCTCTCCACAGCTTCTTCACCCCCAGGAGGAGAAGGAGGAGGAAGGCATCTGGGGATCTCACCATTTCCTCCTCTCCCACAGACGCTGCAGCCCGGCATGGGCTCAGTGGCCCCGCAGCCATAAACCCCAGAGCAGCACCCACCACACACCCCAGGGCTGCCAGCGCAGAGGTGACAGTGGGGACCGGGCAGGGTCCGTGGCAGCCCCAGTCCCCAGGGCCACGCATGTCCTAGCACCCGCAGCGGGGCCATGATGCCGGATGCGCAGTTCCCCCTGCTGGCACCCGGGCACAGCACCCACCGCCACGGGTCCCACCGTCCCCAAAACCCCAGCCTGGGCTGAGGCACACACACTGGGGAGGAAATCCTATTTTTGCAGCAGCCAGGACAGACGCAGCCACAAGATCTGTCCCCAAGCAAAGGGATTCTGCAAGGACAGGACCTCCCCAGAGAATAACCTGGGGGAGCTCAGCCTCTTCGGTGGAAAAAAGAGCAATTTCAAGACATCAGGAGAGAGGCTGCCCAGTCCGGAGCACTGGGGTGTTTCTTCGCAGCCACGCAAGCAAGGAAGAGAGAACAGGTGACGCGTTAAGTGTCTTTAATCCAAAGGACTGAAGAGCAGACTGGGAAGATTAGTGTAAGCCAACAGACAAAAATAAAAAAAAAGGGATAAAAATCGTATTTTAAAACAAATTAAAATTCCATACAGTGTCTAAAAGATCACTTAAAAACTAAACATTGCCTTAAAAAAATTTTTTTTTCCCCATTCAAACACATTTAACGCAGTGAAACATTGTGACAAATAATAATAACAATAATTCATGGACTAAAGACTTCAGAGCAGCCATCCTGCTCCCGGGAGCGGAGGATTGCTCCCAGCGCCCCTGGGAGCTGGCAGCAGGAGTAATTCCCCCAGCAGAAGCCACACTGGGGGAGGCAGCATGACCCCCAGCCCCAGCCAGGGAGGGGGCAGTGCTGCCATCCCGGCTCAAGCTACGGTCCCGCGCCACCTCCACCCCCTCCCCATGCCACCCGCTTTTCCCCGGGACCCCTGGGACAGCATCTCCCCCGGAGCTGGGGGCTGCGGGAGCGGGCGGAGGCGGCAGGGAAGCATCTTTTCCCCACATCACTGCAGAGTTGGGGGGGTACGGAGGGCACTGGCCTCCTGCTCGCCCCACTGGCCCCCCCTGAGGTCAGAACTGGATTGCAGGCACAGGTACAGACTGCAGTGGCCACGGTGGGGGGAAGCCACAAGCAGCTCCTCGCCCACGGACACGACACACACCCCACGCACAGACAGACAGACAGCGACACAGACGGCGTTTGTGGGGAGCCCTGTGCGCCGCTGGGGAGAGTCAAGGCTTCCAGGTCAGGGAGGGGTTGTGGGGTACTTTTTTGGCTATCGTGCTTTAAAAACAGCAGTTTTCCAGGCTAACGAAGAAGCCCAGTGTCCACAAGGACCCCCCATGCCAGCCCTGCCACGCACAGCAGGACGGGGGAGAAGGCAGCTC
Source organism: Pluvialis apricaria (assembly GCA_017639485.1). Taxonomy (NCBI): domain Eukaryota; kingdom Metazoa; phylum Chordata; class Aves; order Charadriiformes; family Charadriidae; genus Pluvialis; species Pluvialis apricaria. The sequence goes on along the minus strand of CM030029.1, from coordinate 7,993,612 downwards.
TCCTTCCCCTTCCCTGTCCCCCCCGGAACCGCTCCCAAGCCCGAAGCCCATCTCCAGCCAGCATCCATTCAGCGAACACGCTGTCTGGGTTTCAGCTCTACAGTAGTTTTTAAAAAATATTTATACTTTATATACCCTAAAAAGGTCACCACAGGAATTTCCATGTCTTTGGAAATAAGGAAAAAAGAAATAATAAAATCAAAACTGTTTCACAAAAGAAAAAAAAAAATCCAATTACTGGCGGCGGTCACCTACGGGACAAAACCCCCGGCTGCAGCGTGTGGATCTGACGGGGGGATCTTACCGCCTGCTCCGGAAAGGTCAGAAACACAGGTGAGTAGCTAAAAATAACTAGTCTGGTATAAATGTCGAATTCCATGCGCTTGATATAACAGTCTGTCTCTTTTTGTCTTTTTTCTTAAAAAATATATATATATAGTTATTGCTTTCTCAAGGGCCGGTGGGCACATGGCACCCTCAGTGGGAGAGTGCGGTGGGCTCGGTGGGGTTTGCTTTCTTCCGCCTCTTCATCAGCAAAGGGTTTGAGGAATCTTCGATTTTCTTGATCTTGATTTGTTCATAGTCCACTCGCATGGTGGCCAGCGCGCTCGTCATCTCCTCCTGTGGGCAGGTGGCAGAGGCAGCACCGTCAGCAAAGCCCTCGCAGGCACAGCCCGCAGCCCCCCGGGACCCCCAGGGCAGCTGTCCCCCTCTGAAACCCCCTGGGAACAAATTGCAGCAGGGGCTGAGGGTCCCACCACCAGTTTTTCCAACCCCATCCCGAGCACAGCTCTTCCCAGGAGCCAGCACACTCGCACCAAGCCCGAATTAGCCCGAGAAGGCAGAAGCAGACAGTCCCCAGACGGCACCCGGGGCACAGAGCGTTTCAGACAGCCTTGGAGAGAGGTTTTACCTTCACGTCCTCCCACAGATCCTTCTCCTCTTTCAGCACACGGCTGGTGTGCAGCGGGGTCTGGGGCACCTGCATGGATTGCTGCCGAGAGAGCAGAGGAGCATCAGCCAAGAGCTGCAGGCATCCCATCCCATCCCGTCCCGTCCCTGTCCCATCCCTGTCCCCGTCCCCATCCTATCCCACTGCTTCATCAGCCCTGCGCTCACCATGATCCAGGGGTGGTTCATGAACTCCGTTATCGTCATGCGCTGGGTCGGATCCGTCTTCAGCAGGTTGCGGATCAGCTGCTTAACTGGAAGTTTTTGTGCAGGGCCGGGCATTAGCAGGTCCCAGGGTGGCTCTCCCCATGCTCCAACCCAAGCCAGTGGCACCAAAACGCCTGCATGTGCCTCCCGTCCCCTCTGCACCATGGACCCCATCCTGGTCAAACCCTTCAGCAAAAGCCTCGAGCAAAGAGGCAAAGCTGCTGCATCACTAAGGGGTGACCCATGACATGCCCAGGCTTCCCGCCGCAGCCTTCGCAGCGCTGCTGGACACAGGGTTGATCCTGAAGGGAGACCCCCACATGGGGAAAAGCTGTCACAGGGACCGCGTTTACCTTCCTCCGACACTTCGGACCATTCAGGATTGGGAAATTCGTACTGGCCCATTCGGATTCGCTTCTTCATACCGGGCGAGATGGCCAGGCCGTGGTTGGAGTAGAAGGGGGGGTACCCGCACAGCCTGCGCAGGGAGAGGGAGCAGAGAGTCAATGCATTGCCCCGACAGCCTCCCCGGCACGGGGCACCGCCAGGAGCAGGAGCGGTGCAGCTGGGAAAGGCTCAGCCCCACCACCCCGCAGATGAGCTCGAAAGCTGAATCCCCCACCCTCTGACCCAAGGATGGAGAGGGACCCGTTGGACTTACAGAATGTACATGATGACGCCGAGGGACCACATGTCGCAGGACTTGTCATACTTCTCAGGGCCCAACACCTCCGGGGCTGGGAAAGAGAGAAACAAAGCCTTGAGTCAAAGTGGCAGCACCGGGCGAGAGGGATCTGACCATCACACGGAGCCGCTGAAGAGCTGCCTGCAGCTGTGTGCGGTCTCGGCACAGGCTCCAGCGTGGCCACGCCGGCAGCAGAGGCAGGAGCGGTGCAGGGTGGTGCCACCTCACAGCCCAAAGCACAACGCAAGGGAGGCTGCAGCACAGGTATGCAGCACCCACACCTTGGTCAGAGCGGCCCGTCCTGCTTGCACCAGCGAGCAGCAAACACAGCACCCACCCACACCCAAAGCAGTCCCCAGTCCCAAGCACCCCAAACGGGAGCTGGCCACACCACCACGCTGTGACGGAGGCTACGGGCTGGATGCAGAGGTGATGGGCTGCGCATGGCACCGTCCAAGCCTCCCACCTCTGCCCTCCACCCCTGCAAATATGCAATCTCAGCCTCCCCAGCCACTTACCCACGTAGTACGGCGTGTAGCACGGAGTGGCCAAGGAGTTGTGTGTGGTGGTTTCTTTAGCAAAGCCAAAGTCTGTGAGTTTTAGCACAGCATTGGGTCTTTTGGAGGTGTACAAGAGGTTTTCCGGCTGTGAAAACACAAGGAAAAAGTGAGCAGAAGAGCCGGAGCAGCCTCGGCATTGCCATGGGCCAAGCGGGGCTCGGCACTGCCGGGCAGGCGTGCAGCACGGTACCTTCACATCCCGGTGTGCGATGTTGATCGAGTGTAGGTACTGGATGGCTTCCCCAATGCTCTTCATTATCTCTGAAGCCTCTGAGGCAGCAAAAAACCATCAGAGCCTTTATAAGCATGTTAAAATGAGCACCACTCCCTGGGTTACCTTACAGACCAGGAGTTAGAGAGCATGGCGGAGGCCAAAGGGGTTTCCTCTATCCAAAGTCCTCCTTTCCAAGCAGGAGGCCCCCCCCGCCCCATCACCCACCCCGAGTCGGGAGCCTGCAGCAAATGGGAAAGAAACTCCCAGGAGGATGGATGGGGCAGGCTCCAGCCGCTGGTCCCCACACCCAACCGCACAAGCCCCACAGAGGGGCTTCCTCTGGGGTGGGAGGGCTGAGCCAGCCCCTGGCATCGTTTTGGAGCCCAAATCTGCAGGGAAACCAGCTGGGAAAGCTGTCCCCTGCAGGATGTGGGGGCAACAGGCCTGGGGTTTGGGTTGTGTGGACACTTTTCACAGCCACAGGAGCAGAGGGGATGAGATTCACGAGATCTATGAGAAGCACAGGACCTGGTCTCCATTTTTTGGAAGGGAGTGGGTGCTTCTAAAGGTCACTGAAGCTCCTGCCTGTGCTGGAGTGAGATAGACAGGGCACGGGGGCAGCTGAGAAATCATCCCCTAACCCTGCTCTCAAGTGAGCATGAAAAACAGGGGCATTTGCACCCACATTCATCATTCCCCAAGAGCAAAACCCTGCTGGGGATTCAAAGGAGCAACTGAGGGAATGAGCTGGACCAGAGCCACTCCTATGAACAGCAGAAGTGGTCCAAAGATGAAACCCCAGGTCCCCACGGGCTCCATACCCCGTTCTGTGAAGGCCTGGTCTCCCCTGTCTTGAATTCGGCTGAAGAGCTCCCCGCCATCCAGGCTGGAAGAGAAACAGGCGGCGTTAGATGCTGCGGCACCCATCTCACACCAGCACAAGCGGTACCGAAACTTCTGATGCTCAGCCAGGAGCTGCACAAGCTCAGCAAGAAACAAACCCCTTCACCATCCAAGCCCTTGGGTCGGTGCTTCTGGGCACAGGGTGTTTCAGAGCATCCTCCTTCCAGAAATGAGCAGGGCAGAGGCTTTGCGCCAGCGGTGGAGATGCCGGGTTCAGGCGGACGTGGTCTCCCCACCAGCCCACAGAAACACATTTACAGTAAAGACAGCAAACGTGGCTCAAATGTGGCAAGAGCGCTCCCGGCACGCTTGGCCTCATTTAGCTCACAAGCCAACCACCTTGCCGGCATGCTAACCCCGTGCAGAAGTGCTGAGCAAAGATCACGGCACAGGCGAGGTGTCAGCAGCGCCCACATGGGCTCACGGATGGGATGGGGGAGGCAGAGACTGAACCCCAGTGCAGCAGAGCAAGCTCTCAGTACGGTGCTGGAGAAGGACCATGGAAAACTTGGCACGGTTCCCTCCCCAGCCAAAGGGTCCCCCAATACCCTAAGGAAAAACTCGGCTCCAGGAGAGATCAGGGGTGAGATCAGGGGTAATTCTCCATGAGAACAGGGGTAACAGTGCTTCCTGTCCCTGTCTTATCTAACTGGAGCAGAAATGGCTTCTGGCTTCCTCCTGCATCTACTGCCAGCACCCTTGACATTAGGTGGACATCTGCAATATGGTACATAGATAGGGCGCAGCTGCTGGGGCCAACCGCTGCATGGAGCGCACGAGGAGACACACCGTGCTCATGCTGAAAGTCAAACGCTGCCTTGTGACTGGTGTTACACCCAGAGCATCCCTGGGACGGCAGGGAGCTATCACAGAGACACGCTGCGGGGAGCTGCCACTGCCCTGGGGACTCATTTCCATTCAGCTACTGCTTTCTTCCCACACAAGCAGATGCGCTGCACAAACCTTTCCCGTCCCCAGCTGCCCAGCGTCCTGGTGTGGTTCTCAGAAGCCTCTTCCCACACAAGAGCTGCTCGGGCAGCTGCTGTGCTGCCTGCCCCGGCACCGCTCGCGGCGCTCCTTGCACCCACTGCCCCCCCAGGCAACCTACTGGCTTGCCAGAGGAGAGGTTTTGGCAAGGAAGCTGCATCAAATCACAGCTGCGGTTGGGATGTGGTTTCAATACTTTCCCCTTCATTCCTCCTCCTCCCCAGGTTATATCAAACATCTACCCGAACCAGAGCCGCTCAACTGCTGCTGCAAGAGGTGCAGTGGCGTTAATAAATGCACCAGCTCGGCTTGGCTGCGTGCTCCCCACCAGACACCACCGCACGCCGCCGGGGTGCCAGGAACCCACTGACTACCCCAACTTTCAATGGCCAAAGCGAGTTTGGTTATGATCTCTCTGCAGTGAGAACCACAGGCCTGAAGCCTCCCAACAGCCAAGCGAGTTTTCAGAATGACTCAGAGCCAACGCAGCTCCCACCGTCCCTCCAACGCCAGCGGTGCAGCACCTCTTCCAGGGCTGACATCCCTACGGCTCGCAGGGAGACTCCCCCACCGTAGCACCTCCCTGTGGTCCCCAGCAACCCAGCGGGGGTGCAGGAAGGTGCTCAACCCACTTTCGGCATCACCCCGCAGGGCTGAGGGTGCTCCAGTGGGGAGAGTCCACCCGCAGCGGCACCTGGTAGGGACTCACCACTCCATGACGATGAGCAGACACTTCCTCCCCTGGTAGAGGTTCTCGTAGACATCCATGATGCGGACTATGTGCGCGCACTGCGATGCCCTCCAGTGCAGCTCCACCTCCCTGCGAGCCTTCGGACAATCCTGCAGCATCTGCGGGAAAAGCAAGACCCCGTCAGCCCTGAGCCCCCCGGGGGAGCCGGACTGTTGGCACAGCACCCACCTAGAGAAGACACGGGGCAAAGGCCGAGTGTAGGTGCTCTCCACGAGCGGCATCAAAGTGAGCTCGGGCGCCCTCTGTGCAATGCCTCCATCCCCATCTAGTGGGAAGAGCGCGAAGCCGCCCATCCTCATAAGCCTCTTGCCCTCCTTTCCAAGGCTGGCAAAAGCTTCTCCCGGCTGCCTGCCACCTCCCTGCCCCCCGAGATGCCTCCCCGCTGCCCAGCCAGCCTGTGCCACCAGCCAGCAAGACCTCCTACTGCATTTATGAACAAGGTTCTGCACACTGGTACCCACACCACTGTCCCCCACACCACTGCCCCCTCCGCGTGTCACCAAGTGCCCTCGCTCCCCCCTTCGCATCCGCCGGCCGCGCTGCCCACCCATCACCTCCCGCACATCAGCCTTCTGCACCGTGGGACTGCAGGACCCTCCTGCTCCGTGCCCTTGTGCACAAAAGCACCCTCACCGTGGCCTCAGAGGCCACCAGCACCCAGGCACGCGTGCCTGGGGAGGGGACAAAGCAAACAGCCAGATGTTCCCTAAATAGCAGCTTTTCTCACAAGCAGCAGCAGCTCTTTAATGAGGCTCTCGCCCTTCCCAGAGACAACTCACAGTTCCCAGGTGCAGGAAGGATTTGCTTGCCTGCCACAGACTATTAATTACCATGTTTGTCAGGATAAACAACCAGCCTTAATTATTATGCCCCTAAATATAGAGCAACAAATGTGTCTATCTTGAGCGCAGTTCATTTTCCTTCCTGTCTCCGGCAGCTCTTGGAGCCAGGCTCAGCGAAACACCCCAGCGCAGATCTGCGCCTCTGTGCGGCAGTGGCACATGGAAATGCATCTGACCCCCGGTGTGCATCGTCAGGAGTCAGCGGGTTTGGTGATTTTACCAAGACAGACCCAGAAACATACCTCTTGCCCCTCTGCCCTCTCCCAGTCGAGCTCCCAGGGCTGCTCGGTGAAGGAGAGCGCCCGGCTGGCGAGCGGAGGAGCATCAACCCCTGGGATGCTTCGCTGGCCTGGCAGAACCCGAAACAGTGCCCAGGGCATGGCAAGGACCCCTCTGCCGCAGGGGGGATTTCACAGGAACAAGGGTTAATGCTTGCTGCAGCCCCAAAAGATGCACACTGCCTGTTTATAAAGGAAACGCTTGCTGACGGCGCTCGCAGAGTAATGGCAATTTGCATTCCTGCCTGCAACAGCGCTTGTCGTTCGCCGCAAGGAAAGGGACAAGTAGGATGTGCGCTTCAGCCCCCCACCCGGAACCCCATTCCGTGGGGTTTGGTCACACCTCACCCACCTCCTTGGCTCTCCTGCATCCCCAGGCGGAAGAAACCCGTGCCAGTGGACGGTGTGTCGGGTGGCTTCTGGCTTCCTGGGCTGCATCAGAAGAAGTGTGGCCAGCAGAGCGAGGGAGGGGATTGTGCCCCTCTACTCTACTCTGGGGAGCCCCCCCTGCAGCGCTGCCTCCAGCTTGGGGGGGTCCCAACAGCAGAGACACGGAGCTGTTGGAGCGGGGCCAGAGGAGGGCCCGGAGATGCTGCGAGGGCTGAGCCCCTCTGCGGGGAGGACAGGCTGGGAGAGGGGGGGTTCAGCCTGGAGAGGAGAAGGCTCCGCGGAGACCTCAGAGCCCCTTCCAGTGCCTAAAGGGGCTCCAGGAGAGCTGGGGAGGGACTTTTTACAGGGGCATGGAGTGATAGGATGAGGGGGAACGGCTTCAAACTGGAAGAGGGGAGATTTAGACTAAATATGAGGAAGAAATTCTTGACTACGAGGGCGGTGAGCCCCCGGCCCAGGTTGCCCCGAGGAGCTGTGGCTGCCCCATCCCTGGAGGTGTTCAAGGCTGGGTTGGACGGGGCTTGGAGCACCCTGGGCTGGTGGGAGGTGTCCCTGCCCAGGGCAGGGGGGTTGGAACTGGATAATCTTTAAGGTCCCTTCCAACCCAAACCATTCTATGATTCGATGAGCAAGCCACCCGGAAGCTCAGTGAAGACCAGAATGGCCAACCCACCCTTTGCACAACATCACCGGCACCGACAGCCTGGGGGGTGAACAGAAGACAGGGCAGGATGTTGGAGAGCCCCTCCTTGCTCCTCCATTGCTTAATTTCCCTAAAAACTGGATCCTGCTGAAGCCAAAGCCATAAGCAAGTGCGGCGCCAGCCGCCCCAGCAGCCGCGCAGGCAGGGAAGGGGCCTGGAGAAAAGCTCGGTTATTTGCAGCTCCGCTCCGAGCAGCCTGGTGTGGGGGGCCAGGAAGCTGAAGAGAAAAGAAAAACCCAACAATTTGCAATTACGCGCTGGGAAAATTGAACAGCAGGAAGCAAGTAGTTAGCATCATTCTGCACAAGACAAACAGGAGATGTACAGAAATATATATGCAATTTTTAGAGGTCACTCAGAGCACTTTTTGAGGAGCTTAATTGTATTTCTAATGAACCAGGAGGCAGCAGCCCGTATTACCTGTACCAGCACAGCCCTGACATCTGCTTTTGTGCTCAGGCCCCCGCAGGCAAGCAAAGAGCTGCCCCAGCGCTCTTAAAACACCCCGGCTGCAATCCAGCCACACTGCCAGCCATGGGATGGAGAGGCCGTAGAGATGCCGCTTGCCCGGCTGGGAGAGGAGCGGATTAAACCTCGTTAAGGGAATGATTTGTTCTATTGAGGAAATGTTCCTGGTGGCAGGTGACAGTGGCATGACGGCGAGCTGAAGGCCAGATGCAATGAGGCTGCGTGGGGATGGCCATTACCGCTGCAGGGGGATGCAGGAGGGACGTGGCGATGCCCAAACCACCCTCCCACCCACGCAGCCTCCATTCTGCCCTCGGCACAAAGCACCGGCTCCCTGCGCCCCGGGATGTGCTGAGCATGCTGCAGGGGTGGAAAAGCACCATTTGGCCCACAAACTAACTGCAGCCAGCAGTGAAACCACCGGTGGGTGATGTCCTGGCGTGACAGGCATTGCTCCGATTATGGGACCTCCACATCAAATTTGGGGGTGTGTGGTGACACTGCCCACTGACACTGACTAATTTAGCTCCGGTATCCAGGGCAGCCTTCAGCTACAGCAGGATTTATATTTCTTGGCTTGCAACGCGGAGGCTGGGATGGGAAAAGCACCTCGTGTTTCCCTGAGGTTCAGCAAGGATGAGCTGCCCTCATGCCATCCAGCTGAGGGTACCAGCCTGGGGACACTGTCCCCTCCCACCAGCTTCAGAGCAGCTTCAGAATCGGGAGATTTTGCAACCACATAACCATAATCCGGAGTACAACCAGAGTTAACCCTTCACAGAGGGGAGATGGCAGCAGATGGCCAACTGGCTGGAAACCCCAGCAGCTGCTCTCCCTTCAGCTTTTCTGTCTCTGTTATCTCCCGTTCCCCTTCTAAGGGAGGGCTCCTTGGACATCAAACTCCCCATCATTTTGGGTGGGAAGCGCTGCACTCCCTGCCCGGCTCTCGCCAGAGTGGAGGCTCCAGCACCAGGGCAGCAGCCAAGTCCAGCAGCCCGGGCACGGCAGCGGCAGTAACCGGATCCCCGAGTTACACAAGTGTCCCTGGGACAAGGACAGCGCTGCGGAGGGGACTCTGCCACCCCCTTTGAGCAAAACCATGTTTCAGGCACACAGGAGTCCATGCGTGTCCCTTTACGGGCATAAGGTGCTTTAGATGTTAGCTGCGCAGCCGGCACAGGTCTCTCAACCTCTTCTCATCATCAGAGCGTGCCTCCCGTGTCACGGTGTCCCTTCGACACCTCACGGGACAGGGGACAGCTGTGTCACCCCAGAGCTCTGCACCATCCCATTTCCGCTGCCCACCTGGGCCCGTGCCCACAGGAACAGGGGGAGAGCTGGGAAAGGGTCACCCCACCCTCAGCACAATTAGGGAGGAAATTCAGCTTTCAGCCCCGTTTCAGCCCTCCTCGCAGCAGCTTGACACCGCCGAGATTTCGGCAGACGGCGTTTGCTGCCATCCTGTGCCTTGGCTCAGCCCAGCTCCCCCGGCAGCCTTTACACGCTGCCAGAGAAATTAGTTACGCGCAAAGCCAAACACACTCATTAGCTTCACTAAACCCCTCGAGCCGAGGGCTCCAAAACCACCTCATCGGCGCACGACGCAGCCCCTATGTGCTCGGGGCCCCCCCCAGCAGCAAAGGCTCCTCCCGGGCACCCGCAGCGGCTCCGGGTTCTTCACCACCTTTGAAAGACAAACCCTGGAAGGGGCTCCTGGAGACAAACCTGCTCATCATTGGGGTGTCTGCAGGGGGATGGCACCCATCCAGCAAACCCAAACCCCGGCAAGCTGCCTCCGCGGCACAGAAATGGGGCCGCAAACCCAGCAGGCTCCTGCCACCCCCCCCCCCCCCCGTCATCGAAAATGAGCTTCAGCTCAAACGAAAGGGCCGGGGGTTCCGTCCCATTTGCTCGGCAGCACAGCGAGCTGAAATTCCCCCCCCCACCCTGCATCGTCTCACGCCACGCACAGGGAAGGTGGGTGGGCGCGGGGAAGGAAGGAAGACGCCGGAGAAAACTGGGGGGGCTGGAGCCACTCACATTCCCTTGCCCACGCGCGTCCTCAGGCACCACTGATTCAGTCTCGCTGCTGCCTCCGGGGATGATGTGCCATGAATCACGGCGGGTTCGCCCAGGAAGCTCCCTCCTCCGCTGGCACGCCAGGAGGTGCCAAATGCCACCATCCCCGCTGCCACTCGCCGTGGGTGCCACCGCAGCCCCGAACGGTGCTGCCCCTCGGCGAGCCGTGAGAACATGCTGCGCTCGCTCGGATTGGCGAGACAGCCCCGTCCAAGAGCCTGCAAGGGAAAACTAATGTCCCACGGGCAATTTCCATGAAAACTGCGGATCAGGCACATACTGGCACGCCAAGCTGTTCGTTTTCCAAGGCTGCCCCTCTTTGCTCTGGCTCCATGCTCACCTCGGGCGCTCCAGCCGCTCTGGCAGGCAGGGTGGTTTTATTTCTAGGTGCGTTTTGATCACACCCGATTCACTTCAGCTCCCAGCAGAGCCGTGCACGCCGCAAGCCTTGCCTGCGTGGCAAGCACCCCTTCGCCGACGTCCTGCAACAGGACCCACAGGAGCATGCCCGTGCCCCACACCACTCCAAGGATCTCCCCTCAGGAGCCGTCTGCACCGCAGGGGTTAAAATAAACTCTTCTTAGGTTGCAATAAAAATAAACCTGCATTAAGGAAAGGCAGGCTGTCACCCTCCTGTGTCATCAGCAGGGGATCAGAGCAGATGTTCCCCCGCCTGCAGTGCACACATGGGCTCCGGGTTCCCCCAACTGGGCTAGCACAGGGCAAGGAGCATTTTTTCCTAATAAAGCAAAAGGGTTTCTCTTCAAAGCACTCACTTCTTCTAACCTTTCCAGGCGAACTGGTCGCCAACTGGCATCAGCTGCTGAAGACTTTCGAAGAGCCGGTGCTGGATGCTGTGCACAATGCTGTTCCCGCCTCGCAGTGCCGGGAAGGCAAATGCCCATGGCCCCGCGTGCCCACCCCATGAGGCACGGTGCTGGGGGACCCGGATCAAGCTCATCATCTCCCGTGCGTCTTTTTTCTGCCTTTAATGTCACCACATTTGGGGAGCCCACAAGTAATGGCCTCACAGTCCCAAAGATGCTCCAGCCTCTGCTGGGGATGGCTCAGAGGCAGCAAGCAGCAGAAGGGCACGGAAGCAGCAAAGCTTCGTTCCACTTTTACTGTTTATTAACTACAGAAGAGAAATAAAATCACGAGTCCCAAAGCCCATAAGATCAATTATGTTATCAAACACAGGGAAACGTGTGGTTCTATCACAATGCAGTAACGGCAAAACGTGCAGCTCAGGAAACCTCCCCACAACATCCTGGCTTTTCTACAAACCTTTACATCAGCCCCGTCCCCACTGCTGACATCCACCCCAACCAGCAGCGCTCCGACAGAGCTGACGGGACTTCCTTAAGCCAGCGATCATTTCTGCCCTGCCCATTCACATGGAGCCACAGACAGTCCCTGCCTGAAGAGCTTTAAGCCCCAACAGTTCCAGCAAAAGCCCGGGGAAAGCCTGAGAGGGGGAGGAGGAGTAGCGCATGGGTCTCACAGTGTTCTGCCCGCAGCACGCCCCAGCCTGCTGCGCCGGGGTGACTATTTAGAATCACAGAATCCTCATGGCTGGAGAAGACCTTTAAGATCATCAAGTCCAACCATTACCTAACTCCACCAGGCCCACTTCTAAACCATGTCCCTGAGCACCATATCTAGATGGCTTTTAAATACGCCCAAGGATGTCAATTCAACCGCTGCCCTGGGCAGCCTGTGCCCATCTTTGATAACCCTTTTGGTGTAGAAGTTTTTCCTAACGGCTGCTCCCCGATGGACATGGCTTCATTCGAGCCTCACGGTTTACAAGGCAGGGCAGTACCAGCCACCAACCACCTGCCTTCTGCAGGGACGGCGGCTGGTGCCATCGGTGCCCGGGCGGACGCTGAGGCTTTGACCGTTTGGGCAGGACGCAAGCATGTGCAGCTCCGTGCATTAGTGCCTTCATCCCCCACCTCTGTGAACAAAAGGTCATCCTCCACATCCACTCGCCTGAGGGAAGATGGAGAGGTTGGACAAAGCATCCCAGCAAGAGAGAATGATTTGGATTAGACAGAGCCACAAATGGGGAGCGAGCCCGGAGACGCAATCCAGGCTGAGCAAACGCAAAGTGATGTGCACACTGGAGCTGCTTGGCCGCATTCTCCGAGACTGAATTATGGGAGCGCTCGGAGGAAGACCTGGAGCCACCGTGGCGAGCGCAGGGAAAGCTCTGCCACCCGCACGGCCGGAGACAAGCCACGAGCCAGGTGTGAAGAGGCTGCACGCGCAAGGGGCGAGCCAAAAACCCTGCCAGCAGCAGCCAGCATGCTCAGGGAGGCAGATGCCGGCGCGGGCGGCCTTGTCCCTGCTCCTGCGGGTGGTTTTGCAATGGGGCAGAGGATGGAAACGGGGCAAAGGAAGAGGCGGCTATTGCACCGCGCTTTCACAAGGAGACCCGTCCCACTGGGGCCTTGCTCGCCCGCAAGGGTTGTGCAACGCCCCATGCGCTGCCAGCTCCCCTGCCTGCAGCTCCCACGGGGGTCCATGCCCACCAGGGGATGCTCAGGACCCCCCATCCCACAGCCGCTCCCCCCCCCCCCCTCCTTCCCCAGGGCATCTGCTGAGCATTTCCCTGCTCTTCCCTGCAACAGATGCAGCCGCTATTCAGCCTTTTCAGGCTGCAACAAAAGCCTCTCCAAGCACAAAAAGACGAAGAGCAGAAGAGAGGCGCGGGATTAAATAAGAGCCACCTGCCAGGGGCCCATGTCCCCCCCCTCCGTGCAATCGGGGTGCTGCCCCCCGGCCGGTCCCGCTCTGCAGAGCCCATTTCCCAGCAGCAAATATATTCCCGGCACAGTGATTTCAAGGAGATGAAGGTCCAATGCGGGTACCTGCTCCAGGGACCCGGGAGCAGCACCCTGGATGTTGAAGGAAGGGCCACCAGCACGGTGGGGACATCGGGGACGGGGAGGCGGCGGGCGGGAGGGGGCTGCGAAACTCACGGGAAAAAGTAAAAGCAGGTAAATGGCACCATGGCAGCAGCATGAAGTGTCTCTGCTGACTCACAGCACCAGCAGCAGGCTGGAACTGATGTTTGATGAAGAGAAATAAAGTTTCAGCTTCCCGTATCTGGGTAAAAACAAAATTAGGGGCCCATCCAGTTCCAGGTTTTTGTTTTGTGATCTCTTCTCCCCATCCATCAGAGGCAGCACTGGGTTTTGGTGGCTCACCCTACGCTGGTCTCTCCGGGAGGCACGGGGGCTGGCGCGAGCAGCCAAGATCAACCAGGCATTAGCCATGGTTAGCAAAGCGCCCGTGTCCTGCTACGCAGGAGGACCTCCCAGGAGGTCCCAAGGAGCAGATCTGGCTGGAGCAATGGAGCCAACACCTTGGCCAGGACCTCCAGGACAGTCTCCGTGGATCCAACAAGGGACGAAAGGGGTCATGATGGCCAAAATGCCCCAACCCAGCCCAGTCCTGCCTACGGCCATCCAAGATGTCACCCCTGAGCGGGGAAGGGGGGCAGCCGCTCTGGGGCGGGGGGGACGCTCAGGGACCCCTCTCTGCAAACCAAACCGCTGCAGCCCCCGCCAAGGACACGCTGCAGCCGCCGGGGCCTTTTATCAGCACAACACAAAGCCAAAGGAAAATGCAACGCCAGGGGAGGGGCGGACATCTTCACGTGAGACATGGCTGCCGCCAGCGGATCTGCGCCACACACGGCCCCTTTACCGCCGCCTCCTCGCGAAGCCTTGGGGCCGAGGTCAGCTCCTCCTCCCAGCCCCTCCATCACCAGATTTCCTACTGGAGCCGCCAAGCTCCTGAACGGAAAAGTGCACATATGTGCTTTTATGATAGGAAGTGGTTGATATTCGCAGGGGTGATTAATACAGAAGCAAACACTAATGTAAACCATTAACTCAGCGCTGACCTATGTCCTTTGCACTTCCCTCCTGCGGGCACAGCTTGGAAGAAAAAAAAAAAAAAAACAAAAACGAACACCAACAAACCCTTATCGCCACACCGGCACCCTCACTGCCCTGGCACAGAGCAGTGCCGCCTCCACCAGCCCTCTGTGCCAGCCGGGGGCTTTCACTCGTGTATCAGACAGACGGATAGACAGACCGGTGCAGCCTCCGCCACACAGCCCACCGACAGCACCCAGCGCTCGAAGCATCTTTTCAGGTCCCTTGCTCCATCAGCCTCACACCAATCCTGTGGACAACCCCGCCTGACCCCACCATTACCTCCGACCCCAGGGACAGCTTTGCGGGGGGATTCCCCACACCCACCTGCCAGAACTGCTTTTATTTTTAGACATGCCCACCCATTCCTTACTTTTAAGCTGGAAATTATTTAGGGGAGAGGCTTGGACCACCCCGACCCATGTCTGCAAGCAGAGGAGCCATGAAGCCCAGCCAGAAGCCCCACAAACACGCACTGCTTCCCGGTAGCTCCTGGGCTCGTGCTCTGCACAAAAATGAAGTTTTTCGGGGCTCAGCCCATGGGCAGGACCCCCCTGCGGGACAGAGAGGCAGCTGCCACCCCCTCCCGGCACAGCAATGCTGCCTGCTGCCTTTCAACACAGAGCATGCAGCAGTGCAAATAAATAAATATTAAAATATATATATTTAAAGAAGAAGTAAAGCCAAACCAAAACACAAAGCCACATCAAGGCCAACCACTCTTGAAGCACCGTTCACCCCCGGCGCTGGAAGCAGTATGGCCTCGGGATGCATTTCCTCCACCAGTGCCAAGCTGAGGAGGGTTTCATTTACACGCCCTTGAAGCTCGGTGACGGCAGCACGTGTTGCAGCATTCTGTCCTTTCCTCAGCTGTTTATTTAATAGAGTTTCACCCTCATCATGGGCTTTGTCAACACCAGGGCATAGCAAACACCTTCCCAAGATGTGGCCGGGGATGCACAGCCCAGCTGTGGTCCCATGCAGGTGGCAGCTCTTCCTCGTCCGGGCAATTCCTGCAGGGCTGCAGAGAGGAGCATTCCCCCCAGCAGCCGGGACCCCCAGCACGACACCTCGGAGGCACCCGAGCGGTGCCAGTCCAAGGGGTTGGCATCACACTCCTGCACGGCGAACCCGCGCCAGGCATGGCGTCCAAAGCGGTTTGGAGGCTGCTAGAGCCTCGGCGCTGGGACTGTGGCTCTTCCCTGGGCGAGATCAACAGCTCCCGCGCTGGGTGGCCGCCGCTTTTGTTGACGGCGGGGTTTGTTTTGTGCAGGGGAAGGCCAGGACAGGAGTGACACGGGGATTTCGTAACACGCCTTTGTCTGTGCGGGCGCTCGGCGAGGCAGAGGCCCCGCCGCCACCAACCGCCCTCCTCTCCGCACTGCTCCCTCCACCTCTCACACGGCACAACAGATGTCAAACCTCCAGCGCCATCGGTTCCAATGCAGCCGGGTGCACCAGCCCTCCTGCAGGGATGCTCGAGCCTCCTGCGGGGATGCTCAGGGCAGCCACATGCGGGACAGGGAGAAGGGCTGCTGCAGCTGACCCACAGCAAGGCACGTAATGAGAAGGGATGCTAACAAAGGGGCAGAGGGAAAGGGGAGGATTGCACCCCATGGAGTGACTAAGCACTGTTCAGCAGTACGCCATCACCCACCACCCTCTCTCTCCTCCACCATCTCCCCCCAACCACCCCCACGCAGAGCTGCTCACCGAGAGCCAGGGCTGCTCGTGGCTCTCCCTCGCTGCAGCCACCCTGCTGCCCCCACACTGCCGCCCTGCTGTCCTCCTCCTCCCATCCCATGGCTGTCACGCATCCCCAGGATCCGCAGAAGAGCTGGTGGGACCACCCGTTTGCAATGAACCCACCCGCGTTAAGAGCCAAGCAACACACGAGACCCAACACTACCTATGGTCATGTGCATCCACTCTACCCACCACAGCAGTTAGTATTTTAGGGGAAATCCTGGACCTTCAAGCAATGCAATGAAAGGCTGAGAGCATCCTGCTACCCCGCAAGCCCGCGGGGCGTTCTTCCCCCACCAGCCCCTCTCCCCTCCACACCAACCATCCTTAAACCCTTTCAGCCAGGAGGAAAACACAGTTGCGTTTCTATTTAAAAAAAGGCCTTCTTTGCATCCTGCTGGCACCTCATTAAAGCTCGCAGGACACAGTGGCTATTATTAGCTCCCTCCAGGCTTTTGGCAGCCCCGAGAGCCTCCACGGCACCTGTTGGCAGCAGCCGCAGAGCCTGGGAGGTTTGGTGGAGCACAAACCACCAGCATCCCTGTCAGCCCCGTAACCTCAAAATACCTCAGCCAACGCGCGTGCAAAACGCAGCACAAAGCGCCTGGGTACACACACCTCCGAAAACATCGTCAGAGGAGAAACCTTCCCCCGCCATGGGCATTGCCGAGAGGGAAAGGCCGGTCTCTAGAGGCTGCTCCTACAGAGAGGACCTGCCCAAGAGAGAACAGCACAGAGCGAGGGGTGACAGCACAGGTTTTATGTGCTCACATTGAAAGGCTGAGGGCCGTGGGGCTTTTTAGTCTGGAGAAGAGAAGACTGAGGGGGGATCTCATCAATGCTTATAAATACTCACAGGGAGGGTGCCAGGGGGATGGGAACAGTCTTTTTTCAGTGGTGCCCAGTGACAGGACAAGAGGGAACGGGCACAAACTCAAACATAGGAAGTTCCATCTAAACACGAGGAGGGACTTCTTCCCTGTGCGGGTGGCAGAGCAGTGGCACAGCTGCCCAGAGAGGGGGGGGAGTCTCCCACTCTGGAGCCATCCCAAACCCGCCTGGACGCCGTCCTGTGCCACTGCTGGAGGGGACCCTGCTGTGGCAGGGGGTGGGACTGGGGGAGCTCCAGAGGGCCCCTCCAACCCCCACCATTCTGGGATTCTGTGATCTTCTCAATACACTGCAAAAACACACACACCCTGGGAAAGACTCATTGATCTTCTCATGGATGCCCAGTACCCCACTGCTAGACAGTATTTACCAGCATGATCCGTGACTCCTTACCAAATATGACAGACAGCAAGCGCTTTGGACACATTTTGCCTGTTAGATTAGAATGGACAGGGAATAAAAGCAGGGACGTTTAAACAAACTAACAGAAAAACCTACTCCTGCAGCTACTCCTGCTTCCCCAGCAGGCCAGGCTGCTCCTCTTGGCCATTCCCATGCCCAGCCTTTAAAAAGAAACCTCACCCGACAGACAGCCCTACAGACGCCAGCTCAGCCCGGGGCAGCGTTGACTGGGGTCCCCGGCGAGCAGAGGCAGCCCCAGGGCACGGGGTGGGCAGGAAAAGCTGCTCTCTCCGGGCTGGCTGGGGGCTCCCGGGTCCTGCTTTGTATGAATTTAAGCTTTTTCAATTCCACTTATTCATGAGAAGGGCTTAGGGCTGGGGGGAGCCCAAGAGCAGACAGGGCAGCCTTTGTGCGGCTCGGCCACCCAGCGGCCCCCACATTGCCCCTTGCAGCAGACCGGAGCACGCTGGCAAGCAGCAGCATTGGCATTGCCACCAACCCTGTGGCCCCGTGGAGCTTGGAGCAATGCCGCGAGACCGCAGAGCCTCTGTTTCCTAAGCAAGAGAGAGAAATTAAGTCTTTGACCGCCCATACAAACATCATCCCCCCTGCGTTACCCCCACCTCTCCCCACAATGAAGTTCAAGGCTCTTTCCAAGGCTGCTGGGAGGGTTTGGAATAGAGGTGGGTACCACCTCCAGACGTTCATCGCTGGTTAGGAGTTAAGACACTAAAACCCTCAAGGCATCACCACCACGTCCCAGCCGAACCCTCCTTCCAGTGACATTCACCTGGTTGTTTCAGTGCAGTCTTTGGGGAGAAAGAAACAGGAAAGGGGTGTTTTGGTAAAAGCCAGAGGTGCTCGACCTGCCAAGCACAGGCTGCCCTTACTGGCAGAGCCCGGCAGAACTGAGCTAACCGGCTACACCGAGAGCAGCCAGAAAACTCTCCCCACTGTCGCTAGCTGGACCCCGCAAGGGCAGAGCCCTCCCGGCCCTTCAGTTCTTCCAGGTGAAGCCCAGAAATAGGAATATCGGCCAGAAGCACCGCACACTGAGCCACATGGAGAACATCACCATCTTCCATGAACTCCTCCAGACTGCGGCGGAGGGTGAGAGCCGTAGACCCGCTCCGAAGCTCCCGGGCAGCAGCTCCAGCTTTGAGCCCTCCCGCCCTGTGGCTGCCCGGTAGGCACCGGAGCTGCTGCTCAGCAGCATGCAAAGACCGCATTTTAATCCATTCATAAACTCCCTGGCATCTTACTCACCCAGGCTTCATCGCGCGGCATTTGCATCCCTAACGACATGCACCTGAGGCCGGGCTGGTCGTCTCCTCCAGCAGTGCAGAGCTGGGGAACAGGAGCACCAGGACGATTCCAAACCCCCCAGGACCTGGAGTGCTTCCCTGCTGAATTCCACCCCTTGCAGAGCATCTCCTGTCCTGGCACAGACCTGCTCTTCATCAGCAACTCTTCCTCACAACAAAAGATACTGGGAGACTCTTCCCCAAAGTGGAATAAGCAGGGCGGGAGGGGACACAGCAGCAGTCCCGCTTCCACGTAAAAGTGTGGACCCTCACACTGGAAACGGGGTCATTCCTTGCAGGAAAAAGCACTGAGGTCAAAAGCAAAGGCCTCGGCAAACCTCTGCCGAGCTCCTGGGCCACCAAGGGGGAAGATGTCCTCACTGGGAGCCTGGGCAGGCCAAGGGCTGCAACACCCCCAGGCTGCCCAAAACAGCCATGCCCCCATGCCGGCACTGCTCTGCCCATGGCATGGGAGGTACCCACCCAAAAACGCCGGATTTGCAGCTCCGGTGACTTCCAGGAGATAACCTGGGTTCAGGCTTCCTTGCAAGCCCGCCCTTCCCGGCATCGCGGCAGAGCCACTGATGCAAGAGCCACCCGGGTTTTCTTAGCAATCTGCCCAGCGCGATGGGCAGCGAGGTTGCGAAATGGGTGAAGAGGAGGAGAGAGTCGCTCCGGAGCCTGGAGGGGACCCGGCTGGCGCGAGGAGGCTCTTACAGGCGACGAAGGCTCTCGCAGCCCGGTCTATCTGAAAGCAGCGGCTGCAGGAGCCAACACTCTGCGGGGGACAGGTCGCTGTCCCACAAGCAGGGACAGCCCTTGCCTTTTTGCTAAAACAAGTGGAATTATAATACGTTAAAGTTGTTCTCAAATACAGAGCCGGTAGATGCAGTAAGGCCATCATTACTACTGAAAATAAAAACATATCCCTGTTACCACACCAGCTCCCCTCTGCTTTTTACTTTCCTCTCTCTTTTTTTTTTTTTTTTTTTTTTTAAAGTAGGCTGAGGATAACATGCATACTTTCGGGTTTGTTTGGGTCTGATTGCATCTGCCCCCCCCCCCCCCCCCCAGCCCAGCTGAGATGCCCAGGATGCCATCCCCGTTTCGGAGCAGCCCCGCTTGGACCCAGCTCCCACCCGCACCTACGGGCGTGAGAAGGGGACGAGCTGCGGCTACTGGAATTGCAGACTGAGGGGACGCGCTGCCAAATTTCCACAGCGGCCCCAGCTTGTGTTCCAGCCACATTTCCCTGAAAACACACATTTGGCAGGAGGTCCAAGGAGCCTTTCAAGAGGCTGCCCCAGCTCGGTGCCGCAAGACACCGGGAAGACAGCAGCCGCTCCATTTCCGAACGCTCAGCAGATGCTCCCAGCTGTGTCTGCCCCGTGGAAACTCAGGAGGTGCCGTACCCCTTGGGACAGGGACAGCACAGAGTCCTGACCTGCTATTACACAGATTTAGCCTGTTTCAGCGGGAGAGGTGTACGGCAATGACGACCCCAAGCCCAATTTACCCCCCTCTTTTGGGGCCAGCAGAGCTGGAGAGGTTGAATTCAAGAGGAGCGCCCAGGGGAGCTGGCTGCAGCCAGGGTCACACAAAGCGAGGCAGCAAAGTTAATTATGATGACAAAGGAAATGAGTCCACCCCTCTGCTGATCCCAAACCTATAGCCCAAACCGGGTAAGGATATCTAACGAGAGCAGAGCTGCAAAGCCCCAGCCTGGCCGGGCGCCCCAGGAACATTCAGATCTGGGTTTGCATTTTGAACTTTATCTCTAGCTTAGGCTACGGCTTGCTGGACAGCCAGGCACAGAATCACATGCAGCCCTGACGCCAGCGGCTTAAATAATCTCATTACATATGACAGCAGACGCTGCGCCAGCTGCAGACCGCTTGAGCCAACGTGCTCACCTGCCCTCTCCGCTGGGAGAGCGCACTTTGTCACAGCAAGGCAGCGTACCGACGTAACGCCCTAATTCACAGGAAGATGCTGCCATCCTCCCCGGCAGCATCAGACCAAAGATGGAGCCACAGCGGAGCTCCGTGTCCTCCAGGCAGCACTTGGAGAAGAGCCACGCTGGTACCCCACGCTGCAGCCCCCTCCTGATGGCAGGTACCAACCCAACACCCTCCAAATGACATTTTTGTGGCCCACAGCAACTCCAGCGAAACTTGTGTTTCAGGTCCTCTCAGGTCAGGGGGATGTACCAGCACTCAC
The DNA here is from genome assembly GCA_017639485.1 of Pluvialis apricaria. Lineage (NCBI taxonomy): Eukaryota > Metazoa > Chordata > Aves > Charadriiformes > Charadriidae > Pluvialis > Pluvialis apricaria. Next base: position 7,973,081 of record CM030029.1, on the reverse strand, counting down.
GGCTGTTAGTGCCTTCCCGAGGCCATGAAGGAAACAGCGAGTCAATGCAATCATTAAACCTGCCGGTTGCCGTAATCCCTACCTCAAATTGGTAAGATCTTAAAAGGCTGAAATCTTTGAAATGACTCAGCCACAAGGTATAAAGAAACAACAGCTTAAAAGGCTGTTAAAGCTCTCCGCATTTAGATTCGCTCTTGTGTGCCCTGCTCTAACCCCTGCTGCTCCCCGTCCCCGTCCCCGGGGGAACCGCAGCTGTAGAGACGAGAGCCCTCTCCAAAATGAACCTCCAGGCAGCGGTCACACGCACAGTCCTCGTGCCCACCAGAGCAAAAAGGGAAATATATTTTAGCATCCTGCAGCCGAGAAAGACAAGGGGCACCCACAGAGGGGACAGGAACCACTTTCAGTGGGATACGGGTCTCAGGGGCTTTTCACATCCAACACCAATGTCACCACCAGAGATGACCACGATGCTCAACAGCTCTGGACCGCACTGAGACACTGGCCCAACACGACTGCCCAGGCTCAGAACAGGTTTCTCGGGGGGCGGTCAGGTAAAGTCGTGTTCCCGTGCCAGCTTCCGGAGCTGGCGGAGGGATGGCCCTGGTCCTCACCCATCCACCCTCCCTCCTCCAAACCCAGCCTGCAACCTCAGCCGGGTCCTCAAGACCCTCTCCGGGTTCCTGCCTCACCTCTGCTGCCCGCACCCCTGCACACAACAGGGAGAGGAGCTGAACGGCATGGGGCAGGCGTGGGGCTGCTGGGCAAAAGCAGGACCCCCGCTGAGAGCTGACCCATACCAGGCTGCGACAACCGCCCTCGCCCGCTGCAGACAGCCGTGGCGCGGCGGAGGGGAGGCAGCGCGTTATTCTTGGAAACCAGGAGGTGAGGTCATGCTGCCTGAATGCTGCAACTTGAGGCCAGGCGTGCGGGGCCAGTTGTGCTTGGAGAGGAGCCTGACTTCTGCAGTGGCGGCTGAGCCGGGGCCGTCTGCAGGTCGGGAAGCCGGTGATGTTCTGAGTTAGCAGGGGGAAGAGGGTTTCTTCATGAAGGAGGGCTCTTTCCACCCAGGCTCTTGGCAGAGAGCACGGACCCCATCAAAGGGATGGGTTTTAAAACTGCATCAGCTTCTGCCTCTGCGGCAAAGCCCTCGGACCACCCCGGTGTGGGGCACATGAGCCCACCACAGAGGCTCGGGAGATGCCAAACCCGAAGCCACGCTGCTCCGTGTGCTGCAGGGACCACAAAACGGCCACTTCCGACCCAGCCACTCCTCCGGATGCCTCCCACGTACCCGCACTGCCCTGCAAACCCCACATCATCCATCAGGAGTTCATCCATCCCGCCAGATCCCAGAGCACATCCTGCAGGTTTCTGGGAAGAGTCACCAACTCGCTCTTTCAGGCTCCCTAGGCAGGACCTTCCCGGGACTTTTCATCACCTGTACCTACTCACTGTCCAGCAAACGCAGTAGGAAACCTGGCTCTCAGTCCACACAGCTTCAAATTATTATATATACACTGCTTTAAATGCTTTAGAATAGGCAGCATGTGTCTGACCAAGCTCAGCGCCCGCTCTCCTGCTCACTACCCGGAGGCAGTGCCAGCACCTCCGCAGACGAGCACTGGCTTTCCCAACGTGGGCGCTGGCAGATGGCAGAAACCTCGCTGAAGGCCAGCAGGAGCTCAGTGGGAGTGATAAATTAATTGTTTTACCTGGCTGTACTTGGCTATCAAATCACATACACAGGGGCAGGACAGCTGCCCACGAAGGATTCATCCCGGAGCAGACAGAGCTCAGCTCTTAAGCCCAGTGCCGCTTCTGTAAGAGCTTCAGTAAATCACTGCATCTCAGTTCCCCACCTCTGAAAACGTGGGAAACACCGATCTTGTCTCACAAGACCTATGGCTGATGGCATCAAATTATTATTAAGAGGAAGAACCCCGCCACTTCCTGAGCACGTGTCAAAGCAAAAACCAAGCCCCTGCTCCCAAGCCATTATCAGTCCATCTCAGTCGTAGGTTTGACTGCTTGGAACATGTCATGTATTTAGAAGAGATTAAGGCAAATCCTAAATTGTTTAAACAAACTCAAACCCCAAGCCAGTAGACTCCTTTGGTCAATGAGATAATAAACCACTGCCTCTGAAAAGTCCCAGTGATGTCACTACACTTTCCACAGCTTTTCAACCGTGGCTTGCACAGAAGACCACAGCGAAGACATTCCTGGTTATATAAAATACATGGTAGAGTTTGAAAAAAAATAAAATAAAATCCCCCCACTGAAAGAGGAGCAGAAGTACAGCAGAGACACAGCGAGTTTCTTCCTATGAGCCCAAGATCTTCACCTACTCCATCACTTAGGGGTTATTTTTCCAGTTGGATTTTCTGGGAAACAAAGCATTTCATCTCAAATGAAGCTGCAGGAAGCCACGGGAAACAGGGTGCTTTGCTCCTCTGAAAGTGTCTGTAAAGAACCCTGGCCATGACGGCAGAGAGAGCACGAGGCCACCAGGTCCACCCAGGCTCATCCAGAGCTGCTCAGTTATCAGCTACAGAGACACCTGCCCTATTTCCACGACAGGCAACTTACAAGAATAATAAACCACAAAATACTGGGCTCCTTCCTCCTTCTCCATCAGAGGAACCATCGCTCACAGATTATCTGGCGAGGCTGAGAGCGAGACAGAGTATTTTGCAAACGTGCCCCGAAGCACCAAGGATGCTGCAGAAACAGGGCCGCCAGAGAGGGGGCACGTTTGCAAGGAGTCTCCATGGCCCTGCGAAGCTCTTCCAGCTCTTCCAAGCTCACCAATCCAGGTGAGGATTTCCTGCTTTGAAGTTGGGGTTAGGAGTGAGGTTTGTTAATTTGTTTTAAAGGAAACCTGCTCCATGAAGAGCTCCATCAAGCAATGCGCACAACACAGAAGAACTTGCCACCCGCTATTACCGGCCCCCGCTCTCCAGTTTGGCTTACCTAAGATTTCCTTGCCAAATTAAGAGAGCCAGCCATCAACCCAGTATCTTGCCTAAAGATTAGTCTTAAAAGTGGAATTTGCGGTAGGCGAGACAGACCTTGCTCCCAGCCCCACCGTCGCAGCCTGCGTCACTAATGCGAACAGCCTGACCACAACCAACAACGCCAAGTCAGGTCAGCGGTGACCTACATACAGCAGGCTCTACAGAAATTACAAGCCTAATTTTGCCTCGTAATAAATCACACCAAGGTATAAGGAAGAAAGGGGTAAGAAACCACCTAGACCTTGCACTCCAGTTCCATTCATCACCTCTCTGCGGACTTTATGTTCCCACCCTGCAGTAAATCACTGCGCATCAAACAGGGTCAAGTCACGGGTGACCGGGACCATCGGTGGCCTGCTTCCCACCAGGCAGCTCAGGGATGTCACACTTCAGGTACGAAAAAATAAAATAAAATTAGGGGTGGGAAACTAGCAAAATAAAGAATAACCATCTATAAGACAAGCGAAGGAATATCTCCTGTTTTCACCTAGGTACTACACGGCAAATAAAACTACCATCCATTAACTCGCACGCAGCACCATTTTATTTAAAGATGCATCTCTGCCATGGACGGTTGCGTTGGAAGGAGGAGAAAATTGGCTGTAACATTTTCACTGCTGCTGGAACGGTGTCCCCAAGCTCCCATGTTCCCGGGGCACTGAAAAGTTCTCTTAAGCAAAGTAACTCTTGGCAAAACCCGAACCTAAACGCATCTCTCGGTTTGGGAGAAAGAGATTTAACAACGTAATAGATGTTCATCATCCAAAAAGAAGCACAGCATAACCAGAAGACACCGTTAATATCAGGGAGAGATACAACTGTTTCCCTCCAGTGGAGGGCTGCATTATCATCCAAGATTTTGGAACAGTAAATGTAAAGAGCAATGTTCCAAACAGAAAGGTTGGCTGCACAACCAAAGCAGGCAGCACAGACAGATTTCAGCTGTGGCTTCTGGCCATGGGCCATCAGGATTCTTTTAAGCATCATCTGAAACATGACAACCCGATGCAATCACTTCTGTGGATCCTGCTTTAGGTCATCTTTCCACGCTGATGCAGCCCATGAGTAATTCGGATCCAAACACCTCTCCGCAGGTCTCTAACAGACATTATCGCAGCTGCGTACCAGGGGAGGGGATGAAGTCAGCACACGTCACGTCTAGGGCAGTCACCCCCGATGTGTTTGGGCTCGGCAGTTCAGCCCAAATCTAACAACCAAATAACCCAAGGCCGTAGCTCACACTCACACCAGCTCGTCCAAGAGGCCAAACTCACAGCGTAGCAGTTTTCAGGGGCTGGAAGGAATCACTTACAGTAGCAGCTGTGCCGCTCTTTGGAAAGCCAGAGAGGCATCCAACCGCTCAGCTGAACGCTTCCCTCATGGCGGGGACGTGTCAAGAGGCCGGGGCAGGGGACAGGGAAGACAATCAACACTTTTCCAAAACAGAGATTCAGCACCGCATATACCTCACCCTCCAAGAGCCACGCAGACACTCTGCACCACCCTCCTACATCACAACACCGAGTCCCATGCTCCAAGAGGTGTATCAAGATGGCCAAGGAACCAACACGACTTGTGGCCGTAAATCCTGACCCTGCACCACACTCTGGTCCGGGCAGCGGGAACGGCACCAGCCCCAGGCCCCAACCGTCCTACCCACACCGGGGCAGAGAGGAACCGCCGGCGCGGGGTCTCCTCTGCCATCCTTCCCCTTTCCGGGCTGCGAAAGGGAAGTGCGGGAATCCGCGCTTGAAACACTCGAGTCAACTGCAGAAGCGAGGAGGAGCCCGTCTGTCAAAACAGAAGAGGATTTTGCTAATTTCCAACCAAACGAGATGACAATACATGTCATCTTGGAGTACAACGTGGGGCTGCTCAGCAGAAATGCCTGTGTTTCTGAAGGAAAAGTCAAACTTTTACTGTTCCACTGAACCCGCCCCCCCCCTTAACCATCCCCTGCCAACCCCACCACCTCCATGGCCTGACTCGCACCCCCAACGCCACGCGTTCATTCATTCATTCAGGTTAGGAATCTCAGATACCAACAGAGGGGCAGCTTTAAAAACAAAAGAGGTGGGGGTTACGGATTTAAGTGGGTTTTTTTCAGCCTTCGCAGTTCTCAGGGTAACGCCGAGGGTTTGAACAGCTCATGTGTGGGCGCAAATTGCACCGATGCTAGAGAACACAGTGCTCCCGCCAAGCAGACTGCCTGTACCCACGTCACGCCTGGCGCGCCGTGAATCCATTCAAACTTCCCCAGGTCGCTCCGGCAGGGCGACACGCTCCCCCGGTCGCTCAAAAACCTCACCTGAAAACAAGGAAACCATCACATCCCCTGCCATGTGCTAAAGTACACCCTTGTAGCCACTATTTTTCTATGCATCTTTCTTTCATACAGAAGTTACAGACAGGGGGTAAATGTAATAACACTGAAATATTCCCCCTCCAAAGCGGGGGATGACAGCCACTCAGTGTGACACGCTGTTTTGGACAGCCGGGGCCGGGAGAGCCCTGCCACCAAGCGGGGACCCCCGGGCAGCCGCCCGCGTTTATGGGCGGTGCATTTATGGGGAACCCCACGGTTGGGGATGTGAACCCCACGGGGTGACACCGGCCAGGCCGAGGGCTCCTCTCCGCTGCGGACCCCCCCCCAGGGTGGGCTACACAAGATGCCATTTCGCTTCGTTTCCCATTAGAAAGCCACGTCTCCGTGTTCTTAATGGGGAAAAAAAAAAAAAAAAAAAAATTAAAGCACGGCGGGCCGGCCCGGCAGCAGCCGGCTCCATTGTCCCCGCACGCCCCGCTCCCGGTTACCGCTGTCGCCGCCCGTTTTCCCCCGCCCGGTACGCCCCCCCGGGGACCCCCCCCCCCCCCCGCCCCGCAGCAGACATCTTCCATCACTGTCAGGCAGCGCCGGCGCTGCCCGCTCCTCCTGCCCCTTCCGCGGCGGGGCGGGGGCAGCCCGGAGCCGCCCGCCCCTCCGCTCCCCGTCCGTCCGTCCGTCCCCGCCCTGCCCCGTCGGATGGGGGGTGGGGGGGGAGCCACCACCCCCAACCTCTACTCCCCCCCACTCCCCCCCCCAAACTTCGCACCTTGAGAGCGAACTTCTCCCCGCTCTTCTTACTGAAGATCTCCAAAACTTTCCCGTTGATGCCAAGCCCCAGCACTTGCGTGGTGACCTTGTAGTCGTCCGTGATGGCATTCTTCCGGATCTGCAGGCCGCCCTTCACCGGGAACGGCGGCGGCCCGTGGGGGGGAGCGGCGGGCGGCGGGGGCGGCGGCGGCTGAGGCGGCGGCGGGTTGGGGAAGCCGGCGGGAGGCAGCGGCGGCGGCGCACCGGAGAGCATGGCGGGCGGGCGGGCCGCGCCGGGGAGGCGGGCGGGCTACGGGACTTGGCGACCGGCGGAGCCCGGCGGGAGCGGGATGGGGCGGGGGTAAAGCAGCAGCAGCGCCGCCGCCGCCACCACCACCACCGCCGCCGCCCCCCGCCGGTGCGCCCCGGCCCCGGGAAGAGCGATGGCTCCGGTGCGGCTCCGGCTCCTCCTCCTCCTCCTCCTCCTCCTCCTCCTCCCGGCGCGGCGCGGCCCGGCTCTGATGTCAGCGCCTCGCCGCCGCCGGCCCCGGGGCCGGGGGAGGGACGGGGCGGGGCGGGCAGTGGGGCTGCACCCGCCGGGGCGGCTCGGTACGGCCCCGCCGCTTCCCGCGGGGGAAACGGGGGTGGGAGCGGGGGTCAGCAAAGGGCTACAAAGATGATGAGGGGATTGGAGCATCTTTCTTACGAGGAAAGGCTGAGGGCCGTGGGGCTTTTTAGTCTGGAGAAGAGAAGACTCAGGGGGGATCTCATCAATGCTTATAAATACTCACAGGGAGGGTGCCGGGGGATGGGAACAGTATTTTTTCAGTGGTGCCCAGGGACAGGACAAGAGGGAACGGGCACAAACTGGAACATAGGAAGTTCCACCTAAACACGAGGAGGGACTTCTTCCCTTCGAGGGTGGCAGAGCAGTGGCACAGCTGCCCAGAGAGGTGGGGGAGTCTCCCACTCTGGAGCCATCCCAAACCCGCCTGGACGCCGTCCTGTGCCACTGCTGGAGGTGACCCTGCTGTGGCAGGGGGTGGGACTGGGGGAGCTCCAGAGGGCCCCTCCAACCCCCACCATTTGGTGATTCTTGCGCTCCGGAGGGGGCTCTCAGTACTGGAGAGGGGCTGCGGGACATGGCGGGGGGGGGGGGGGGAGGGGGAATAGGGGCACCCCAGTAGGGTGCCGGTCCCAACCGCCAGCACCAGCGATTTCGCCGCCCCGGGGTGTCAGCGTTGCCAGTGTTCCCCACGCCCCCCCCCCCTCCCCCCCCCCGGGTGACACCCAGCTAACACATCTGGCATGTTCCCGGTGCCCCGCAAGCATCCCTAAAGTGACAAAAGACAGCTCTGAGGAGGTAGTAACTGCTGGTGCCCGAACACCTCATCCACCCATGGCTCCATCTACAACCAGTTCCCAGGAAGAGGAGAGATGGAAACACCACACAGAGCATCACATTGGGCGGAAGGGTGAGAAACCAATCTGAAAAGAATGAAGGCCATCCTGATGGGAACAAATTAATCCCCGTTTCCATGTTCCGTCCAGAACCCGACACAGAGAGAGAAGGGGTCCGGCACCAAGGTGCAATGTGCCCTTGAGCTGCCCGGCATCCAGCAAAATACACTGAACGTTTCTCCAACTGAAGCACAATGGGAAATCAAGACTTTTCTTTTGTGGACATAAAAAGCACAGCCTGCTTGTCACTGATAATCCCTGTTTTCTAAGTAAAGAACACGTGTTTTTTGACATTTGTCCCTCTCTTACCCAGCCGTCCCACAAAAAGCAGTGAGTGTGCCCTGGGGAAGAGAGATGAAGAAACATGCCCAAAGCCATACCAGGAGCAAACGGCACAGCCTAGACCCATCTCCTGAGGCCCAGGCACTGCTTTTTGGCAGGCTGGTGCGTGTCCCAAGCCCACCCTGTGTGGCACAGCTGAGGGGCTGACATGCCACCGGGGCAGTTAGGAACAAAACACGTTTCCAGGCCCTGCGGATCCAGCAGCCACATCCACGGGGACCAATGCGACAAGTATTCCCAGCGCCAAGCTGCGCACAGGCTCCAGTCTCACCACGAATCATGGCTCTGGAAGCCTCTCAAGATGCACTGATGGAGGGTCCTGATCAGAAACCACCATCTCCATCTGCACTGATGTCAGCAGTTTCACTGGTGTCACAGGACAGAACAAGCTATGGAAGTGGGACTTCCCTCTTCTATTTGCAACTGAAGGAAAGCAACAGCAAAAAAAAAAAAAAAAAAAGACTGCAGCATTCAGGAGAGGGAACACCAGGCCCACAGTCCACAAGATCCACACTACGTCCTCAACAAGCAGCTGCTGCCAGAAGAAAGCAAAATCCAAGGGACAGAGAAGAGCATGACAGAGAAGAGCATGCTGTAACCTCTCTCGGTCCCTATACACGGACATAGCTGCTTGCACCAGAGAAGGAGGCATCTGGTCCACATCTGCCAACCGAGCACCTTCTGTGATCAATAACATCTGCTAGAATTTTTTTTTTTTTTTTTTTTTTTTTTTTTTTGGTCAAGCCAATAAAACCACTCCACCTGTTAGAAAAGCCAGCTCATGACTTTAAAAGCCAGTTTTTAACTGGTGACTGATCAATAGCTGGGTGAAGCAGCACATCCAGCTAATCAAAGTACGTCATTAGCAGCAAGAGACGCAGTGTCTGTCAGGAGGTGGCAGCGATAATCACCAGATGGGAGACTGCGTAAACCTACACCAGGTGCTGGCAGCTTTATAAATAAAACTCTTGAGCTGCTGGTGCCTCTCGCCGCGGGTCCCGAGTTTCCCCGCAAAACCAGCAGAGCGGTGGGAGGCCTTCGCCTGCTCCCAGCACATCGCAGTGTAAGCGATGGAAGCAAGGAAATCTCCCACTGGGGAAATGGACTAATTCTGGGACTTCCAGCATCTCCCAGAATCTGATCCTGCATCCTTCACCCCAATACGGGGCTTTGTGTGCGTGTGGGGAGGGAGGTCAGAGTTAGATCCAAGGTACCGTGTAACAACAGATCGCAAATCAAAGATGCTTTAAAGCTGCCAGCAGCTCCATGGGGTTTTCCCCAGCGTTTGCCCCCCCCCCCTCACTGGGGCTCCCCTCAGCACATTTGGGGCAACAAGCCTTTAAGCCCGAGTTTTTCTCTACAGAGGAACCTGGTCGAAGGAAAACGGTTGACCCATTTCACTACCCTGTTTTCTTTAGTTTCGTTCATATTCGCTTTGTAACCCGACCCTTCAGCTATTTCAAAGACAACACCACTCCAGAGGAGGAGGAGGAGGAAGCGGCAGGGTTTAGGGAGCCGCGTGTCCCGCGGAGCCCTCCCGGGTCACTCCTCCGGGCCGAGCGCTGCCGGTACACACCGAGACGGACAACCCCTGTCCGCCGCGCACCCCAACACCCCCTTCCCCTCCGCTTTCCATCCTCGGGGGGTGTCTGGGGGGGGGTGTTCCGCTGTCGCCGCCGTGGAGTCGCCACCAGATGGCCCCCGGCCCCCGCGCAACCGCTGCCCGCCCCGCTCCGCCCCGGGGTGTGGGGGGGTCCGGCTGCTGACGCCCCCACGCATGATTTGGGGGGGCGGTTTGCAACGGGCGTGGGTTGTCGGACGGAGCCCCGAGGCTCCCCGGGACAAATTTAGGGTCCCCATCCCAGGGCGAGACCCAGATGTGCCCCTGACCCGCCTGTCCGTCCCCCCGTCCCCCCCCCCCCGCAAAAGGGGCCCCGTCGTGGGCTGTCTGCCCCCCTCAAGGTCCCTCTCCCCACATCACCGGAGAAGAGCGGGTCCCCGCCGGCTGTCAGCCAGCCCCGTTCGCCCCGGCCCCGCTGCGGAGGCGGCCGACGCCGGGATGTACGGCGCAGGAGCTGCCAAAGGCTTTGCGGAGCGTCTGGGCTGGACACAGCCCCGCCGAGGTGAGCAGCACCCAGCCGCTGGCAGACATATTCACAGCAAAACCCCCTCTCCTAATCCTGCAGACAGGCTAGTCCTCAGATTTGGGGATCTATTTCCAGGTTCTCCCTTAACAGATTAAAATCTGACCCAGGATCACCGAGACATCCATCTCCCTTGCGATCTTTGAGAGGCAGAGGGATGCCAGCGCGGCACGCAGGCACATCCTCCGCCACCCACCCACTCCCCACCCCGCACATCACGCAGCTTTGCCCAGCAGAGGAAGAACCACCGTAGGGCGTCCACCACAGGAGCAACATCTCTGCACAGCCCCGCACATCTGGCTGACACCACCCCACCCCCCCCCCCCAAAAAAAAAAAAAACAAACCAACAACAAACCAACAAAAAAACCCCAACCCCCCCTACAAACATCAAACCCAGCAGCAGTGACCTCTCCTCCTCAGCCACAAGAAAATTCATCCGGATGCGGAGGGGAAGCGATTTTTCCCTCCTTCTGCTCCTATCTCTATTAGGGGAAAAAAGCAACAGCCGGCAGCAGGCTCAGCCTTTACATCTATGTGACACAAGTGGCTGATCTGCTAACGTGCTTTCCCTGGCAAGTGATAAACTAGATTGTTATTTGATTATAACAGAATTACCAGGAAAAATAGACCGTGAAGATTAGGGTAATGATCATAAAGGCTGTATGCACCCTGTTCTTCTCCCCGGGTAGATTTGTCTGAGCATGAGACTGGTGAAAAGCTATCCCACTTAAAAAATTATAATACCTTTAAATAATCCCGCATGCTTTTAGGATAGGGGTAATTGAATTGAAAAGATATTGTTAATCCTCATTACAGCTATTAATGTAATTCCTAAAGCAATGGGATGATTGGAATGAGGACGGGCGATAGCACTGGAAGTGTAACATTGCAAAGTTTTTTCCCCACGCAAAGGGAGCGCAGCATAGCTCTCCATGTTGGCGAGGGAGAGGAGGTCGGTGCAGACGCAGTAGGGTACGAGGAGCTGCCACCCCGCTGCGCACCGAGCAGCCAGCCCAGCTCTCTGGGTTGCTTTGCAGGGAGCTGCATCGCACCAGGAGCTCCCGCACTGCTCCCACCAGCTGCTCCGCTCTCCCAGGAAGCGGCTGCGTCTCAGTGCTTGGAAGTGATCCTTGTGCATGGTTTGCGTATCTATTTATAAAGCACTGTGGGATCCTTTAGGATGAAAGGAGCTATTATAACCTGAATTTATTGCCCAAAAAGTAACCATGAATTTTCTCCACCCTTCATTTGCTTGTGTCACGATGAGCCTGAGCAGCAGCATTTAGATGGAGACCCTCTCTCCTAACCCTGCCAGGGCAGGGAATGTTTCTGGCTGGCGATATCAGTCCCTTGACAGGGATGTACCCCACTGGCACCACCCTTCTGCAGCAGCAGAAGGAGAAATGCCCCTTGGCACATGGTGGGAAGAGGCAGCAGCTCCAGGGCTGGGCTTCCCCTCGACAGATTAGCACCTGGCAGGCTCCGGCGTTGCTCGCATACCTGAGCGGGCCGGCTCCACAAACCCTTCCCGCTGGACATACTCTAGCTGACACACAGAGCCTGTAATTGCAAGACACGTCAGGAAATATCGGTCAGGATTATATCTGTCTGATTGATGGGCATGAGGATTTTCCTCCCCATTCCCAGGCCAGCCAGCCGCCCCTCCACACAGCGCGGGGGACGACGCACACCCTGTGGCCGCCAGACTCCTCTGGACCCACACTCGGCGAGAACCATGGGGCAGACCATCATGCCGTGGGTGCATCTTACACGTGTCCCCGTCAGGCAGTGTGCCCACAGCCTCAGGGAACACTCAGCCCACAGAAAGAGCACATGAAAAACACACAAAAGCCCCAGCGCTGACCCGTTATGCTGCTTTTCTCAACACAGTGTGTTTTTTTCCACCTGGAAAATGTAATCCTGATTCACCGCCCACAAGATGATGCCTAATGTACTTCCTTAACTCACAGTCACAAAAACCACTACTCAGAAATACAGAAATATATATCTTCTAAAATGATTTGCTTCAAAAGAGATGTATGTAGTCCAACTGACAAGCAAAACCACAGGTCCCACACAAGGGAAAACTGCGCTTGCAAGCAAGTATTAGTTCTTGCCTAAGGCACATCTGAGTGGCAGAACAGCCCCATGGCCTCAGAGCAAGGAGCGATCAGCACCTCATGTCTAGCCCTCACACCACATTTTCTAAATGCAGTCTATTTTATTTATTTTCTAAGGCAATCCATATCAATGCCACTATGGAGAGGGGACGGGATTTCAGCTCAACGATCAGACTGAGCACCTCCAATCTTTTGAATAAAAAATGGGTGCCTTGCACACCATGGATCCCATCGGAGAGGCACCCGGTTCTCTGCAGCTCCTGGGTCCGTGCCCAGCCTCTGGGGTCCCTGGGGGGCTCCAACCAAACACGCCATGCTTCGTAGGATGGAGCTGTCTGCTTCGCCGCCCACTGCCTCGATGACGGGCAGGAAGGCGCATCCTGTCTCATGCCTCCACATCGCTATGTGCAATTCAATGGGCAGCTCTGGGGCAGAGATAGGGAGCCCAGAGGCTTCTCTTTGAGTGCGAAATAACTCAGATGAACTTGAACAGACTCGGCCCCTTGTCAGCAAGAGGTGGCATTGGAGCAGGTCAGACTTCTAAGGTCAGAAGGGACTGTGTGCTCCCGCGCAGCACAGAGACGCCTCGCAGGGGCCCAGCCTTTTGTGATCTGAAAAGATTGCCAGAGGCCCAACACAAGGAAATGAGCTAAACTAGACTCAGAGATGGCCAACAGTCACCCCAGCCTGAGCCCGTCAGCCAAGGGTGGTTGAGCCACAGGAGGACACACTGCAGGATCATGCAGAGACTCAGAGACCACAATGGAGGTGGCAGCAGGAGGGGTGAAAATCATGGCATAAAGTGGAAAAGGACACGGGCTGGGCACAAGGCCGGGGGAACGGCAGCACACAGGAGTTAGAGGCACCGGGCTAGGCACAGGCACTTGCCTTCAAACAGAGCATCCCGAGGCGCATCACCCCTGGACGGCAGCTCACCCTGCACTGCAGAGGGACGATGGGGTGAGACCCCAGAGCAGGGCACAGGGAGAGGGCTCTGACCCAACCTGGCAGGATGCCCACGAGCCCCAGGTGTGCCTCCTCTCCGTGCCACCTCCCAGTGCACTTACAGCTGCTGGCATCTACATATAACCCAAATCCCTGCCTGTCTGCCAGCGGAGAGGAGGCATTTGTGTGACAAGATTATGGAGATTAGCTCCATTAGCATAAGCAGCTCCTGGGCTGGCCCTAGTCCAGAGGGACATACACAGCCCACGCGGCACTGCTCCCCATCTTCCCTAGGCTGTCCTGAAGGACCCGTGTGAGCTGGAGGAGACGATTTTCACCAGTGTGTCTATGTCAGGGCGGGCACCGCGAGCCAGTGGGGACTCTGCAGGTCCTCCCAGTTCAGCCCAGCTAATGGGGACGGCCATGCTGGGATGGCTCTTCCCTCTCCCACAGCCACCTCTCAGCTCAGTGCTTGCTCTAACACAAGCGCAGGGTCCTCGGGGCAGAATTTGCCTTCTGTGTTTCTCAACACAGCCTCTGTGGGTGCTTTATGCAGCAAACAAAGTGTAAGGCTAGCTCAGGCCCTGCCAGGCTCTTTGCAGAAGCAGCTGGTTGCTGTTTGCATGTAATTTGGGGGGGAAGGAAAGGGGGTTCAGCCCTCAGCCTATGACAAACTTTTAATAATAAACTCAAGGCTATAACCTAGAAACCCCCCCATACGCATGGCCAAGCCTGCCTGCAGGCTGTCATACAAACCTCAGCAGTTACACAACCCGAACGGAATAGCTTTTTTACACCCCACTGCTTGGCTTTCACCCAGAGAAGATTTGCCGTTGGGAGCACAACTGACCTGCGAGCAGAGCCCAAAGCACAGCGCTGGTGGGTTCATGGGGATCAGCCACAGAGCAGGCAAAGATGCAGTCCTCGCCCCACTGCAGCAGCACAGCTACTCCCTGCTATGAGGGAGGGAGAACCAGGGCTGCTGCAGGGAAACTTCTCCCATGGCAATTAACAACATTAATTACTAATGATCAGCATCTGGGCCCCATTGAACCCCAGGCACTCAGGTGTGCGAGCAACAAGCACGGTGTGCCCTGCCTGTAGGGAGAGGGGAGAAAGGAGAGGGGAGCGCGACCCATGAGAAGATAAAAAGCATGTGATCTCCTGAACCCCACAAAAAGGTGGCTGGGAGAGGTTGTGAGTGATGGAAGGCACAGGGTGGGCACAGAGCTGGTTAGGCTGAGGGTCAGCGCTGGTGCAAAGACACACAGCCAGGGCGCAGGGACCCCCCCCCCCCCATCAATGCCGGGGGCTCCCCTCCAGCCTCTCGCCCCGCTGGCTGCGGGCTGCTGAGGGGGCTTTATCTGCCTTTCTGCGCCTGGTGGAAAAACCCTCGGGCCACCGAGCACCAGGCTAAAAGTGCCCGGGGTGAGGGCGAGCAGCTGCCGGGGCCGTGCTGCGAGGGCTTTGCTTTGAGACCGCCGGATCCGCCCCGACGTGCTTAAACCAATACCGCGAGATTACATTGCAGCAGGCTGGGACCTGGCATGCGGTGCGAGCCAGAAATAAAACTGTTTGTGTAGCAACTGAAAAAAAATAGCAACAGGAGCTAGGTGAGGTGTAGTGTGCTCTCTTTTTTTTTTTTTTCCTGAGGCCAGAAATATTTATTTATTTGGGTAGAAGAAATTTGTTTGCGTTTTAAAGGGGCTTTGCGGTGGATGTGAGCTCCCTGGGCTGTGCCTCAGGGCCCCCCTGTGCTGCAGGCGGCAGTGGGGGTGTTTCCGTGCCCGTCTGGGACTCTCTGGCCCAGCAACATCTGCATTGCCCTTTCGTGTATCGCAGGCGTTTGGATGCTGTTGCACACTGAGCGATGCTGGCTACAGCACAGAACAGAGCTGGCAGGGTGCAGATACAGGCTTGGACCAGGCTGTAGCCTGGTGTTTGGAAGACATCACCTACATTGCTGAGTCCTAGTCCCTTTCCAGCTGTTGTCTCCACCTCATGGACAGGGGAAGGGAGTCAGGAGTGATTTGGGCTTCTTCAGATGGACTTTGGGCTTGGGACCAAGCACCGTGCCAACACCTCCCCTCTGGCATCAGGATCTGGCTGGAACGAGCAAGGAGAAAATAAGGCAGATGGTCCAATAAATGAATCCAGATCAGGTATATACAAAATAA
Source organism: Pluvialis apricaria (assembly GCA_017639485.1). Classification (NCBI taxonomy): domain Eukaryota; kingdom Metazoa; phylum Chordata; class Aves; order Charadriiformes; family Charadriidae; genus Pluvialis; species Pluvialis apricaria. The sequence goes on along the minus strand of CM030029.1, from coordinate 7,957,798 downwards.
GACAATAACTGTCCTGCAAGCACAGGGCCCCTCTGCTCTGCTGCCCCAGGCAGCTCTCCCGGGGCCGCGGTTTCTGCATGAGCTGCAGACGGGCGAGCGAAGCACAAGGTGACCCCATGGGGACAAACCTCCCACTGCCCACGCCTGCCATCCCCAGAGCCGGTGGCGCTTAATCCCTCAGCGGCGCCACGTTGGAAGAGCTCTGCAAATGGCATCAAGGAGGTTAGAGACAGGGAAAGGAAGGGGGGAGCACGCTTGACATTGGGTCCACCAAAAGCTGCATTTATTGTGGCCCTGTGGGAACGTAAAGCATCTTTCTGTAACGTTGCCAGTTCATAGAAAGGGCCATGGAGCGAGACCAGAACCCGAGAAAGCATTTCATAAAGGCCGTCTTATCCGCTGTGTGTAATTAGACCTAACAGTGTGAAGGATGCACGAAGCTCTGGTTTTAGTTTAACGGGGAAAAAAAATGAATCATCAAGGAATATTTATAAAGGTTTGTGCCATTCTTGTGCATGTCCCATCACATGGGGATGTGTCAAAGGATCATGCTTAGCCCTGCAAGTGCTGAAGAAGGGTCTGGAAATAGTTATAGCAAAGCACGTGATCCCACTAGACTGGGGAAATGAAGAAGAAAATCCAAATTGGAGGTCTTGGCTCTCTCTTACCCTCCTGCCATCTTATTGCTTCTCCTAAAAGCACCACCAGTGTCCCACGCAGTGAGAAATAAGACGATGGGGGAGGTAAAGCGCTGCTGCACACCGAACCGCAGCTGGAATGTGGAACCAAGCCCTGGGTGGCTCAGCTCCACGCAATTGTCACTGCAAAAACATCCTGAATCAGTACCAGCTGGATGGAAAATGAAAGCCGGGCTGTTTGCTCCCCTCTTGCACCTCCCAAAATAACCAGTGGCTTCCCGATACTCACCACCCCACCCCCCAACACACACACTCCCACCTTCCCCGGCAATCCAGGGAGCAATGGGAGCTGCAGCTGGCAGAATCAGCATGCCCGGCCTGGTCCTCCCTCTGCCCCTCGATGTGGCCAGGTTAAAGAGGCATTTTTGAAGATCACTGGGGTGTAAATATCTGGAAAGCATTGGAAAACACAGTTACCCCCTCCCAGTGCCCGGGGTCCCACACAGGGGCTGTGCGGTGCTGCGGGGCACCCCCAGCAAAGAGGCAGAAATGCCTTAAACCTCCCCCATTGTTTCCACATTTATCTACATCTAAAAAAGAAATTAAGCACCAAAATCCTATCAGCATGGAGCAAAAGGCGGGCGGCACATTTCTTCAGGCACCTTCAGAAGCCGAAGCCCGGAAGCAGCAGCCGAGGAGCTGCAGGAGCCCCGGGGGGTGCCCATCGCTGTCCCCAGCCCCTTTCTGTCCCATCTCGGACAAGAGCTGGCAGCGTCAAGAGCGAACTCTGCCAAAGGCTCGTTACTCCCTGAGCTCCCCACAGGGCACCAGCAATGAAGGGAATTGTGAAGGGGATACACAGGGGATAGATGGCTCACGTCTCAGAGATTCAGCCTCAGACAATAAAAATAACCCCTCTCCGCTTGCTTGCACGTATTTATTCTGTGCTTACGGCTTTGAGAGCAGACAACTTCTGGTGTAAATTACTTGCATGACCTTTCCTGTTTGATGAGCTCAAATATAATTTCATTTATGCGATCCATTATCAACACCTGCTGGAGAGACTGGCAGCTTCTACCATTAACATTATTGGGGCTACTGTCACCCGACGTCGTGGCAGCGGCTGGACACAAGACGGGCACATGCGCAGGCGACACATACTACTGCATTGCGCAGCCCTGGGCGGTGCAGGACCTCGGGCGTTATCGGTTAGACCTGTGATAGTACTGAGTAAAATACCTCTTTTGCCCTCTCCCTCTCATCCTTTGCCCGTGCCAGACTGGGCAGCGCGAGCCACTGAGGCTCCTGCAGAGCCAGGCAGGGTGGAAATCCTATTTTTCCAATTCTTTTTCCTGCCCTGCAAGATCTTCTTCCACCTGGCCGCCCACCGCACAGCCCTTGAAGGCCACCGGCCCAGCACAACGCTCCACTCTCCCATCTCCGTCTTGGTTATAACTTCTTGCATTTCCAGGGACGCACGTCCACAGAACCCCCCCGCAGCCAGAAAACTGCCCAGGGCCAGAACTGGCTCCATTATTTCTCATCTGGAGACCCCTTTGCTCACCAGCACCCTCCTGTAACACAGCGCACCCAAGGTATTCTCACAATACGATTAGAATCGTGAGAATTAATATTAAATTCCACCTGTTTTAAAAACAATGTCACTGGCCTTTACAACAGCCTCCAACAGTAAATTCTGTGGGCTAATCAGGCACGTGCTTTATTTCTTTCAATCCATTCTCAGCTATGCTTAATTACACCTAATTATTATAATCATAGTCTCTGCCTTCCTACCTACAACCCACTCGCCCAGGAAAACAATTCTCTCCGATACAGGTCTCCTCCACTTGGGAAGCCAAGTATCCAAGTTTCTGAGCCAGCAGGAGGAATGCAGATCCTTACATGGCTCCACTGCTCAGCGAGAGGCTGGGGCTGACGCTCTGTCATCTTTAGAAAGCTCCTCTCAGCAGTTGAGAATGGGCAGACTTAATTCAGGCAACTATTTCACCCCTGCGGACAAAGCAAACAGGCTGAAGCGCATTTAAGGGACTGTTCATTGAACCGCCGTCGCAGGAGGCGAGGGAGAAGCTGCGGAGCGCTCGTGGCAACGACCCCGACTCCCTGCAGTTCTGCACTGGAGCCGAGAGCCAGACCCCAAACCCTCCTTCTGCTCCTTCCCAGTTCAGACTTCACAGATGCCTTGGGGCACAGATGTCTGCCGCTGTCGGCTGCGGCTGCCTCGAGAACATCCCTGCACGTTTATGATGTTTGTATAAACACTGGGGAGAGACAGAGGTGGTACCACAGAAAAACATTCAGTGTATGTCACGTGTGCTTTGTTCGAAGAACGCACATTCATGTGAAGAGAAGAAAACAATCTTCAGAGGAAAAGACGTTCCTGAGCATCTGTGCCTGTGGCTGTCCTCAACAGCGTTTGTAAAGCCTCTTAGGCTAATTTGACAAGAGGAAGGAAAACAAACCCAACGCTGTCTACTGTCCATTCATCATCTGTGCAGCAAAGAACTTGGTTTATAAACAGGATCAGATGAATCATACAAAGACTAGCACTAGCTTGCTAGCTGATGCTTAAAGAAAACCTAATTATGGGCAAAATTCACCCCTTGGGTCCACACAGCCTTGAGCAGTGCGTGTGTGTAAGAATCAAACCCAGAGCTCCAGAAGATTCCCCATCCAGAGGTCTCGTTGATACCACCCGTTCCAGCAGAGAGTTTTCTGGGGGGGCGCCTGCAGGACCTCCAGGCAGCCCAGCGTGTGCAGTGCAAGCAGGGGACGGAGCCCACCCCAGGTGAGCAGCTCCAAGAGACTCCTTGTCACTGGACATGCAGCAGCCTCGCCGCTTGCGGAGAAAGTCTACAAACGTCCTTCCCCTTCCTTCCAGCCAGGTGAGCATAAGGACTACCAGCAGCTTTAGCCTAAGAGCCACCGGTGTGTCCTATGACCTCGCGGGCACAGAGGGACAAGCGCAGAAGCCCTCTGGAAAGGGAGGATGGCAGCAGCCTGCACACGGGGAGCCCGGGCATCGTTAGGCATTTACATCAGTACTGTTACTGGAAGATATGTCCCAAGTTTTCAATCTGGTAATTTTGAGGCCCTTTGGAATGGCACTAGGAAGTTCCTGGCACTTATTTTCAGCAAAACCAAGTCCCTTTAAAGCATATCAAGGAGAAGACCCAAATCTGAAGCTCCGAAACAGCCAGCGGCCATTGAAAAGCCTGGGCTTACAAGTATAAATTAAATAGGCGGCTTAAAAAAAGCCCTCAGCCTGCATCTTTAAAATGTCAGTAGGCAGAAATTAAGCTGGACAGATTTGTGCTCAGCAACATCTCACTTGCGAGACGGATGCAGCTGCTTTTTAAAGCACTTTGTGCTCAATGGATCTGCCACGTGGAACAGCATCGCCCTCTTACTACGCAACGGTTGGAAAGTGAAAGCCAGTGAACCAAAAGGAATATTGCTAAATGCGAGCAAATCTCTTCTTCTTCTGCCTGTCAAAATGACTCAAGAACCTCCCGATTAATTTTTCCTTCAAGAAACCACATTAATTAACAAATGGCAATAATTAATAATGGATGGAATATACCACATGAGCAACAGCGAGCCAGACTCCAGGCTTCTGCCCCACAATCCGACTCGGTGCAGAGATGCAGATGTTGACATCCCCCAGCATAATTCGTCGAGGCAGGATGATGGGAATACAGCTTTAGTACCCAATTCCCCAGTTCCATAGCCGGCGTGAAGCAGCATCTCACGTTCCAGCACACCCTGCAGCGCCCACCAGCAGGATTTGTGATGCGATACCTTACCATATTACATCCACAAGCGTTACAGCGTGGCAAGATAAGCCTATTTTTTTAAGAAATGAGGTGCTGTGCCTGAAAAAATGCCACTCAGTCACACAAAATCCTCACACAGAGACTGTCCCATGAAAATCAGGAATGGCAGCAGACTGAGCAGGCGCTGTGCCTGCAGGCTACAGAGCTACACATACATATATATACACGTTATAAACAAAGACATTCAAAGAATGCCTAAATGTCTGTGTGTACGCATTTTGTTACTGGTTTCAGATTGTAAACTTTTTTTTTTTTCACTCAAACATTTGCCATGCACCCACATTAAAACAAGTAAGGAAGAAATTCACTCAGTGTTGTCTGCAAACTCTCTGCATGCAACATGCATCGTTTAACCATGTAGGTCATAGCTAAAGACCTTTTCATTGCAGCATGATTTCATCTTCAAACTATTCCAATATCCACTTGTGTACAGTAGGTTACCCATTTATAGGTTTCTAATAAAAGCAAATCTTCCTTAAGTGGCTATTAGTGGATTTCTCCTTTCGGCCTAGGGATAAGCAGGATTCTGGGCTTTAAAAAGATCTCTAGCGGGCTGAATGAGAAAGTGACAACTGATGAATGTCATGGCAAAACTTCAGTATGTTCTAATTACAGCACCGTTAACGAGAAGAACATTTGTCAGATCAGGGCATTCATCAGGTTTAGCATAGACACACTGAAATCATCTACTCACATAGAGTCCAAAAATTTTCTACTCATCTCTAGTTAGATGCCGCAGAAGGTAGTGTCTGGCAACACAAGGTGAGTTACCCCATCTGGAAATAATTAAATAGTTAATACTGGTTGGTTTGTTGTTTGTTTGGTTGGTTTTTTTGTTTGTTTGTTTTTGTTTTTTTTTTTTAAATCAAGCACTTCTTTTAGGAATTTGCACAGTCTGTTGCTACAGAAAATTATGTATTTATTTTCTTTTGAAAATGAACTGAAATACAACTTTAGGAAATATCTGTTCATTACATTTAGATACATAGTTTGAGACTGACTTATTTCCAAAGTGTTCCTTCACAGAGTTATAGTCACATGCACCTTAAATGTTTTCTATATTCTCCACCATATTACACCTCATCACAATATTTATAATAAAAAGACTAACCTGTAAATTCTTTAGACACTGACATTTCGTATGAACATCTGCAATGTATAAGAAACCCTGAATAGTAATTTGATTGCACCGAGACAGATGTAGGCTGGTAAAATAATAAGGCACAGTCCTACGTATAGGGAACAGGGGTGATCCTTTTAGCAACACAGACTTAACCGACCTAGTTAGCCCGTCTGCAAGAACTCTATTTGGATTAAAGTCACTGCACCTGCCCAGCACAGGGACAACGTTCGCCTATCCAAGACTGCTCCGATGACCCAAGGAGTTTACGTGTTGCAGGGGGAGTTAAAAAACAGTAAGGTATCAGTGGAGCTTTGGAACACGTAAGGGCTCTTCTATGGGAAGTATGAAGCGTATACATTTCCCCAAACCCTTATCGAATTAAAATAAAGAAAATAATCAAGTGGTATCTGTGATAAGCACTAAGTATAAAAACATGATGTCCAATTTTCAAAGCTGCCAGGTACCCCCAGCTCCGAGCACTCAACACATGCAGAAGCTGTGGGTTTTTTCGTTCAGGAAAGGTCTTTCAGCACAGTTTGTTTTGAATCTCAGCTGGGCACTGCAGAGGAGTTCCGCAGAGCTTTCCATAGGATTTTGGCTCTTCATTTCCCCAGTAGTATTAAAGTCTGGCAGGCAGGGGATTTGTATCAGTCACTTCAGCACAGATCTCTGGGTGCAGAATCAGCCTTTTTGCTTGTATGGTCAGGATTAGCAAGACATTGCTGAGATCATCATGTATATGTTTCACAGTCAAAACAGCTGTTAGTACTAAACAAGGAAAAAAAAGAAGAGCTGTAGTCTGCAGTGAGTATCCCTTTAAAAAGGACCCTAGGTTTATTTCGGAGGTAGTTTTAAAGAGGATGACCATGGCAAAGAACCGCTACTGCTAAACTGCTGCTTAAAAAGTTTTCAGCTGCATGAAAGTCCTAACAGGTCACAACGGTTGTAAACAATTTCAGATTGAGCGACGCAGCCACTCTTCCACAAAAGTCACCTTAAAGCTTCCCAGTTAGTATGTTCTGAGTTCTTAGGTCACCAGACAGCTGGAGTCCCTACCCAAGCTGGGTGGGAAGGATAAAAAACTCAGTGAAGAGTATCTGCTGTACGTGGGGGATCTCTAAAATCAGGTCACTGTTGTGAAACAAGCATCACATTCAGCAGTTGGCATTAGTAAGATCAAACCTGTCAAGAACTAAAGGCAGCCTGGGTGTCTGTCTGTCTGTCTGGGGTACCGCGTTCCGCCATGAAGAATACTTCACTGTCCCACTGGGTTCAAATAAAAACAAGTTTCTCCTTGCAACTTGGACAGGCAGATCAGATTTGGACCCCGGTGTAAAAGCAATGTGGATCTGTCAGGTGTGATGCTCATGCCTTGTCATTTCTATAAAAATACTGCTAAACCAAACAGCTAAAAACGCAAACGATAAACAGAGCATGTTATTTACAACACAGAGACTAACAGTGTAGTAAAGCAGAGGGAACTTTAAACAAGTTTGGGTGACTTTTATAAATGCAATGTCTATTTTGCTGTAAACCCAGGTAATCTGCCTTTGTCTTGTGCTAACTTCCCAGAAGAACGTCACTGAAGTTCCAGTGGAAGATCACTAGTGCTGGCAGATTAACAAACTTGCAAAGAGTTACCACAAAAATAAAAGCTGTTCTGTTAATCTATTTAGACAAGTTGAGTTTTAGACTACTTTTAACATTCTAACCAGTATCACAACTAATGAAAATGACGGACCTCTGGCAATTTCAGACCCCACTAGTGTTTAGCTTTCCAAAAAATAAAGAGTGAATTTGGGACTCAACTGTATCGCAGTGAAGACAGCGACTGTGACCGTCCCGTTACAAATGACACCATGCAACGACACAGCCCGTGGTTCAGGCCTCCACACGTGGCTGCGGGCAACTCCTGTGCTAATTCACAGGTAACTAAACAAGTGTTTGCAGGGACGATTCCTCAGCTCTCTCCCAGATAGGAGATTTTTTAGCTCACCTGGATGGCTTTCCCAGTTTGGGAATACTATGTCACACTATTCACTGAAAGCAAACCCTTGATAACGAAAATGGGGCTTAGTAATTGGAAACAAACATTCTCAGCTGTATTCCCTGGGTTATGAAAAAGTCCTTTGCAATACAGTAAAAATCTTCTGAGGCTGTTTCCTTTCCTTCTCCTACTAAGGCTATATAGACAAGAGCCCCAAATCAGCAGGACAGTTAACTATGCACTTGATTTTAAAATATAGTAGTCCCAAGTAAGCAAGATCCAGTCTCAAACATGCACAACTCATAATGGGCACCTTGCGCAGTCAGGGCATGCTGAACACATTTTCTAGATGAAAAGCAATCTTACTGACTGCTAATTACTTTATCTGCAGTTTTACAGCACCAGCCTTAAGTGAGATTACCACGTGTACACCAGAGGCTGTTACATCAGAAGTTACCTCATAGTAACCAGTTCCCAGGTGTCACAGGAGAATGATTATTCTACATTTGGTATTTCAGAGATGAAAATGGTTTAGAACTAGGACACCGGTCTGTGTTCCTAGGAGAGGACCTGTTTGTACAGCTCCTAGCACACCAACGCTCTACTGCCTTCTGCCAGGCTCCAGACACCACCATTACCCTACTGTCTCCATATAAAGTGCTTTTCTATGCATCTTTCCTAATAAGCTATTGCTCCTGAAGGGTTCCTTTCTCCTCACCCACCAGGTATGTTTTGGGGGGGGGGGGGGCATAAAGGGCACAGGAGGAATAATAGTTTTTCTGGCATCTGAAACCACGCCACATCTATTAGAGATTCTATTAAAACCGATGGTATCTTCTGCCACTTCCCCCAAGAATCCACTTCCCTGATTCTCCACCCAAATAAAGCTTCACCCAGCCAAGCCAAATAAAAAATACCAGGCATACATTATTATGAAGTGAACCATGAACATACCATACCCGCTGGTATTACTTGTACCTGCACAGATAAAGGCTAGACTGTTATTTCAATATTATTACTAAGCTTATTGAATTTACACTTGTAAAACAAAAGAACTCAGAAAAGCTACATACACGAGAACCTCAGTTTAAACAACAGTCCTGGAAAGTTTGGAGCTTTGGCTCTGTCTTTTTAACTTTTTTTTTTATACAGGCCTCCACCCAGCATGTCACCAGTGCTGTAATTAAACAGAGCAGAGGAGAAAACGCAGCCCCATCTTCCCAGAGGGAGGATCTTGTATTGAACACGGGGTGACCTTATCTTAAAAAGCACCCAGATAATTCCTTTGTTTGTATACCAAGAGCCTCCTTGTTTTAACATTAAAAACCTGCTACAGAGAAACTCATTAAATCTAAACCCTTCTGTTCATAAAAGCTCTAAATTGTATTTAAAATTGTGTTCAGGCACCTGGCAAGAGATCAGATGGTTTTGTAAATGGACTCGGGCCATGTGGCTGCAAGAAGTAACAACCCGAACGAGTTGTGCTGTTGTCATCACAGGTCACACCACCTTTTCATGTTCTTGGAAGATAAAGGAGAGGAAATACGAACTCATATATTTTAAGAATGAGAAAACTTAGGCATCTCTCACGCAAAGACCTGAAGGAATTCAACTAGAAATAAAGCAATTCTTCCCATAACATATTTTGATTTGGATCCACCAGTTTTTGCACCTGATGTCTTGCCCAATATTTCACAGATTACGCTTAGATTTCAGAACACACTTCCCATTATTAGGTGTGGGGCCCCCCCCAGTTTCTAGTTACAGTCCTGGGCCTTAAGATATAAATTTGAGCTCCAAAGAAACATATAATTGACTCATTAGCCCTGAACAAACTGCCTCACACTTGTAATGGACCAATCCTGATCCTGAATTCCCCTACCAGCTTTCCATAGACTTTTAAGGGAAATAGGAAGTGTACAGAAGTTAGTAGTTTTATTTAGATATAACCTGTGTTCCATGGTATTTCTACACTCCTTTGGAAAAAAAGAAAAATAAATTCAGATGATAAAAATTCAACACCAAATTCCTTTGGTGTCTACATCCCATGGTATTTTTAAAAATCTCAGTCAGGATAGATAAGGGAAAAGCAGTGCAGAGAAATAAAATTCTTCAAACATAAGATAGCAATTTTGCAAGTAAGTTCCTAATGCGTTACATTAATACATTTGTGCTTTTGACAATAGATGTAAAAACTCTCCCCAGAATAAAAAGAGTTCAGTTGGAGATTAACTGAAAATATGTATTTTAAATCAATTTCCCTTGCTGTCTTAAGCAAAAGAATCTGTCAAACCGTCCTGATAAGAAATAGTTTGATATCTAAAACAGCATTATTAAATAGCACATCTGCCAAACTGCCAGTTTACTCAACAGCTAAGCTGACCTACCCAGTACTGTAATATGCACCACATTGTGAGTGAAACTGAAGTTAGCCCTTTAAATGTGTACACTTTGACTGAATTTTTTATATTCAAGATTTAGCCTCTAATAAAAAGTAAATCCATTAAAAAACTCTGCATTTAACTTCCTTACACATTATTAACAAACAATTAAAATACAAGGTATGTATTCTGGAAATACATTATTCTCTATTAGCTGACCAGTTTGGGTAGCACAGTACATAGAGGTATACTGCCATTGGAGTCTGATGTTAAATTAGCCCTCAGCTTGTTCGCTACTCCAACTACAGGAGGCAACTTGGAACCTATTCCTGTGAAAGAACTTGTATAGCTAGAAATCCGTTTATTGGAGGTTTTATCCGTGCTGGGTGGTTTGGGCGTTCGTTTACAAATCCAAGGGTGCCTTAAAGCTTGACTCGGAGTCATGCGTGTGGAAGGATCCCAGCTGAGACATTCTTTTAAGAACTCTATAAACAAGGGATCGTCACAGCCTTTCAGTGCTGTCACCCAGTCTTTGTTCCCGGGAGCACCTCGTATTTTACCCCGGCGGGATCGACTCCCATTAAGGGTCACTCTTCCATCTGCATGTGTAGTCACAGTGCAGTAGCGAGGATGACCCTTAGAGTTGATGAAGTTCTTGGCTCGCTTAGATTGATCCAAAAGCTTCTGAGGTGGCATTCCAAGAAGTTCCATCATACAAGCCAGTTGGTCTCCCTCATCCTCTCCAGGAAAAAGAGGGTATCCAGTCAATAGCTCCACCAGAATACAGCCAAAACTCCACATGTCTATGGGCATCCCATAGCGACTTCCCAGAATTACCTCCGGTGCCCGATAAAAACGAGACTGAATATACGTGTAGACTCTTTGGTGCTCAAAACAGCTGGACCCAAAATCTATAACCTTGATTCCACTCCTCCCTTGCTGTTTTAGGAGGATATTTTCTGGCTTCAAGTCACAGTGTATGATTTTGTTTTTATACAGAGCATCCAGACACTGCAGGATAGAGTGAGCAAACTTACGTACCAGTTGGATACTGAAGCCCTGAAACTTGTTTCTTTTAATCAGCTCATACAGGTTCATACTCAAGAGTTCAAAGGTCATACAGATGTGGTTCCGAAAGGTGAAGCTTTCCAGCATGTGGATAACATTCATGCTGCCCGTTTTATCCTGCTTCTTCAGATGTTCCAGAATCCGGATTTCTTCTGCTGCTTGGCGATGGAATCTCTTTTCATTGCGAACCATCTTTAAGGCTAAGTGTTGGTGCAGTTTGTGATCATAGACTTTAGCAACTTGTCCAAAACTGCCCTTGCCAATGATTTTGAGTACTTCATACCGGTAAGCAAGATGGTCGTGGGGCACGTGAATGTAGCTGCCTTGGTCATCATCATAACCCCCATTGTTGGGACCACCAATTACACCTTGCCTCTTTTTTGCAGCTGGACCCACAAAGTAAATTTCAGAAAAAGTAAGTATCTCTTGCTGCTCATAAGCAGATAACTGATGTTTATACTGTTTGACAGCTTGCTCTGGAGCTTGGGAAATGGCTTTATGTGCTTTTGAGGAACTACCACCACCTTTAGAAGTGCTTATACTCTCTATACTTTTATCTTTTGTCAGGGAAGGAAGAGATCTCTCTGAACCAGCGATGCCCGCAGACTGAAGAGTGCTACTCCTTCTGTTGCCAGAGTCCTCAAATAACTGCTCCACCTTGACCTGACTTCCAGTCAGAGGGTGGTCCTTCATTGCGAGTTTGTTGCTAGAAACCTACAGATGGGAAAAAAAAAAAAAAGCACAAGCTTTACTTTATCTTTTAAAGCACAGACTAAGAATAAAATCAATACCACATAAAACAAAACCAGTAACATCAACAGATTTTGCATTTCTATTAGGAACAAATATAAAACCCTGGACCTAAACTAACTCCAGTTACAAGCATAGTTATAGAAGGGTACACAAAGAGAATGCAACTTACTGAAACAAGCACTTGCACAAATGCAGTGCATTTTTAAGTCCATAAAGGGTAAACCCTAGATAGTCAAACACTCAAACAAGGAGACAATACCTATCTCTACTAGTATGCATGTAGTCAGCAAACAGCCGAGGGAACGGCTATGTTTAACTTTAAACGTGGGTGCAGCAAACACAACCAAGGACAGATGCAACTTGCACCTGTTTGAAACATGCACCATAACACAAACGCGCAAAGTAGTGTTAGAAATATTGCAAAGACAAGTGTGCCAAAGGAAGACAAAGAAATGACAGCAAGTGACATAAGGCTGGTGTAACCAAGCTGAAGGAGGAGCAAAAGGATGACAGAGCCACACAAGATAAACCATACTTTTAATAGAAATATTGATGTTTTTTCTTTGAAGGGAGGGGGGAGAATCACATTCACAACTCCCTCTGAAATCATGATAGCTGCACAATTATCTTAAGACAGACTTGGAAGCTTTGAATAATTGAGAATATCTCTTATGCCAACTTTGTCGTCGGTGGTCTGTAACCACTGCCTCTTATAGCCATCCGTTAAAATATTTACATCTGAAATGAAGGCATAGAAAGTGAGAAAAGAACTGTCAAATTTTTCAAGCTTGTCATTTCTACAATTTAGTAAATGCTGAACTCTTTGGAGTTCAGTTCCTTACTAAAATAGCAGTTATGCCCCTTTTCTACTCACTGACGCTCCATGCTGATAGACAGCAGAGAGGTGTTGTCTTATCCTGTGCAACACAGCAGAAGCCATGAGTAGAGTAACAACATCTGTTTTCCATTTTGTCCTTTAATCTAAAAATAAAGATTTGAGACACATGCCAAACCGAATCCCTGAAAACCAAAATAACTACACAGGAATCAAACGAAAAATGTAAATAAACCTGCAGATCCACAGCAATAAAACCAAATTCCTTTTTAGTTACATACAATCCAACATCTCGGCACAGGCAGTAAATAAGGGAAGTGAATGTTCTTGCCAAAAACAACTACACATGACTCTTAAGAGTCTGTCTGTTGGTGCTGCCTTGAAATGATAGCTCTTGCTCACAGGCCCCAAAAAATGGGCCTTTCCTGCAGAAGTCAGTCCTTATCAATGGTGACTAGAGGCCATGGGATATATCCTACTAAGTTCCACCACTCTGCGTCCTATCAACCCAAAAATACAGTGTCCTGTAAGAGATACGCCTTTCCAGAAAGTCTTAAATAAAAAACAAGGCCCAACCCTAGTAACTCAGAATAAACGCCTTTTTCTCAGAGTCTGGCTGAACCTCCGAGATAGGAATGACATATTTTCAGAACTGGCTAAAAGACTATTCAGTCCAGCAGACTCAAACAGTAAATTTACAAATAAACAGAGAACATAAGCACTGAACAAGGTTCACACTTGTTTGTTTTCTGAAGTTTTCCAAAGGGGGGGCAGGAGAGAGGGGGAAAACCAAAACAAAACAAGCCTGTCCTTCTACAGTAGAAGTCTTATTTTCACCTTTGCAATCAAAATTTGATATTCTTCCTACATGGCTTTCAATTGTATGCATAACAGAAGCAGCTTTTTATCACTGTGATTCAGAATAGACACCACTGCACCTTTGCAGACAACCACCCTGACGCAGAACATCGCCACGGCAGTTTGTATTGGCAGGGCTCTGCGGAGCAGCCTTCTCTAGCTGGGTGAATGAATTACGCATCAAGACTTCAAAACGCGCTGCTGTATTGCAGAAATGCTACTTATTACATAAATTTCTTTCAACTATTTGATTTCCAAAAAAATGGTGTTAACAGTCTGAATGTCATCAATTGTAGCAACATGATAAAGCGACATGTGAAAGCCTTGCAAACAGTGCTGAATCTAAATATTCTCTATTCAGGAGCCATAGTAACTCTGCTAATGCTGCTGTTTGTAGCAAACATTTTATACCTTTGAACCCCTAAATAAACAAGGAATTCATTATTCCATTTATCCTGGAACTATTTCTTAATGAAGGAACTATGGCTTTGGATCTCAAACCCGACCCAACAGCCTTTCAGTGGCACGGACTGAGTTTTCATTCTTAGAGGACTCTCAAAATAATTTGTTACATGACGATGAGACACAAATATAGATCAATCTTAACTTGAACTCAGAAGAGCTACACTTAAAGTCAGATGACTTCTGGGTAACATCAGCTTGCTTTCAACAGCTTGCTTTTATAAATCACAGGCTGCACGGGTTTTGTTTTCTTGATAAAGTGCTGTTAGCGGCCAAGAAATTAGACCGACAACACAAGTGGCACCCCGTTGAAGATTTTCACATACTTAAAAAAACCTTCATTTTAAATGAAAAGGAAACAGTTCACCCAGACTCTACATGATTGGTTTTGCAAAAGTGCACCAGTTATTTTCTGAATTAAGCAAACTGAATTAAACCCACGTATTCTCAGAGACATTTATGCTATGTTATAGGTAAGATGAAAAGAACGGAAGCTGCAGACATCAGAACTCTTCCATTCTCATGTAACATTACTTCGTAATACAAAAATTGTATAAGAAGGAAACCAAATATCACTTAATTACAGATACTTTCCCATTAAAATTGAGCATCATGATTTTCACCTTTGCATGCTTCATCTCAGTTCCTGCTCAAAAGATACCACTAAGGTAGTATTTTTTTTGATGTGTCATCATGGCAAAACTAGGCATTTTATAATCCTTAATCTTGCCTTAAGAACTTAACAGGCTTGATGGACAAAATACAGCTGAAGACTAAGATACACCAGCAAAACAAAATACTCATAGAGTTATATTTGTATTTAACTGGATAGTTCCATTCTACTGAACAACTGAACTTACACTACACAACTTAAACACTGCAGTTTAAAAGTTGCCAAGTCCCTGCAAAAAACCCAACCGGCTACTCTTCAAACTCTACTACTCAACAAATCTCTGAATTTATTCTGCTCTCCCTCAATATTGCCAAAAGGGAAAACGCAGACCCATGCTACTGAGTTTGCTCAGTGAACTGCACAGACCAAATTAATTACTAGTTATCTGTTACAATAAATTCCCACAAGGTGATGATTTTCAAATGCATCTTACTCAGCAAAATGTCTATTTTCACATTTTAGAGCGTGTTTTTTTAAGCTTAAGCTCCTTTACTTCTGCCAGAATGCAGCAAGAGCCAAAATACATTTAAAAACCGTATAAAGGTCAGATCACCGTACAGCTAAACATGACTGCTGCTGCTCAGCTGAATCAATTTAAGGAAAGACCTCATAACTCCACATCTGTTGAGGAAACACAGCACTTGTAAAGAAGCACGTTAACACCTGCAGTCCATAAAGACCTATTTTGGTAGCAAACGAAGTGGCAGATAAGGCCAAAGTTTTCAGAGGAGAAAGATACTTTTGCAAGATGTTCAGCAGCCATGCAAACCCACACTGATCCTTCTGCTGTTCCTAAGAACTTATCTCAGAATTTTCATGTGGGAAACCAAAATGCAAATATGCAAGAGTTACAGCAAAGCATGTGTGGACCTACATACTTATTAAAATACGAGGTGACACAGCAGAACACTTCAACCTTTTGTAAAATAACTTTCTTGATTAAAACATCAAGGCTGAGGATAGTAAGATGCTGCCTACCAAGTTCTACATTGAACACAGTAACACATCATTTTCATGCTTAGTGAAAGCAATAATCTTAATAAGCTACTACCAAGTTGCAACATCGCACTCTCTTAGTTTATTCTCTATAGGGAGACACCTAACTCCTTTGATAGCTCTCACTGGCACACAACACAACGTGAAGACCCAAACAACTGTAAAATACTCACATTAGATCTTCCAAGAGAAGGAAGTCCTGAGGGGCTGTGTTCTTCGTTTGTAGACTCTTGGTACCTAATCTGATCTATCCTCATATAGGAGTCATATAATCCATCTCCAAACCTGGCTGGAAACGTCCCATGTACAAACCAGTTAGTCACAACAATTCAGGTTGATACAGACAGGGATAAATGTTGACATGTATCTTGCTTAGCACATTTTTGTCTGTAAGATCATCAGTTCTCATTCATTTACTAAACAATCTTTAGAATTTAACTATGACTATATTTTAATACCACAACAGAGTGCAAAGCTCTTGGGAAATCTTGACTGGTGATACTTTTAATTTAGAGTTTCTCTTTTTTTTTTTTTTAATCAACTTTTGCACTGCAAATACATCCTTAAGAAACATTAACCGACACACTCCCCATTTTCCCATAAGTAGGATAATCCCGAACGAGCCTCACTGAGAAACAACAGAAAACGGGCACACACTTAAAACACTTTATGGGACTATCCTTTAAAGTAGGTTATCCTATAAAAATGATACGTGGGAATTACAGTTAGCAGATTTACTGCTAGGAGAAGAAAAAAACCAACCCAAGTGGTCGTGTCGGTTCGCACCCGAACTGTCGGCAAATACTGTTAAAGAACTTAAAATGGCAAGGTTCAAGGCGACCCACTGCGCACCGAGGCTCGGCGGTTTTACGAAGGGAAGCAACCACGAGGGGAGCGGGGCGAGGCGGGCTCCCCGACCAGCCGCGGCCCTCCCCAAGGCCGCGGGACCCCCGTGGCCGCCTCCTGGGCTCACCGGGGAGGGCCCGGCGGTCGCCTCAGCCCTCTAACCCGCCCGGCCCCGCGGCCGCCGCCTCACCTGCACCGAGGGGCGCCTCCGGCTTCCTGCCCAGCAGCATGGTGGTGGGGGAGATCGGTCCCCATCCCCCGCCGGACCCCGCTCCGCCGTCCAGCGCTGCCGCCGCGGCGGGCGGCCAGGCTCCTCCGGTCAGGCTGCGGCCGCCCGCCACCGGCCCGCCCGTTGCCAGGGAAACGGCCCCCCGCCGGGCGGCGCCTGCGCAATGGCGGCGGCGGCAGGGCCAGGGCGGGGCGGGGAACGGGGCTTCACCGCCCGGTGGCCGCCCCGGGCTGGGGCAGGGCTGGTGGCAGGGAGTGCGCCCTCCTCACGCCGTGTGGCTACGTTTTTAAATCCGTAACCAAAACCTTTGGGTTTCATCGCCCGTTTCTCGTCCCTCTTCCTCCCCTCCTCAGCGTGTGTCCCGCCGCCCCCCGCCCCAGCAGGCCCCGCAACGAACAAAGCGCTTGGGAAAGGGAAAGGCTCAGTGAGGAGAAACCCCCCGCCGCACCCGCCGGCTCGGGCGCTCCGCGCCGCCGGGCCCAGGGGCGGTGGGCGCGGGGGGAAGCGGGTCGGGCCGGGTCGGGCCGGGCGGGCGCGTGCAGGGAGGCGGTTTCTACCCGGACGGTTTTGTAGAGCGGGACGGCGCCATGGCGACTGCCGCGGCCTGAGGAGAGCGCGGCGCCGGCCGGGGCGCGGGCCCGCCATGTTTTCCAGGGCGTTCCGGGTGAGATCCAACACCGCCATCAAGGGGTCCGATCGGTGAGTGCCGGGCCGGGGACCTCCGCCGCGTCGAGGGCGGGGGGCGGCTCAATCCCGCCTGCGGCGCTGGGCCGGGCCTGCTGCCCGGCGGGCCGGGAATGGCCGCGGTTCGGCGGCGGCGGCGGCTCGGCCCCTGCAGAGCCACGGGCCGGGGGCTGGCGGGGAGCTGTGGCCGCTTTCACCTTGCCTTTGTGATAAACACGGTCGTTTTCCATACGAAATGCACTTTTCAGATTAAACTAGACTTGTTATGCCGAGGCCCAGCTGAGCCTTCCTTATGTTCTTGTGCAGTGATGCTCGGCTGACTTGCCCCTTTTAGATTCACTTGACTCCTCTGTGCAGGACCCCACAAACCCGCCTTGCGCCGGTTATCATGTCTTAAACATCAGTTAAACCTGAGGGGAGAGGGAAATCTGGTTGCATCTCTGCTCCTGCCTGGAGAGGCTGGGCTGAGCCAGGCTGAGTCCTAGATTGTAATGAAATCACTGCAAAACAGGGGCAAAGATAGGGACAGCAGCTGTAAGCAGATGTTTGAGGAAGAATATGAGCAGGGCAAGCATATTTGGCCTTTTCCCCGAATTCTTCCAGCACGCAGATTTCTCGTTTGTAAACTCAGACGCAAATGCTTCAAATTATCTTCTGTGAAAAAGTGGCAATCTCACGAACAGCCAACAAAATAGTAACTACTGATCTAGGAATTGTTTTGAGGGGTGGTTTAGACAGCTTTGTAACACATTTGTGATTTTATCATTGCAGGAGGAAGCTACGAACTGATGTTGCAGCAGCTTTTCCTAACCTTAGTGCTGAACAATTGACTGAGTTTATTCCAAACAAGGAAGAGCTTAATGTCATCAAAATATACTCTCACAAAGGGGAGGGCGTCACTGTTTACATGAATAACAGGAACCCAATACTGTTTGAAATTGAGAAAGCTCTGTATCCAACAGGTACGGGCAGTGGACTAGAATAATCCTCCCTCTTTACTTACTGGGCACTGACCTTTCCCCAAAAGATTTCTTTGTCTGTGTGTGTCTTAAGTACTTATCCTATCTCTATAGTATCGGTACATTTCATAATCTTTAGTGCATTTATTCTACCAATATCTTTTGTGAAGTCAGTGGCATTTCTGGATTCTTTCTGCAAAAAGGAAATTGATGTGCTCAGAGGTCAGAAACCAGGAAACGAGTCTTTTAAGTCATAGTTTAGCATCTTAGCCCCTTTTCTGTCTTTTGTCCACTGCAAGGTGTAATTCCAAGAAGCATGATGTCCACTTCCAGGCAACCCTGGAATTAGGCAATGAATTGCTCTGATATTCTATGCTTTTATTTTTTCTACACCCAGCAATTCTTCCCTGTTGGAGTAGCATTTTAGTTCCAAGTGTCTTTGATTTAAGGAAAATAATGCAAACTTTTATCTATATCCTTTATAATAATTCACAGGAACTTGAATTAACTAGCAGTTTATTTTTCTCCATCACATCTACTAATTATTGTAGGAGTTTTCTGACTTCAGATTTCTTGATTACCTGAGTAACGGGAGAGTGTTTACTTGTGGTTAGTATTGTACTGCTTAGTCTTAAAGATGGGAAGAAGCAACAGCTAGAGAAGTTTTTAATGATGCATCTTCACATTTCTGTTCTGTTTTGGGACAGTGTACACTCTGTGGGTCTACCCGGATCTCCTCCCTGCTTTTTCAACATGGCCCCCTGTTCTACAGAAGCTAGCAGGAGGAGCAGGTAAGAGGACTAGGACTTTTTCACATTCCATTGCAAAAAGGAGTTGCCTTTATGGCTTTTTTGATGTTATTGTTCCCAGTGGCAAAAATGTACCTGAAACAAACAAAACCCAAAAAAGTATAAAGAATAAGTACTCACAAAGTAATTCATGGTGATGTCATAAAGAGGTAAATAAATTAGCTGTAAAGAAGTTTGTGAATGAAACAAAGTAGATTAAGCTGTTTAAATGCAGTAACCTGTTCCATGTGGGAATCTCAGATTTGGAAATATCTTCTCAGGGTGGTCAGCAGCTCTAAACTGGGACACAGAACTGGCTGTGTCATTGGTCTGTCTTTTTTATAACTCCTTGAGCCGCTGAGTTCCTTTGCTGCCACCCTGCTTCTTGTCAACTCGGAGATGAACTAGCTTATCCTATGGATAAGAAGTGAGTTTATATCGGAACATACAATTGTAATCACTGTCAAGTAGATTGTAGATTGTGGATTGTGCAGGTGAGGTTGGATTCGAATGCCTGGATTACTGGCTCTACCACCTAATTATGGAATCAAGACTAACAAGAAAGGAGTCTATTTTCTCGAACCTGCTTTGGATGCAGTTCAGACTCATGAGAATCAGGTCTTTATAAAATTCAAATAGCAGAACTGCTCAACCAGAAAAGATTAAATTGCAGCCGCTGCAGCCTTAGTCTGTAAATGGAAGTGTGTGTGTAGGAAGAGATGTCTTTTTTCCATTACATCGTATCTAAAGGAGAACTCAAGTCCCTCTGTTTAGTTTGCTTTTGGGGAAATATAGTGCTTGAATGTGTAGCTGTGATAGACATCAGAGCAAGCCTTGCTGCTGACTTGTAGTGACCTAGTTTCTGGGGAAAGAAAAGTCTTGCTAATGGGGGAAGGACATTTATGAAAGAGGGCTGCAGGTCATTCATCTCCCATGGCAACCAGGCTACCTCTGGGTATGATCAAAAGATAAGAAGCTGGCCACCAGACAATGGCCAACAAAGGCAGAGAGGAGAGGTAGAACCACATCTCAGAAAGAAGAGGAAAGGCATGAGACTCTCCAGTGCTGCAGACGTGGAGGGAGGGAGCAGATTTAGGGAACGTTCAGTAACAAAGAGGAGAAGCAAGGTAGTGCTGTTCGCGATATCTGTTCTGTGAATTCAAGTATCTACTCTCTGCCCTGGTCATGTTAAGGTCTTTATGTGATTTCTGTCCTCAGAGATGTGCAGCCTTGGTTGCAATTGCGGAGTTCATTCTAAATTTGCTGAAAGTAGTTGTGACAGTGAATGGGAGGAAAAATATTGTTGGCTTCTTCAGCATACACATTAAATCTATGATGCTGAGAAAAAAAATGAGATGCCTTCAAAACCAAACCGTGGAACACAGGTCAGTCCATGAGACTGCAAGCTCTAAACAATTATAGTTGTGATGAGGGAGAGCAGATGCTCTTTATGTAATTTGGCGATGACATACATGCAACATGGAAAACTGTTCTTTACTCACATGCCAGTTTATTCATCCCAGGTGTGGAAAGCAGGCAGAAGGAAGCACACAACAAGGTGTACTGTTTCTGTCCAGATAGGAAGGAGATGGTTAAGGGTGCTTCCTCATGCCCAGAAGAGTTCACAGCTGAGTGCAGCTGTTGTGCCAGATCAGGAGGGCTGGGTCAGCAGTGGCAAATCTTAGGCAATTCTCTCTTCAGGGAGAGAGCTGCTGGGATAACCTGCCCTTAGGACAGGGAAGAGTAAATGGGTAGTTCCAGACGTATCTCATTGTGTCTTTCTTTTTCAGTGTCATTAATGAAGAGTAATGCTCTCTGGGCTGGGAGCTTATACCTTTCTGTTAAAAACAGTACTCCCTTTGGGCCTGACAGGGCAAGGGGCTGAGCATGCTTAGCTCTCCTGCATTTTTTTGGGATGTGCCCAGCACCCTTGTGAATTGGATTCCTTACTCCACAGGATGGTAGCAAGAAGTGCTGCCTTACTAGGAGAAACAGAGAGTGATGTTTTATCTGGCATGTGCTCAGCTATTAACAGGCTTGTGTTTTTTGCTGAGTAACAGGAGGGATGGGGGTGGAGGTGCTAGTGGCTGAGTCTTTCATTGAGAAATGGATGTGCTTTATTCTTCAGATCTGATGCTGCCAGGAGTTGTAGTGCCATCTTCTGGCTTTCCTCAAGTAGAGCGGGGCACACTGTGTGCTGTCACCCTCTTGGGAAACAGGTACAGAGGACTCTTTATTCATATATTTTCATACAAACTAAAAAAGAAAAATAAAAATGTTAAAAATAATTAAATTATTAATATTCTTAAAACAATTAAATTATTACTATTATATTAATAACAAATAATTAAATAAAAATGAAAAATAAAAATTTTCCAATGGAAAATACAGCAGAAAAATAATTCACTTAAGTTTCTGGGTTAGGATATGTTTGAGCTTGGGTGGACTAATTTGCAAATTAGTTCTTTTGGACTTGGGGGGGCACAACTGGTAGATTTGTTTTGAAACAGAGTGATTTTTTTAATAAAAGGTAGTATTCTACTCAGTTGTCTCTTTTGTCTATGAGGAAATTCAGAATGAGGGAGCAGTGCTAAAGCTGTTGGTTTTTTCCCCTACTGCTAGTCTCTTGGCAGTGCGTATGCTTCTTGTACTTTATTAAAGCAAAGAATGTGTCGCTACACAACCTTCACTTCAGTATCACAGCTGCACATATCCTTGGGATTCTTTGGAAGACTTTACATACCACAAATATGGGACAAAACCAGAAAATACCGAGATACTTTTAAAAAAGCAGGTTGGAGAGAACAAGGACATTGTAAAAGAAATTCAGTATAACACAATGGCACAGTCTATCTTTGTCCAAGTAGCACAGCTACAAGTATTTGTGCTGTCCTGCTGTAATTCTCCCTTCTTCTCCCAGAGCTCCAGTAGCGGTTGCAGTTGCCACTATGTCCACTGCGGAGATGCTGGCTGCTGGAATGAAAGGGAAGGGATTTGCTGTGTTGCATACTTACCTGGATCACCTCTGGTGGGTATATTGCCAGGCATTTGGTAGAATGTGTAACAAGTCTCATGTGTTTACTAAGATCAAAATCTCTGCCCCAGTAAGCTTAATCTGTTCAACATACCGAGTTATTTGAGTAGAGTTTAGGTATGACCGTTAAGGTTTCAGCTACGTGTTTTTGATGACTACACTTTTCTGAGAGAAGCAGGTGTCTGTCGTCACATCTATCTATCATATACGTATTGGAAAGAGATACATAAAATTATTCACTGGATTCAGTTCTTTCAACCTGAGTGTAATTATTATAGAAATGGAACTAGAACATCCCTGTTACTCTGATTTTAGAAAATCTTCTTGTTCTATAATGAATGAACTTTGAATCAAATTTGCTTAAAACTGATCAACTGTGCCAGCCTCAACCGAATAGATTATTTGCTCTGCATTTGGATTCAACTAGTCTGCTTAATTTTAAATTAAGATTCGTGGAGGGGACGTAGAGTTTATGGAAGAAGATGAGTTAAAAATAAATTTTATAGTTTTGAGAATATGGAAGAAGATCCATGCAGCTGCCAGCACCTTTTATCAGGGTGACATCTGTTCATTGTCCTATGGGCTTCAAAGTAGTGAACAGAAAGCTATGTTATATTTTTTTTCTTCCTTTTTTAGGGAATATGGTGACAAATCTTATCCTCCTACCTTAGCTCCCTTGGTGACAGATTCTGCTGAAAAGGAGAGCACTGAAGATGAGGAAGAGATGGAGGAGAAAGAGCCTGTCATCAGCATCTCCACTGACCCATTGCAGCGTGTGGACGTTGGCAATTTGAGCCTGAAGGAGCGAGACAGCTGTGCAATACTGATGGGAAAGGAGGAACTCCATGAGAACAGAGCTGCAGAAACAGCTGAAGATGCCAACACGGAGGTTCAGCAGGAAGCTGAAGACAGTAGGACTCCACAAGGTATCTTTGCATACAAATGAAGCCAAATTATGTCCCCTTGGTTTGCTGAAGCCCATACCCATGACCTAGATTACTGTGCATTCTAGACATTTCCGGGTGGTCTGAAGGACAGCCTGAAAGAACAGACTACTCATGCCTTGTCCTTTTTTTCCCTGCAGAACAAATGGATGCATTATTTAATCAGTGCTTTTTTCATGCCTTAAAATGCAAAGTAAAGAAGTCGGATCTCCCTCTGCTCACCAGCACATTTCTACGCAGCCATATGTTCTCATGCTGGTATGTGGCAAGAAGATTGTCTTTGGATTTGCATGCTGGGTTTTTGGTTTTAGAACCGTGGAGATCGAGTGTGATATTTAGCATGAAGTTTTTGACTCAAAAGTAAAATTCAGTCCTTATCTAAGGTTACCTAAGACTATACTCACTTCTTACTTCAAGTACTTTGATGTAAGGATTGTCCAGACCACGATACGCACTGGGTAGCTAACTTAACTTGGCTGACATTTGTTTCAAGACTGCTTTGTCACTTAAATGGCTGTTTGCCTACCCACAGGAACATCAGCCCTAGTTTCACTCATCGTGTTTTATTTGTTAGCTTGTTTGAAGTAATTCTTTCTCTGTGTGATTTGTATTTTTGCTGTTAAGAAACTTCTAGCATAAGTAGCAAGATTTAAGAAGAAATGAAGGGTGACTCATAACTAAAGAACTTTTAAAAAATCCATTTATAGCCCTGCTGGCCAACAACTGGACATAAAGAAATCAAGTTATAAGAAGGTGAGATTTTCCTGTCATTGCTTTGCATTAATTTAAATAAGAAGTGGAAGGAGAGAAAGAGTTTGGCATCAAAATTGTTCAAGTTTTACTAAAACAGTCAGGCAAAAAAACCTGAAAGTTGTTCTTAAAAGCCAAGTTCTTTTTCTCAACTTTCTTCTCCTGTGGGATCCAGGGAGAAAAGTAATTGTCCTGAAAGCATGAACATTCATCTGCTTTGAATGCAGCTAATGCTTTCAGCAACTATATAGTGCGATAGCTATTAAAGGGTTCTGATCTTGTTGGATAGTGCAATTACTTGCAAGAAGAGGCTGTTCCTTTTCTAAAGCTGTTAATGAACAAAAACAAAGAGAAAGGAGTGATATTGTCCCTGTTGTGAGATGACAAGCAAAGACAAAATGCATTGCCAAAGATTGCACAGGAGTCCATGCGACATGTACTGTGATTTGGCTAAGAATGTAACAGAGCAAACAGATGGCAGACCTACAAAAGGAACACTTGCTTTTACTCTGTTTTAGAGCCAGGCAGAGGCGGTCACTGCTCCTTAGCAATTGCCGTGTTCAGAGAAGTAAAGGTGTAGGGTGTGTTTGTTATTTTTTGTTTTAGCAAGTAACTTTAGGGAAGTCAGAAACACATGAACAGGAATTTAAAATGCTTGACTCCACATTTCTGATTGTTGCTTCCTTCAGTTCTCTAAATTCCTGCAATGTATGCAGCACCAGAAGATCTTACAAGTGAAGGAGCTGAACAAAGGTGTGGAGAGCATCGTGGAAGTGGACTGGAAACATCCAGAGTACGTAGAATGTTGTAGTCTTTAATAGAGTTGGTAGTCTGAAAGAAAGGAGTGGAATCTGCTACTTCCAGCTCTATTACCTATACTCCACTTGAATTCCTGTTCTGGATAGCTGTAGCAGCCCTGACTTCCTAATCTTAACGTGCAATGTAGGGGTTTTATACCCCCATTAATTGCAGGTTTTTTGCAGTGTTACAATGAAAAATTTCCGTCTTCCAGTTTGGGTGTTAAGAAAAGAGTTACAGCGTCAAGTCTGTTAGCAGTCACTAAGAAGTACATTCCTTTGACTGCGTCTTGGTAGTTTGCGTGGGTTTCTTGGTTGTTGGTGGGGAAGGGAGGCAGGAAGGTTTGAAACCTATCAGGCAGTTTTCCATCTATTTAACAGTGACTATAACAGTATGACTGTTTTATGCCTTTCCAGTTTAAGCAGGTCTCCCTCTCCCCATTCCATCTATGAGCTGGGCTAACTCATTGTTCAGCTCTGAAGTGAACTTACGTGTCTAAACAATAACTCCAATTAAAAGATGACACTGCTGCTAAATAAATGCTCATGAAACTACAGTCTCAGAATGTCATATAGGATCAAATCAAGCAGTTTGCAAAATCAGAAGCCAAAGTTACAGTCTCAAAAAATGGGAAAAAAAAAAAAAGCTGTGTTTTCCATTACACGTATTGATCTGCACAAATACCGTTACCCTTTCAGTTACTTATTACCCAATTCCTCTATCGGTGTTTCTGTTATCTTTCTAATGATTAATAGTTACCTCACATCAAGAACATTCTACTCATTCCTTCTGCATATCGGCACATTAGCTCTCTCTTGGAATTTCCCAGCGGGCCTGAGGCTTCCTGGTATATAACGTCTCCTTGGCAACTAATGGAATGGAGAATATTTCAGTAGATACAAGCATATCTTCTCTTCTGCGTTTTGAAAGAAGCAGAATTACTTTGACTTTTTGCATTAACTTTTCTGTCATTATACTTGGCCTTATCATTAGGAGGCAGGCATACTCAAACTCAGTTTGTCAGTTCTCTTACCTTCGAGCATAGAATGTGCAGCTCTAGTCAATGAAGTGAGACTCCAGCTCCTGCACCGATACAGTCCTTACCTCTCTCTTCCGGAACTGTCTTTTATCAGTGAACACTAAAGAATCATTTCAGCTTTTAAATCTCTGTACATTTGTGGAGAGTGCAGTTGGTTTTTTTTTTAAATTTCATTCTAGGGATTCTACAAATGGGGCTGCATCCTTTCAATTATGGCAGTTATCTCTAATTACAAGAGTCAAACATGCTTAGAACAACTGGAGAGATTTACTTTTTCCCCAACGTTCAGAGCTTTACTCAGAGTGAGAAGTGTTTAATATGGCCTGACTTAAGGGGCTTATTTATGTGTATCTTTGAAACATGTGCAAGGACAAATTTAGTAAATGCAGTTAATGCTTCAAAATACTGTTCTTTCATCATGTCCTTTAATCCACAGACACAGGCCCTCATGCAATGGAATGCATTTGGAGGACCTGACATACTGTACAACAGACCAGAAGGCTTTATGCATGATTCTGCTAGGTTTTAGTTTCTCAGTGAAATGGAAGTGATAAGTTTCAATCCCTTTCATTCCCACCAAATGATTCTTGTTTCAGCATTAAAGCATTTGCAGTACCTGAAGGATTTTCTTCAGCCTCTGCTGCCCAAGACAGCGAACAAGTATACCACGTTCCTGAAATCATTCCACTTTATGGGGTCTCGACAAAAATGGTCCCACTCTTTCAGGAGTCTGGACACAGGTAAGCACTAGAAAAGTACAACAAAACCATTGTTACGTGAAGAAAGAGACTAACAAACCTATGCTGCTACCATTTTGTTAGCCCTCATAGGGAGGGCCCTGCGATGCTGTCAGAAAAGGTGATGAGATTCAAGAATCTATTCATTGCTTCACAAAGGGAAGAAAGATAAGAAGCTGTGACAACTGCCTTCAGCAAGTACTCACATCACTTCTCCCACAGCTAAGGAGGCGATAGCTCAAGTGTCAAAATTGATACATTTTACTTGGATTGTCTTAATTTGCCATTGGATAAGGCATTTTCTGCCCACCCACAGTATGGTTTACTGAAAAGAGGACACCCAGCTAATTTAAAGAATTTACTTGCCTCCTTGTGCCCTAATCTTGTCTGTTTCGATGTAGTTTAGATTGCACTCAGTGGCAGCCTTTCTTCAGCTGAGCACTTTTGTACAAGTTGTCCACAGCCCCCTGAAGTTAGGGGTGCCATTGGGGGCGTCCTGCCAAACTAGGCCCCCAGGAGCAAGGGGTTTAGAGTCTCTCTAATTACTGCTGTGAGCCTTTTATCTGGTACACAGCAGCTGAGGTGTAACAAGAAATCACTCCCGAGTAGATGTATTTCGGTATTGAGCTGTTGCTACCAAATGTAGTCAGGGTAGGTGCTGTCTTCTGTCTTAGTGACAGAACCAAACACCTAGCTACTTAATAAACTAAAAAGTTTTCTTTCTCTTCAGAAAAGGCAGCATCCTCTCAAGCAGTGAGGTGAGAAACATCATCATTAACTATGTGAAGACTAATGAGTTGGTTGATGAAACAAACAAAAAGTAAGTAGGCATGGAAGTTGTCCTACCCTGCTTCCACAGGAGATGCTGAAGTTGGAGGAAACAAGTGAACTTGTTTGCTTCTAATGCGTGTTTTTGTTTTGTAGCTTTGTAAAGGTGAATGCCATTCTGTGCGACTGCCTGTTAGATAAAACGGAACAAGATGAAATCTCAAACCTTAAATGGGATGAGCTCTTGAGCAGGTGACTGTTTGTCCAGTGAAGTGTTTCAGTATTACACAGATTTATTGCATGCAACTCAAAGCCACATGTTATTGGAGCTATGTAAGTTATAACTTCCTACTGATAATACAACAAAAAATATCCAGACCTTCGCTTGAAGGATCTCTTTATTCACCATTTAACAAGCAACTAGCAGTAACTGCTGTTGTTGGGTGGTTTTTTTGTTTACCTGCTAACCTGTTATCAGAGAAAGCATCCTAAACAAACAGTGCCTGTGTATAATCTGTATGTACATATTTATAAAGCCATTCTTTGCAATAGATAGCTGAACCCTTTTTAGGCAATGGCAGTCATCCTGCTGTTCATGTGCAATACAACGTCTGCATTTATAACCTAAACCCACCTTTTAGATCCAAGAGGCCTGAGTATCTGACACAAGACCATTGTTTCCATATACTGAAAAACTTTGCCTAAATGTCCCAAATGCCTTACTTGCCTTGAGCTTTTGAATCACGTAATGCTTCTGATGCACCTCCAGCAGCTTCCGTTATTTCTGAAGCCAAGTTTGCTTGTGGGACAGTAACATGGTTTATGCTGAATTTTAAACTGAAGTTGCTTCATCGATCTGTGAACAAGACAGCTGAACAGTAGCTTAAAGACAAAATTAAAGAAGGTTTTCTTTTACAAGAACCAATTTCTAAAATTTTGTCAGTAACAATCTAAGCTAGAATTTTTGCGAGTCAGTAGACTAGCCTTCTTTTTAGTCAGTCCCTTTCTTTAAATAATAGCTAGGATGCAAGTCTTTGCATGAGCTCATCATGCATTATCTTCTTACGATACAAGTTCTTCTCACGTGTAGAATCTTGGCTTTCATGTAGTCTCAAAAAACCTGTGAAAGGCTGCAGTGGAAAAGCACTGTTAACATCAGCCTTGCTGTACTGTATAGACTAATAGGATGTATAAACTTCGTTCAGGTGCCTCAAACGACTGCAGCCCTTACACCAGGTGACATTTTTTGGACAAGAGCCTATTGTGAGGAAAGGAAACATTGAGCCCATCGACATAACCATAGCACAGAGGTCATCAAATAAGAAGGTAAAGAGAACTAAAATTACGGGGTTTGAGTAAATGCCCAGATTCTGAGAGCAGCTTTGGCAGCTCATTTTTCTGGGCTGAATGAGACATGACTTGCTAATACCTACAGCAGTGATGTTTGCTGTAATTATTAAAACCTGTAGGTGACAATTATCAAGAACCTTGAGCTGTATGGTCTAGAGCCACAGTGTGTGGCCAACATTCTGCAACAAAAAGTACAAGCCAGTGCCACCATCACCCCCATACCAGGAACAAAAGACAGAGTTCAGGTCCAGATCCAAGGCAACCAAATCCATCATCTGGCCAAGATGCTGCTAGGTGAGTCCATTCTGGGACTGGGCCGGGACTGGTTATAGCAAGACAGAGATTTTAATTCTTGAGCTCTGAGTATTTACCTGAAGTGAACTCTTGGTTATGTTGCAGAAGAATACCAGCTACCTCGGAAATATATTCAAGGCCTCGAGAAGGCTCCAAAGCTTGGCCGGAAGAAGTAACAGAAAAATCTACTGTAAGAATTGCTCAGATCTCATTATTTATAGAAGTGTTCTGCCAACAAATCAAGGATAATGTACAGGCCCTGTTCATTCAAAAATGAGTCCCGGATGTTTACAAGGTCTAGGATTCACCTAAATAATAATATTGCTCCAGCTGTTCATTTTTCATAAAAATAAAAACCTAAATAAAACCCTAGCATTATCCTTTTTCATGTATTTCCTACAAGTTCCTGATGGTGCACTGGTTTTCTGGCTACAGTGGCTTTTGGCTAGTTTAACATTCTTGCTTTGCATCCTTTAGCAGAGGCAGAGTAATAGAACCTCCACTGAAATGTAAGCAAAGTGCATTCCAACACATTGTCCTGGAACAGTCCAGCGTGTTGTGCCATATATTGTGTGTTTCAGAAGTAAAACCCATTTGGTTTTAGATTTTATCCTTTTAACATTTCCAGGTATTAATATCTGACATTTTAGCACAAGAAAATTAACTCTGTTAGCTGAATTTTTATGGTTTATATTATTTTTATATATATAAATACATTTTAATGTATTACATTAAATTACATTTAATGTATTAATTTAATTACCTTCACTGTAATTTATCACAGGTATCACAGTTCTGTCAAAGCCAGCTAAAAAATTAAGAGAAGATTAATGGAACAGTTTGCTCAGGTTTCACAGGGGTAGATGGTCTGTACCTCTTTAGCTGAAGCTCAGACACTTTACAGTAGGGTTAAGAAATTTAAACTCACTTCTGGGAAGGATTCCTGTATTTTCCCTTTAGACTTAATACATGAAAGTTCCATCGGAGGGCGCCAGAAAAAGACGTTAAAGAGATTTCTTTAATTACTGACAGTTTTATTATCGTTGTCTTTTACACTGTCTGCATATGAACAAGTAGTTTCAGAACCTTCAAAAAAGCCGGAAGTGAGACATTTTTTAAAAATGCCATAGAATTACTAGGGAGTAGTAAAAATAAATTACAGCATTGCAAAAATGCATTTCACTTTGCCATAGAAGCTTTACTATTCCATTCTATACACATTATTTTACATGTTTTACAATAGACATGAAAAATAAATTCACACAAACTAGGCAAGACAATATACTAACCAAAGGCACTGCCAACAGTATTTTGCGCTTAAGGAAGGGGCCAGTACTTCTATCCTAGACACAGCTCAACTGAGTGTTGAGAATGAGTTTCAAGAGCTACCAATTCTTCAACTGCCCCGTATCTTGAAAAAACCAAAAGAAACAGCCCTCTCCTTTGCAGGAGGTTTTCAGCAGCATTCACGGTAATTGCATAAGAAGCCATGCCTTCTACAAAGTGTCAAAGACATGCTGGGTTCCAGGGAGGGGAGGGTGACGGTCACCAAAACTCCAATAGAAAACAACAAAAAAAGAAATCTTTACAACTTTTAGCCAGAAAGAGAAGGGATTTAAAAACAAGCGTCTCGATCTTACTTCTCAGAACCAATGGCAGTTTTTAGAGTGTTCTTCCTCTTGACTGAACAGAAGTATTTATACAGTGCTTTCAAGACTCAAAGCACTAGATAAATGTTACTTAAATTACTTCACAAGTGCCCAGTGAAGTAATAAGTATTCTTGTAAATGGACAAACAGCCCCAGAGCATGAAAACTGCTGCTCTATTTGGGCTGCCGCCACATTGTTAAAGGTTATCTGGGTGTAGAGTACAGTACAGCTGGGGCCCTTCCCGCACCATGTGCCAGAGCCCGTAGCCCTGTTAGCAAACCCTTTTATGCTACTGACTGAAACAGGAGCTGGAGCTAAGCTTGCAGAAAGTGGCGTTTATACAAACCGAGGGGCTTTGAGTGATGCAGTTGCTTTCTTACGGTTTATAAACATACTCAAGTATAAATCGGGGGGGGGGGGGGGGGGGGGGGGAGTGTAAAAATAAAAATCCCAAGCAGTCACTCTCAAGAAAGAAACAAAACAGTTCTCATCCCTCTAAGGACGAAAGCAGCCTCATCACAACAGTTCTTTAGGTAATTGTGGGGACAGGACTGACAAGGCCTCTTGACAAAAGCCCCTTCCAATTTCCACCTTAGCCCAAATGCAAAGTTTTCACACTTAAGGGGAAAAAAAAAAAAGGCACTGAGGTAAATTTTGGACTCTTCCACATTGTCTCTGTGGTAACTGTTAACCAATAACCTGTTGCCTCCCTTCCCACCCCACACAGGTGGGGGTCCCAGCAGTCCACAGCAAGCTCAAAGGGACACTTGTTCAGCACGTCAGTATGAAACCCTTTCACGTGCTCCATCTCAGCCCAGCTAGCAGGAACGTTCCCTTCTCTCTCTACGCTTTACTGCGGTGTCCTGTGTAAACAGAGGGAAGACTGACCCTGGCTGTGTGCAACGTGCTCGGTACAAAGCACTGAGAGTAAACACGGGGACCATCCTCACTCAGGGTGGCATCCCCAGAGCATTCCTTGCCCTTCAGTGATCACTGCATGGCATCAGTGAGATCGGGGTCGCTGCTTAGAGTTATGGCAGTAACTGACGCTCCAGCTCAAGGATTTTTACAGGGGATGCACAGTGTGTGCATCGGAGGCAGTGGGAGCCCTGAGAGAGGGAGAGAGAGACTTCCTATCTCCACGTAGAGAGCAAAACCTTCCTGGACGTGCAGGCAGAGCACCGATTGTGAGTGGGGAGGGAGGGAAGGAGAACACGACGCGTGCAGAGTGGCAGAGGGAGGGAGAGAGTGGCATGTCATGGAGAGGAGTGGCAGGAGAGCAGCGCGAGAAGAGTTATCAAGAGGAAGCCTGGTGTGAGGGTGGTGAGAGTAAAGCATCCGAGGCTCGGTTCCCTTACTCCTCCTGCCGCTAAGGCTTCCCCACACGGGCAGCCTCTGCTCCTGGTGCCACGTCCACACCCTGGCCCCGGTCCGAGTGCCTCTCTTCGGGGCCAGACCTGTTCATAGGTCAGACTTGGTTTGATTTGTGAAAGGGGGTTTCGAGCTTTCCTGGGTTAGTCTGTTGGATACATATTGCTAAATGTTCAGTATTGAACTGTCGGCCCATGCCCCAACCATTATCTTTACACTTTTCAAACAGAATTTGTTAAAACATAGGTCCCAGTTCCTACAGAGTACAAAACTGGTAAAATACTGGCTAGCTTACCTAAGCATCAGGGCTATTTGCTTTAATTCACTTCTGTTTTCAAAACTGGAAGTTAATTAGAATCAAAATGGATGACTTCACCTGGAATGAATATTACCACGTTTCAATAATACTTATTAGTAGGCTGGGTGTTGCAGCTGCCTCGGTGTCATAACTTCACATTTCCCTGGCTATCTTAGCCCTGAACAAGCCTGTCTGGCATTGGTTACAGCTGCAACACCCACATCGTTTGGTGCAACAACCTCCTCCGCTTTGTCTGCTGCTTCCTGTGCTCTACTTACGAAATGAGAACTCAGCCACGTGGGCACATGCCGTGAGCCGCAGCACCTCCGAACAAGAACAAGCAAGTTGCTGGGAGGAGCGTGAGCAGCAAGTGTTACCCTGCCCAAAACATGAGCCAGTAGATGTTCCTGCTGGGTTTAACACTGAGCGTTTCCCACAAAGCTTCTCCATCGGATGGCACAGCCGAAAAGCGAACCAGCAGCTGTGTTTGCTTTGCTGATGGCCACAGTTTTAAAAGAGGCTTCCCATTCTTTGACTGGCTCTGGTACTGGGGTAAGAGGTTTCGGAAGAAGAAAATGCTATACGTTCATTTTGTGGGTGCTGCGAGATGGTCCTTAATGGCAGGATGAAAAGGGAGAGTGACTACTATAAGGTGTCCTGAGAAGTGTCTTTTCATTTTGAAAATAATACCTAGCTTAGTCTGACGCCCAGCACCTCCAGAAAGGTTATCCAGGCTTCCCTCTGGCTTCTTTCAAGGTCTGTTGCAGTCTCTGTTTAAACTTCTCGTACTTCCTTTGCACCTGCTGGATTTTGTCCTTTTCTTCTTTGTCTAGTATCATCAGGAAGTTCTGTAGCTCTGGGATGGAGAACGCATCCCACTGCAGAAACAGCAGAAACAGAGGGAAAGTAAGGACACACCATTCACCTTTTGTGCTTTTGTGTTTTTTTCCCCCCTGAATCTGTGAAGAGGAACAATAAAAGATGTTTAAACATGTATCTGATCTCCAGGTAGCTTAATCTCACAGCGTCATGTTGCGAGGGAGCCGGGATAATGGGCTACAGCATAAAGGACCATCCCAGTCCTGATCCCCCAGGACTGCAGATTTAATAGAAATCATCTTCACTCAGTTGAATTACAGCTCCTGCTGCACGGGACAGCACAGCTCCCTGTGGAACTGAAATACATATGGAAATAATTGACGTAGCATTCACTCGCACTTCTTGTTGTGATGGGGGCAGCGAGGTCCCAGCAGGAGCCAGTGCTGTTCATTTTACTGCAAAGTTATCAAAACTGTTGGAGTGTCAGCAGAGCTCTTGGTGCAGGGCGCCAGCAGCCTCACTGCTCTGGCGGTCACCTCCGCCAGCGCCGGGCTGACAGCGAGGGACAGGCAGGCCACAGGCTGACGACTGCGATCGCTTAATAACTGCTGCCTCGTGGCCGCTCAGCGCTGCCACGGGAAGCCAGCATTCCTGCGGCGCCCGTGCCCACCGCAGTCCCACTCCGCCGGTGGCGTGGCACGGCACATCCTGAACCACCCCGCGGCACGGAGCCGCTCCCGGCACGGCAGGCAGAATCCCACGGGATGCAGCAGCTCCCAGCGTTTGCCTTCATCTTAGAGGGGAGCATGATTGCAACCAAAAACTTGACTGCAAATTTATTACCTGAGTGTCCCTGGCTTCTACTTAAATTAGGGGATTACTTATAACAGCATTTAGCTAATCTAATTATTGGGGATTAACTCTAGGATGGCATTGCTTGGTTCTGTAAACAGATTATGGGTTGGCCATCAAAACTGGCCTCAGCATTTTCACAGCTCAAGTTTAATTTTTTTAAAATCAATGTAATGTAGGAGCAATGAATTACCCAAACTCTCTCCCCCCGCCCCCCCCCCCCCCCCCCCCCCTTTTTTTTTTTTTTTTTAAGTAAGGTACAAGCAGTCCATTCAGTTGATAATTCAAGTTTGGAGAAAAACTAGCATCACACTCAGTATTTTAGAAGGCAAATCCAGCCCCATTAGAGAGAAGCAGTCTTGCTTGTGTGGCACTGCTTCATCCCGTGCTGCAGCTCTGCAACGCCGCCACATGCTCCGCGACGTTGTTAAAGTTCATGTGAAAACCAAAGGAAAGAGTCACCGACATACCTCAACTTCCCCTGTTTCATTTTCCTTCAGCACGAAACTGAGTACATCTGTGTCGGGGCCTGCCTGCAGCCGGAGGTACAGGGGGTACTCGGTGAGAGGGAGCTTCTGGAAGAGCACTGCAAGGGGACAACAGATGTCCACAGTCAGCCCGCGGCTGCCAGGGTGGAGGAAAGCTCAGGAGGTGAACTGGAGCACATAAAAGCAGTTTGGGCTGCTCAGGATCATAGTGGAAGTAGCTGAGTCTCTATCAGAGATCCACAGTGATCTCTGTTAGGTCTTGGGTGGCTTGAGCCCCCTTCTGAAAACCAGTAATTCCCCATTAGCAGCATCACCTCTTGTGGTGGTCAGGCCGTTTATTCATCTGACATTTAGGCACCACCTGCCTGACATGCCACCAAGCCCTAGAAGAATGCTTTGGGTATGTCTCTGCAACACAAACCGGTACGCGAAACCCATCAGCCGCAGGAAAGCTGGTGGGTCCCAGGGCGTCAACTCACCTTGCCCATCCTTCCGCATCTCCTTGAAAAGTGCAAACTTCTGAGGATTATCCACCACCATGAATTTCTTCAGGAGCCCCTGGATCACCTCGCTCACTGTGGTCGTGCTGCTGATGTGGAGCTGCTTGATGGCATCCAGCGGCAAGTAGAACGAGGTTCTCTTGTCCGTCATATCAGCCAAGTTCACCTCCTTGAGAGCATCGTAGATGGACTGCGGCCGGATCCCTGCCGGCACCGTCACGGGGCGGCGCAGTTTCAAATGCACTTTAATGAAACCTGTGTACGTCCCATCGTCATTCTGAAGCAAAGGAAAAGGGGGGTCAGGCTCCAAGGAGCCCTTCCAGTCCTTCCCCCCACTACGAGGGGCTTTCTGGTCTACAGCGCTGCAGCCTGCAGGGTGACTGCAGAACTTTCCACCCCCCGGTGCTGCTAGGAGTCTGAGGGTTTCTTATTAATCATGTAAAAAGTAACCCGTAATTTTGGGTTAGTCACTACTGATTTTCTCCTGTTCCTTCCACTCGGTAATGACTCATCCCTTCCTCGCATCTATGCAACCTCATCTTATTTAAACCCAACACTGCTACAAGTCAATGATGGAAACCTTTACATGTAATTTGTAGTTGCACTTAAGTGAGGATTTGAAACCTCTGGGAAGGTCTCTGCGCCTCGTGTTCAGCCAGATCTCCCAACCGTATTCCTCACGTTTTATTCCCTGCTTATGGGATTCCCACATCTCCATGTAATAATAAATCATTGAAGATCAGCGTGACTCACGCCAGGTCCCTTACCCTACCCTCAGCTTTGCAAAAATGCAGAAACCAAGAGAAAAGCCTGGTTCCATACGGTCCATCCGCGGGCGCCAGGCAGAACTGAGGGATCCATCTCAGGTGCCCAGAGCCTGTGGTCCCCCCGAAGGACCACCACCAGTGGCTGAGCCCAGTCGAGCCCCAGGACTGTATCAAGTCTCAAGACTGTGTTTTCACTAAGCTTCAAGAAAAGTAACTCAAGAGCAAACATTTGGGTCCCAAATGACTCCTATAAGTCAAGGGGTGATAAAAATCGATGGGTGAGACAATCCAGCAGAAATTACTGTGCATTTCGAAATTCCTTCACAAAGGAAACTGTTGTAAGATCTACTATTTTAAATAAATTTCAGGTTTGTTTTCAGATGTTAGCAAGCACCAGGGAGTTGGGTAGCTGCTGTTCTTGGAAGTTCTACAATTTAATTATTTTACTCTTTAAGAAGCTTTTCCCCCCTCTCTCTAAGATCCTGTGAAGTTTGTACCTTTGCAGTACTCCCGTTTGTAAAAGAGATGATTTCCTCGTCTTTTCACCACATATCATCATAAAGTAAGCTTTACTTACAGGTGGTGACAAGCAAGTTCGCAATTAAAGCTTCAACACATACAACATCCACTGTGGTTCTTAGACCTCTGCTTAAACAAGCCTGGCAGCAGCAGAGGAGAAAAGCATCTCTTTCTAGAAAGGTTTTGTGTTTCCAAATCCCCTTTGTGTTTCTAAACACACTTTGTCTTTCTGAATCCACTTTGCAACAGCTGCTGAACGGCAGTGTTGGCAGTGTCGCAGCCCCGGTTCTGCCGTGACTCATCCCCACTAGAACAATGTGGGCTCCCCTATTTGTGGCAAGTCATTAGCAGCGCAGGCTGGCCAGAGCTTACTGTGCCAGTGCTCCCAGTTGAGAAGGGATGGAGGCAGGGAAGGGTTAGCTCAAGTGTTGGTGACTAATGCTGAGGAAACCAAAGCAGGAGAAAAAGCAGATCAGGTGCATCAAGAAGAGCGTGGCCAGCAGGGTGAGGGAGGTCATCCTCCCCCTCTGCTCTGCCCTGGGGAGGCCGCAGCCGGAGCACTGTGTGCAGTTCTGGGCTCCCCAGTTCAAGAAGGACAGGGAACTGCTGGAGAGGGTCCAGCAGAGGGCTACAAAGATGATGAGGGGATTGGAGCATCTTTCTTACGAGGAAAGGCTGAGGGCCGTGGGGCTTTTTAGTCTGGAGAAGAGAAGACTGAGGGGGGATCTCATCAATGCTTAAAGGGAGGGTGCCAGGGGGATGGGAACAGTCTTTTTTCAGTGGTGCCCAGTGACAGGACAAGAGGGAACGGGCACAAACTCAAACATAGGAAGTTCCACCTAAACACGAGGAGGGACTTCTTCCCTTCGAGGGTGGCAGAGCAGTGGCACAGCTGCCCAGAGAGGTGGGGGAGTCTCCCACTCTGGAGCCATCCCAAACCCGCCTGGACACCGTCCTGTGCCACTGCTGGAGGTGATCCTGCTCTGGCAGGGGGTGGGACTGGGGGAGCTCCAGAGGGCCCCTCCAACCCCCACCATTCTGGGATTCTGTAAGGAAGACAAGAACATCCCAGCAGCCACAAGCCCTCTTCCCTTGGAGATGCCTTCCTACAGCCTGGCTCAGTTCACAGCCCAGGGAAGCCAGCATCACTCTTGGGCTCTATTTACCTCATTCGCAGGAATACGTACCAGCTTCATCAACAGGCAGTTTGTAACTTTTGCATTGTATTTTTCAATTTTCTGTTTGATCTCCTGGACGGTCGGAGGCTCGGGTTTTTCTTCTTCTACAGTTTGTGTTACATTCTGAAATCAGAAGAGACAGGCTTTAGCTGTTTTGCGTATTTGGTAACACCACGTCTGTTCAGCTCTGCTTTCGCTTGGGAAATGCAGGAGCAAAGAGGCTGCGCAGACCCTGAGCTCACGCTAGCAGCGATGGCACAGGTGGAGATGGTTGCTAGCCAAGAGGCTAAACGTGCCCCAAACCACTTCTGTACACCAGTAACAGGCAGCGGAGGGTAACACAAAACCCACCAGTTAGTGGGACACTGAGGCACAGAACAGTAAAGACATGCCAGTACAAACCAGGGCAAAGAATCCAACCTCCAACACCCGCTTTCAAAATTGCCACCTACACCTGCCGAGCATTTCTTTGCTTCTTCCAACACCACTGAAAAAATCACATCCTATTTCCAGTAGTCATGGCTCTGCCTGCCCAAGCCAGGCACCCCCTTAAACACCCGGGCTGCTCCTCAACCAGCTTCCAGCAGGCTCACCCAGGCAGAACCTGAAGTTAAATCTCTGCTGGATTCCTCCTCCTTAGCTTTGGAAATTATAGCTCAGAGCAGTAAAATCACACAAGCAGCAAGCTGGCTGCATGACTAATAAATCAGTCAAGGTGTCCCAGCCTGTGTCAGAAACCATTCAGTGTCTGCCCGCGCGTGGGCTCACTGGGAGGACAACGGCGGCTGCTGCTTCTCACCCAGCTTTTGGGGAATTTCCTCTTGGGAAGCAAAGCGACAGATCCGGCACGTAGGTGGGCTTCACCTGCAGGTCGCGCATGGAAATGTTGCTAATGAATAACAGGAGAATACTATCCCATCACGGAGAGGCAGCTCGTGGGAGCTTCCCAAATACAACCCAGCGTTTAGAGCATTTAAGGAACGAACGGGTTTGGACAAAGTGCCGGAGCGGAGCCCAGCGCTGCCGGCAGCACGGGCTGAGCTGAGTCGGGATCAGGGCTGAGTCCAGTCCAGGAGATGCTGCCGTGGGGTCGGAGCGGCTGCAAGACCTGTGCTAGAGGGGAGCAGGACCACTGTGCCCATTACAGGTCACCTCGAAGCGGAAAAGTAAGATGCTTGCTGCAGAAGAGGACCAGAGCACGCATCTGTGGGGAATGCTGGAGGAAAGCACGCGAACCACCGCCGAGCCCTGCGCCCCGCAGGTCCCATCCAGCCCCTGGGAGGCATCTCTGGCCGCCCAGCCTCCCGCTCCCAGCCTCGAAGGCAGGCAAGCAATGCTCACGGGATGCTGGCCACCTTTCTCCAGGGACACGCAAGACAGGGAGAGAGCAATAACAGTGTCGGGGGTGCCGGGAGGGAGGCTCTGGCGAGGCACCGGCCACGCGCAGTTGCAGATGGTTTTCTGCAGAGATGGTTTGTAGCAGCCTGGAGTGAGAGCCCGAGCCCCGCTCCCACCTCCCATCTGCCCAAGGCACAGCCTGCGAAGGCCCACAGGCACCCTGGAAACGCAACGTCAGCATGCGATCCTCCACCATCGTGCTGGCAGAGCCCAGGCATGCTCATCTACTGCGGGACCACAAGAACCAGCGAGGTCTTTTCTGAAAACTTGCTGGAAGGCAGGAAAGGACGTGCCAGCACATACAGGCAGAGATTTTGTGCATTCCCCCTAAGAGTTTAAGGTCAGCCTCGGCAGCTGCAGAATCCTTCAAGGGATGCTTTGCCTGCACCGTGCAGGGGGGCCAAAGAGGGGAGGGAAACCCAGAGCACAAAGCTAAAGCTACCGAGCCACGGCCAGACCAGCAGCAAGTGCTTTGGGGACACCCCCTGCACCCCATCGCCATCCCCTGGGACTGCAACACCAAGCCCACAGCAGGTACTCGGGACAAAAGCGGCCGCTCACCTTCAGCATCCATCTGGAACAGTCCGTTGTAGAGTTAATGGCTCCTGTAATAGTGAGATGGAAGCAAGGGCTTGTGTGACCCTGAAGTAAATTCAAATTCACAAGTGGGCTAAGAAAATCTATTAAAAAAGAATGAAATACAGGGAGCTAAACTAACCCAGGAGTTCCCTGGCTGCATGGTAAAGCCCAGCAGCCACCTCTGGGTCTCCTCATGGGAAACAACCCACCGCAAGGACAGGACTGCGGCAACTGCACCGCGGTCTCTGCGGGCAGCTTGTGAGGACACACGGCTGAGCCGTGTTCCCCGCGAGGTACCGCAGCCAAATTCCCGCCCTGAGCACATCTCCAGCCCAGGGACACCGATCATGTCCAACCGTGGTGCCGGCTGCAAACCAGCAGCAAGAATTACAGCCCGCAGCAGTATGTGCTGGTCATGTCTTTGCACGATTGCTGGAGCTCTTCACCGGCTTCTACAGCCACTTGCCTCGCCAGCAGGATGACGTGGGTCCAACAGCGGCATTCACAAAGCCTTGATGACTCTATTGCCACAAGACTACTGGAAACTCCCTACATGAGGCTCATCTAGCGCGTCAAGGTTTGACAGCACTTTGGCCTGGGTTACCCAGAGCAGAGGGCTCTCCACCCAGCCAGGAGAGCAGGTCCCCTCGAACGCACAGCCTTCAGCATCCCCAAATCTGAACCTGCTGCAAGCAATCCTGCGTGTGTCTTGGACTGTGCTCAGCGGGCCGGATTTCACAGCGCAGCACTCTGCTGCCATTCCATAACTTACCACCTTCCCCGGAGACAGGCTGGGAACACATTTCCCCAGCGCTGCCTGAAACCGCAAGCAGCGCTCCCATATTTTGTGTGGGCTTGCTCAGAAGTTAGCATTAGCGGAGAGCAGAAAGCATGAAGGGATGTGCTATCGAGGCCGGTACAGAACAAAAACTGTGACCTCCTCAACGGTAAAAAAGAGGAAAAAGAACCAACCAGCAACTTTGGGAGCAAAGCCCATCTCTTCCCAGGCAGCCTTGCAGTACATGAGACCGGGATGCAGCAAGCTGTAAATAAGCCAGAATCGCCCCAGGCTACCCATGATATTTCTTTTAGGAGGAGAATCAAGCACAGGACAAACTGAAATCCTGGCTGCAATCTGGCAAGACGGCTACAGCCCTGGGATTCATGAGCCCCAAATTCATTCAAGCGATTCCCAAGTGAGAGTTCCCAATTTCTGCTTGAGAGATGCAAACAGTACGAGACCCCCTGAAATGCAGATCTTGGAGCCCAATGGAGGAGCACTGGTGCTGGTATTACAATCTCCTCCCTGTTCGGTGCCTTAAGAAAATAAAAGCAAAGCTTTCCTGAGGTATTTAAGAACGGCGCATAAACATCCACTTATCATAATGGCAATTTCAACTCCCCAATTTGTCAAAGTCCTTAAGCACATGCTTCGCTGCAATCTACCGACTGCAATAGGTGTTCGGTGGCTGCAAACGGGTGCTGGGCTGGCGTGGGAGTCTTTAAAAACAATTCCAAGGGCAGAGATTTCCAAAAGTAGCACTTGGGAAAAGAAAAAAAAAAATTAAAAACAACAAAAACTTCCCTTTAAGTTAACGGAAGATGTGCA
The DNA here is from genome assembly GCA_017639485.1 of Pluvialis apricaria. Classification (NCBI taxonomy): domain Eukaryota; kingdom Metazoa; phylum Chordata; class Aves; order Charadriiformes; family Charadriidae; genus Pluvialis; species Pluvialis apricaria. The sequence goes on along the minus strand of CM030029.1, from coordinate 7,916,922 downwards.
CTCAAACCCTCCACTTCCTCACGTCACCCACATCACAGCGCTGGGGACAGGCACCGCCGTGCTGCCGCCCCCCACCCCACTCACAGAGCGAGCCAGCGCCCCGAGACCCCCAGCACCATCCCCTCCTGCGTGCAAACAGACTTGTGGCTGCACGGCAGAGCCGCAGCGGTACGGCATGCCATGCACGTAAGCCACACTTCATCCCCGGCACAAACACAACCTGGCCAGCATCCACCCGCACACGCAGGGCAAAAGCAACAGAGCGGCTCAGTCTGTCCCTGCCACTGCAATTTTCTTCTCTCCAGCGGGGCAAGTCCTTCCCCTCTTGTGATATTTCCAGCCGAGGAAAACAGCGCATGCCAGCAATTAAGAGCTCTCTGAGCAGCTTGCACGCTGATGCCGCCCGGTTTCCATGGAGGATGCACAGTGCACCCAGGACCGCAGCAGCCTGGAGCGGTGCCGGTCCCCGGGGTTTCGCAGCAGGCACACGGCAGACACTAATTGCTTCATGCTCCAGGGAACCTAAATCACTGGCAGCAGGAGGAGCAGGAAGCCTGGCACAGGAATGCAGTGCTGGTGGCACCACGTCACAGGTCTCGAGCTGTGTCCCCGCACAAGCCCATCAATGAACGAACCCCTGCAGCCTGCCCAGCGCACCCACGGCAGCGGGACCTTGCCGAGGCACCCCAAACTGCCCCACTGCTGCCAGTGGAGATAGCATCTTGCTCCCAGGAGCTGGAGTCGGACAGTGGCTGGGCCACCCTGCCCCAGCAGGAGGGCACTTTGCCCCTCTCACCGCTGCTCCTGCCCCAGCAGTGCTGGGGAAGGCAGGAGGCAGCTCAGCTCCCACCTGCACCACGCTGCTCCTGAATGGCTGCCTTCCTCTGGCCATCCTGCAGCTTCTTGGTGCTCAGACCCTCGCCTGGGAAAACATACTAGGACAGAAAGCTGCCCATAATTTATTTATTTACCCAGTCTATTTGTTTTGACTAACCCAATGTTATGGTTGGAAGAACCCACAACAATTTATTGTCATTGAGACAATTATTCTCTCACCCGATGACCCCTCCCCAAGTGGGAAGGGGAATCAGAAAAACCAAGGAAACCTGAGGGTTGAATTCTAAACAGATTTAATAGAATAAGACTAAATAATTAACATTAATAACACTAAAGAACCAGTATTGATCCCGATACCAATACAAAATACACCAGGATTACACTCAGCCCATTCTATCCGTGGAAGCTGCGCACTCCCAGCAGTGACAGCCAATGTGGGACACTGCGAGCGCGGTGGCTTCGGGAGGAAGGGACGGGCTCAGGGCTGCGGCACCGGGGCAAGGAGTTCTCGGGATCGCAGCCATCAAGGGAGAGAAAACACTCCTCAGCAAACTTCCTAATTTATATTGATTGTGCCATTGATGGTGTGAAATAACCCTGTTGGCCAGCTTGGGTCAAGTGCCCGGGTCTCACTCCTCCTCATCCCCACACCTGGCAAGCTCAAAAGCACCGAGACCTTGAAACCCGCATCCCATCACTGGCTATAAAGTAAGCATTTTCATAACTTCAGACACAAGAGTCTTCTAAAAGTGCAGTTTTCCCACGCATTAGAAGAGACCTTACTGAAAAGTAAAATTACCGAAAGAGAAATTAATCCTGTGTCGCTCAAACCAGGACACCTGAACATAAGCCAAAGCACCCGCAGCCCCCAGGGTCCCACCAGCACCAGCACCCGCTGCTCAGCCAGCGTGGCCAAACCCCGAGAGCAGCACAGCACCTCCAGCCTTCCTCTGCGCCTGAAGAGCTAATGCCCCGATGTCAGGATCGCCCCAAGGAAATGGGATTCCAACCCTCATCCATCACAATTCTGACAATTTACATGATCGCGCAGCTGCAGATACCACCAACAGGTTGTTCTCTCCCTTTCCACGTGCAATTGTAATTGAAAAAGAAAGCCTGCATTATGACAATTTGACAAATACAGGTTTTAACGGCCATATTCTGTTTTCTTAGGGTTATTTTATAAGTCATCTTGCACCTGGTGTGGAATTAATTTGCTTTTATTAAGCTTCCAGTGACAGACGGATTAACTGTTTCCACTGCAGTACAATTTAAGGTGTGCAGAGAGTAACTGACCTGCACTGGAAAACAAAACCAGTGACCATGCATGCGGCTCCCGGCTCTGCCAGCAGCTGCGACCCGGCCGCGGATTTAAAGATGCGCCTCCGAAACAGCAGGTTGTGTGCATGGCATAAAGCAGCACGGGACTGCCAAGCCCCTTGTCCCTTACACGTCAGTTGTGGTGCAAAAACCAAACCAGAAGTCACCACTTCCACAGTGCTAACGTCTCAGTGGGCTTGAAATTCAGCTCGGCGAGTCCTTGTAACCACTTTGATTTTAAAAGGAAAACTGCAACGTTTTATGAGAGTCAGCTGGACCAATACCGCAACAAAACACTGCCAGCATTGAAAGAAGCTCTTCACTTCCACGCCAGGGCAGCACAGGAGTGACCCTCCGTACCAGCCCCCACCAGCTCACCTTCCTTTTCAGAACCCGCCTGGACGCCGTCCTGTGCCACTGCTGGAGGTGACCCTGCTGTGGCAGGGGGTGGGACTGGGGGAGCTCCAGAGGGCCCCTCCAACCCCCACCAGTCTGGGATTCTGGGATTCCTCCTACACCCGCGGGCTCAAGGCAAAGAAAGTTTTAATAATCTCTTTCTACGCAGGAATCCCAACACGGGGCTGATGAGCACAGCACACAGGACAAAATGCCTGGATGAAGCCCAAGGAACACGCTCCACAGCCGAGCCGGCTGTCCGGCGGGGCTCAGCCCAGTGACGTCCCAGCTCCAGCAGCTATTTAAGGGTGGGGGAGCCCTGTGGGACCACAAAGGGCACCGGGGCTCCACGGGCTCACCCCTTCACCTCTTCTTGCTGTTCATGGCAGTGATGCTCAAGCAGAGATATGCCACAAGCCCCTGGCAGCGGTGACCCCACCATCCCCAACCCCCTGCACACCCCCCGGGTCGCAGACTCTGCTTTTCTGTTCTACAGACCAAAACCCGCCCTGTGAGCAGGACCAGGACCCGAACCAGCGCCACGGCAGGGGGAGCCCCGGGAAGGGTAGCCATGGCCTGGGAAGAGAAGTGCCGCTCCTTCCGTCATGTACGATTAGATCAGCGACTTCTTGCTCTTCACAAATCTACCCAGACCTCCGGTTTTGCAAAGCTTCTGGTGCAGAATATGCAATTATGAAGGAAGAAAAACAGAAGCTATTAACCATAAACCGTTGCCACATTTCCTGTTGTACCGGGACAGGATGAAACAAGCTGTTCACAAAACAACAGCTCGGTAACTCTGCCCGCGCCTAAACCCTGGCAGTCGCTGCTGGACCTGCGGCTCTCCTGGATGGAAACCGGGAAAGAGCGATGGCAGCCGCACTCAGGGATGGCCTGGCCCTGTGGCAGCACACCACGACATCTGTGTGCCAGCCTGCAAAACCAGTACCTTCCCACCGCCTCCATCATCACCTGCAACTGGAAGGAAAGCGATGGTGAGACTGGAGCTGCCAGGGTGCTTCCACTCCCACCCTGTTAAAAACCTGGTGCAGAACATTGCACGGCCACGGATGCCAGAGGTTAACCCTCACTGCCAGCTCGATGGCATCACTCAAATTCAGCAGGCGAGGGGTTTACCGTCCCCTACAAAACTGACATAAAATAACTTGCAGACAGCCATGGCCTGCAGCGAGACGTAGGCACCCATGGGCTGCACAGGACCAAGCACGGCCACGCTGGCCCAGGGCAACCACAGCAGCACAGAGAGGTGGACCTGCCCGTGCCCTCCCCCTGCCCCTCACAGCCTGCTGCAAACGGGCACATAACGACATTATTTCTCAATTGCAAGAAATATCAATTGTAAGAAAGGACTTGAGCCTCATCTGGCACTTGGGCTAATGGTTCGGCAGCATAAAAGCCGCCCAGAACAAGGGCCCCGGGAAGAGGCAGGCGGCTGTGACGCACAATGCCCATCGCCCTGGGCTGGGGCGGCCGTGGTCCCAGCAAGTTAGCCACACCGCCTCCTCTTTGCAATCTACCACTCGTCTAATGAGCCGTAAGCGTGTGATAGGCTATTACGGGGGAGGTAGAAAACCCATGGGCCATCATGATTATGGTGACATACTCTCAAAAGAGTGATTCTAAGCCAAGAAAGGCAATAACAAAGCCTCAATGACAAATTTGCCTATTTATTGGTTTGCAAGGATGCCAGGAGAGACAGGCCCCATGTCCAGCTGAAGAGCATCCTTCCTACAGCCTCTCACCTTGTAGAAGTCAACCCCCAACTTAAAAACCTTTTTAAAGCAAGCAAAGGCAGCGGCTCTGCACCACGTTGGACCCCTCTGCTGGGAATAACAGCTCTAGGTGGGACCCGAGAGCTTTCCGACACCGCTGCAGTGGTGTGGAGGGGACAGTGCCCTCTACCCGCAGCTCCCCATCCCACCGCAGCCCTGAGGAGCTGGCATGTGGTTATGGCTTGGACGCACAGCTCAGGAGGTGGAAGACCAGCAGCTCATGAACCGTGGCTTTGGCCTCCATAAAACCAGACATGGAAAGGCACCCTAGGTAGATAGGCTGAGCGTGCACTTCCACGGGACACTCCTCGGAGCGAGTGCTGCTTCCCTGCAGGCACAAACCAGCCTCAGAGACACTGTCCCTGCCCCCTCGCTCCCAGCCGATTTTCCTCACCAGCTATTTAGTTAATGAATTTGAACAGCAGAACGGTGGAGATGGATTTGGCCCAACATCACCACGTTCCTGGGAACAACCATCTTATCCAGAGGCAGAAGTGGCCAAGTCCTCCCTGGCGTGCTCAGGCACAGGTCCATCGCCATTTACATCAACATCGCTTGACAACTTACATTCACAAAAACTCAGCCCAAGCTCTCCCTTTGGCTCCCATGTTCAGATTGCATGAGTATTTCGAAGACCTCTCCTGAAGGGATTTTATACCTCAAGGCATCAGTCCTCAATTCTTCTGCTTATTAAGGAAAGATTTGTCTTAAAACATAAGCAAACAATGCCCAGAGACGCATGTACAAGTACTGCTGGCCGGAGAGCTGTGGTTCAGAGGAGCACCACGAGCTCACGCCCTGTGACCACCACCACAGCGCAGCACAGGGGACTGGAGAGAAATGTGAATGCTTCAAATTTGAGCCAGAAACACGAGAACTGGCAGCTCAGAACTGTCAATCCAGGCGCAGCAGGGAGCAGTGGTGGCTGGGGGCAGCGGGGCCAGAGCAGCACCGCACAGCCCCATCACAGCCACCAGAGAGCTGGGCCATCTCTGCTGTCGCACAGCTCTGCAGCACTGCCAAGCAGCCAATGCCTCCCCCTTCACCGCACACTCCCACGGTTCACAGCACTATATGGGGAAAGGATCAACTGCTCGAGCATGGATGGGCGGGGGGAAGAATCATGCAACAGACTTGAAAAAAAAAATAAACAAAAACCACAAAAAAACCCAAACCAAACAATATATTTCACTCTCTTTGAGAAATTCAGATGAGATGCTGCAGTTTACTTTGGAGTCCAGAGGAAAAGGCAAAAGATAGGAGAGCGGTGCATCTCTAGAGAAGGGGAGAAGGATCATTGCTGCATTTCAGAGAGGTTAGAGGCAAGCGAAGATGGGCTCAGTGTTTTGATTGCCATGGAGATTTCACTTAGAAACCGTTTTTCCTGCAACATCCCCTCTCAGCAGCGAGAGCTGCACGGGTCCTCCCAGGCAGCTCCATTGCAGGGGGTCTGGGCTGGACAGGACCCCACGGGTGCCCAACCACAGCACCATCTGTGTGCACAGAGACCCCGGCCCAGATCAGGGAGGCTGGGTGGATCAGAGGGATCTGCTGATCCTCAGGAGCAGACATTTGGGAACCACTCGCAGCCTCGCAGGGCCAGGAGAAGCCCCTTTTCCCCAGAAGAGGTGCCCCAGGGCCACTCCTGCATCCCAGGCTGTGCCAGACTCCCTGCAGATTCCCCTCTGGAAATCACTCCATGCTCTGATAGTCCTTTGGAGGACAGAGACAAGGGACCAAGGACAGGACCCCACGCTGGTCCCTCAGCTCCAGCTCCTGCATTGCACCAGGCAGGGCGATGCCCCCTTCGTCCACCCAGCACAGGCAACATAAACGCCTGCTGGTTACCTGCAGCCCCCAAACCAGCACAGACGTTGCACCCAGTAGCCAGACAATTCTGGGACTATGAGGTTTCTCCAAAACTGGACGGGATCCTGGGGATCACCTTATCTAAGCCCTGCTTGGGTTTCAAGCACCTCCAGGTGCACCACAGCACACAGCAGGCACCACCACATGCTGCCGCCATGGAGGGCTTGAAGAGAGGGAGAAAACAGACACGAGGCCAAACCCACCAGTACGGTGTCCTCTGATTCTTGCTCTAATTCCCCGCCAGCCGCCCCCTCCCACACAGCACATACCCCCGTGGTGGTCTCTGCTCTGAGCCCTGTGGCCACCAGCACCTGGTAGGACAGCAACACACCCGTGCATCCCACCACACGCACTGCCATGATGCCACAGCTTCCCTCCCCTTCAGCAGAAAAGGCTTTTGCCTGCTGGGTTCGTGCGGGGACCCCTGCCCAGGCATGCCCATGCCCCATCACCCCCACCCCTGGATCCTACCCTGGGGGAAGGTGCACCCCGGCCCTCCTGTTTTCTGTTCTTGGACAGACACTTGCCCCTTTCTCCTCTAAGCCGGCTCTCCCAGCAGCCACCGATGCAGGACTCGAAGAGCAATTTTGCAGAGTTTTAAGCAATCACGCTTCAGGCAGAAGCCACCGAAGCCATTCAGCTGAAGAGTCATGAAAATGCCAAGTAATAGATCTCTGGGGATGAGGTCACATCTGAGATCTAAAACGGTTCCTTGCTAATGAAGAGTGATTGTGCTGACGGTTCTGAAAATAAAAAGGAATTGCAAAATTCCTAGAAAGAGGCTCTTCAGACTAATACCGTTATTCCACTCTAATTTTCTAAATAGCCGGAGGCCTGTCTGCCTCCTCCTACCCCACATACAACACATTTCCTCTGCAGGGAATGTTTTTTGAGTCTTTTAAGGCATGCATCCCTAAGTTATCTGTATTTAGCTTATTCCTGCGCAGCGCAGGGCATGCCCATGGGCCAGCGGCTGCCGTTGCTGCCGCACTGACCACATTGCCGTCCTGGCCTCGGGAGTCATTCCTGGGCATCTAAGGACAGACAAACATTGCTGTTCCCAAACGCACCCAGCAGGTTGACTCACTTTTGGGTCCAAGATGATGTTTTTTGCACAAGGCCACAAGCAGGTACGTACTTGGTGGGGAAACACAGCGCTGCCGCCACATGCAGCTCTTGCACTGAGTGTGATGGTGCAAGTGTTCCACATTCAATAATGACGCTCAAGAGAAGATGCCAAGTAAGAAGGGGAGGACAGGGAGTGAAGCAAAACCCAAGGGAGATGTCCCCCTTGGGGCTGTGCCTGTCTCCTGCCCCTCTGCTTGGCTGGCCGCCCCCCCTGCACTCGGTCTCCTTAATGTCCTCCAGCAGCCATCCAGCCCAGCCTCACCAGACTACCTCCTCCTCACCACACTCCAGGGCCAGCTCCATCCAGAGCTGAGGTCCAGCCTCATGCTCTCGCAGGAGCTGCACCACCACCAACCCTGCAGCGTGCCATGAACCCCCCTGAAACCTTCTCCCACCGAGGCCTAAGGATGCTTTCCACCCCCAGCAGGAAAAACACGAGGACCCACCTCTGCACACAGACCCATTACACAACATCATTTGCTTGAGCAGCAAATTTTGTGTGCGTGGTTGGTTGTTTTGGAGTTGGGTTTTTTGTTGTTTCTTTTTTCATGCACAGGAACCATTTCCTCCCCGTAACACCAAACCCCTGAAAGGCTCCATCTTCTCCAGCAGCTGCGAGATCTGTCCCCCACACCGGCCACATCCAGGCGAGGAGCTGGGCAAAAAGGGGCCACAGCAGCCCCCGACCCCTCTTCCAGGGAGAGCTGCCAAGTGCGAACATGATCAGGCTGATTTTGGAAAGGTGGCTGAGGCTCTGCAGTGCCCTGGCTCAAAAAGAACAGCATTAAAACAGCACGGGGTGCAGCACCCATCGCACCGACACCATGCTCTTTTATATCTCCTACACAAATGAATCATCAAATGACATTTAAAAACCAGCAGTACATGTCGGTTAATCATAGCGAGAGGGAGCTGCTGGCTAAACAGGGAATATCCCATGTTAAACCCCAGGGAGCAAAGAAATTAAAATAAAATTACCAGTTGATTTAAACTCTCCCCTAGATCAAGTCGTCGTCCCCCCCCCCCCCCCAAAAAAAGAACAGCCGCGGTCGCCAGGAGAGCCCTCCCGACGCCGCGCTGCAGAAAGCCGAACCCCAAAGCACCTAACAGGGATCGCAGCTCCGCAGCCCCGGCCGTGCAAACACGGCAGAGCCCCAACAGCAGCGCGTCGATGCTGATGGTTTGCAGGGGGATTTCTAAGCGGCGAAGCCGCTCCTCGGGCCAGATCTCATCTCTCGCCTCTTGTTCCTGAGCGAAACCCCCGCTTCCGCAGCAGCGCCTTCGTGCCTTCTCCTTTTATGCTCAGTTCTGGTTGGGGCCCCAAAGTTTATGACAGGGAAGATTGGGTGGTTTTTTTTTTTAAATAAACACTTAAAAAAACCCCACGAAGCAGCCTTGTCAGTATTACTGATACTGAAATCTTGCCCTGGGGTGAAACACTGCCCAGCCAAGCGCTCTCCCCTTCCCCAAGGCAGACACATGCCCAGAAAAGAACCAGATTCATCACTGTCTTAACAGGTTTGCAGATTAATTTAGTCCTGTAACTTTGCCCCTCTCCCTATCCACCTGGCAGGTGCAATTTTCACCATCGGTGTGTATTTTGTGAGACCAAACCACAGGTCCCTGGCGGGGAGCCTGCCTCATGGATGGCAGCTGGCTGCACTGCCGCCTGCCCCCCCTGCCCCCCAAAAAAAAGCTGAAAACCCACATTTGGAGTCGACTCCTCCACCATGGATCCCCCAGGGATGGGGCAACCCGGCACGCAAAAGGATGAGATGTGGCTGACAAAAACCCGCAGCAGTGCGGCCCCCCTGCCTGGGAGCGGGGAGCAGGCAGAGCCCCCCCTCCCCGCCAGCAGCTCTGCCCTCATCCAGCTGCGAGCTAATTTTGGCATCACCTGCAGCCAAACATGCAGGAACACAGACGTCTCCCCTGGCCACCAAATCCCCCCCCTGCCTCCCACCCTGCATAACCCTTCTCACTAGTTTTTAAGCCGTTACCTTGGCAGGGACCTTGTTCGGCGTGCTCCGGAAGAAAGAGGTTTTTGCTGTGAAAAAGCAATCCTCGAGGTCTTCATCCAAGCTACAGTACCCGCTGCTCATGCTGCTGCCGATGGTCATCGAAGCCCAGCAGAGGCGAGAGGCCGAGCGCGCAGGGGGCTCGCTGAGGGGCTCGGGGGCCAGCGACCATCGGTGGTCCCCGCTCCGGCTCCTGCTCTCACATCCTCAGCTCGCCGGTGCTTATCTGCAATAGCTCCTTCTGCTCATCCTCCAGAGCCAGCGGAGCTATTTCTCTTTAACAGGCAGCCGTGCCGGGTAACCCTTCCCTCTCCTCCTCCACCCGCCTCCCTGCGCAGCGGCGCTGGGGCAGCATGGAAAGGGCTGAGCTGAGACTTCGCTCCCCGCTCTCGGTGCCCGTCGTCCCTCGCCGCCCGCCGTCTGGTCCCCAGGGCGCCCGCGCAGCATTGCCTCGCCGCCCCTTCCTGCGCTGGCCTCGCACCCCGCAGCCCTCCCGCTTCCTCTTGCAAAATTTCTCTCTGGGCTTGACCCTGGGCTCAGCCCCAGCCCCTGGCACCTCCTTTGCTACCCAAAAATACATCGCCATGGCAGGATGACTTCTTGCTCCTTCCCTGTTAAGCGCATCCCGGAGAGCTGCGTTGCATCTGCTGTCTCAGGGAAGCAAACCCAGGCTGGACCAAGCCTGACCGAAGGCTGCCGAAAGGTGGTGGGGAAGGGGGGAGGCTGGCGAGGACATGGCCTCGGACCCTCCCTGGGGGTGCCGGGATCCCCCAGTCACCACACTCTGGGAGGCAGTGGGCACCTCTGTGCTCCACAGCTAATTTTAGAGCAGCCGGAGCGATTTCAGCAGCGCTAGCACTTGGCTGAGGCAGCTTCGACTGCAGCCCAGGAAAACGCCGTTGAGCTCTGCAGTCCTGTTTGCGAGAAGCACTCACTCCAGACTGATTAAAATGCTGTGTTGGCCTCGGAAAGAGCCTCAGAGCAACACCATCATCCCTGCTCCCCTCTCCCCCTGCAGAAACCCATTCCCAGAGCTGCCCCCTCCATCCCTCTCCCCTGGCATCTCCAGAGCCACCACCACCCTGCTAATATCCTGCATTGTACCCAGCAGCTTTTAAAGCAGCTGTGACCTTCCTCCATGGTGAAGATCACAGGTATTTCAGGAGAGGTGGGCTGGGGAAGGGCTCTGCTGCCCACAGGCTATCACTCCCCTTTCCGCAGAGAGCTCCCGTGAGGGGCCGTGCATCCATGGGGATGCAGCACATCCAGGCAGCGGCTCTCCCCACCCACCTGGGTATTCGTGAGCAGGTTGCTGGGACCAACGAAAAGCCTGACACACCATGTTAAAAAGGACTCTGCTTCAGCAATGCGGTATTAATGTACACATGAACAATTCTCCACCATACTTCAGAAAAGGAAGAGGCAACAAGGCCTGAGAGTACCGTGCCACTGCATAAATCCATCCTATCCCCACACCTCAAATACTTCACACAAGACTTGGCCAGCCAATCCAAGAAAGAATAAAGAATTGCAAGAGGTACCATGCAGGGCACAGCAGACGAGAGGTACAGGAGGGTTCCCATGCCTGGGACCAGCAAAGGAAGGACTGGAGAGAACGTAGCTGTGATGGAGAGCTACAAAATCGTGGGAGATGGCCACACGAAGAGGGCAGTAAGTTTAACACCAAAAGGAGGAGTGCTTTTCCAGGCCACACACGATCAGATTTGCAGAACTCGTCACTAGGCGGTCCGGCGGTGAACGTGTAGGCTCAGACTCATCAGAGCTCACAGACAGCTATTAAAAATGACAGTTCAGACACAACCCCAAGGAGTGCCCATGGCACTGCTGGCAGGGAGGCCGCAGCAGCAGCACACCATCCTCGCCCTGCGGCTCCTGGTCTCTCCTGCAACATCCACCACCCAAGCAGAAAGAAGGCACCACTGTGCCCAGATGGCAGTTCTTACGTTAATTCCTTCACATCCTTTTCAAGTCACCACTCTCTCCATCGCTAAGTGCTATTTTTACGCCAGGCCAGCATGCGCGGGGACCTGGCAGCAGCCTTGGCTCTACTCCCCAGCTCAACTATCCCCAGTGGGACCATCAGCAAACCCCTCCTGTAAACTGGGGCTATCACTCCCTCCTTCAGGTCACAGGGCTCCTTTGACTGGTCCAAAGGGTCTCCAAGATCTTTGCACAAACTACCATCCACACACAAAACCCTCTTCCCCTCTTGATAGCTTGCAGATGGTGTTTCACACCCTTCCATCTGTATCTGTTAGCTGAAGGACTTAAATTTCTATAAGCCTTTGATAGCTCTGTACCCCACAGCCAGCAGCATCCCATGAATACAAACCGGGACGTCAGTGTAAAGACTAGCAGGAGGATGCAACATCTGCATCTCAAAGAGGAAGGCAAGAATCCAAATAGCATATTTACGAAGCAACTCATAACAGCGCAAATAAATAAGCTACCCTCTTAGCAGCACCCATACTTCTGCTGCGGCACAAACCTCCTTAGCTTCACAACACTATATTTAGAAGAGGTTTAATTCCGGCGTGTGCAACACGAGCAGAAAGTGAGTGTTGGGCTGATGAGCGGCACAGGTGTCGAGTCTTCACCGAAGCCTCAGCCCTGAGCGCTCCACGGTGGGAACAGGGTGCCACCAGCTTGGCAGTGCCCCACGCGAAGCTGGATGTGCTCTCACTGCTTTGCTCCACAGGCTTTTCCAAAAAGCCTTCACTTTTCAAATGCGGTCCACCTTCTTGGGAGATCAGCTCCATAAAAACACAACCAAGCAAAAAAACCCAAGTAATTTTGACCCATTGGCTCAACAGCAACTCCAGCTAATGGTTACCTGCACAACAGCCCCCAGAGAACCCACCCAACAGTGACCTGCACCTGCTCGCAAGTGGGAAGCACACGACCAGCTCTGCTGAAACCAGGGACCAAACTCCTGGTGCTGCTGGGACCAGCCAAGGCATTCCTCACCTTCAGCAGAGTCTGGATTTCACCCAGGGAGGCTAATCTGGGGCCCAAATGTAATGCACTCTGAAGTACTTTGCTGGATCAAAGCCCAAATTATTAATGCCTGGTATTACACGGTAACAGTGCTTAACTACGTGATATCAAAGTAGCTATTTCTCTGATGCTTCTAGTTTGCTTACATTTGATAATACTATTTAATACCTTCCAACTATGCCAGCTACTAATTTAAGTTCCTTGTGTTTTCAGTGTGCAATCCCCCTTTTTCCCCCCCGGTGTACTCAGGCACCCTACCAGTCTCTTTCTGGAATACTGACACTTTTCCCTCCATCCTTCTTTTGAGCAGCAAAACCCGCTGGGCCAACAGAAACACGCCAGGAACCTGGCTGTGTGCTCAGCTTTGTGGGATCAGATCAAGTGAACTTGAAGATGATTTTTCCCTGATTATCCATCATCGACAAATGAGAACGGACCTTTATTGCAGTGACTTACCCCCAAATCTCCTGCCCCCGCCCCCCCCCCAGCCTTGCAGCCTTTCCCAGCACAGGTAACGAGATTTCAGACAGGGCTTTGCTGGGCGGAGGATCCAGAGGTGTAATCCCCAACCAGGATCTCGGGATGGGCTTATGGATTTCTGTTTGCTGCTGTAATTGGAGAGACTTTTGTTTCCTTGGCACAAAACGCCTCCCCCCTCCCCGGGATGACACCAGAGACATGTCAGAGTGATGAATTGCCATGAAGCGCAGGCTCCGTGTTTATTATTAGGACCATCAATAACCCCCGGCTGGTGTTATCACCCTGAAGAGGAAACAAGCCTTTCTAATTTTTCTAAAAACCACGTTTTTCTCATGCTGCTGGGGGAAGCCCAACTGCATTGGAAGGAGATGTAAATACACACAAATCCGGCTTCACACCCTGATACAAATGCCTCAAGGCGCAGCAGAGAATGCATTCGGAGTCCCTTTGTAACACATAACTTTTAAGATAAATCCCATCTAACTTCACGTCCCCTCCTGACCATTTTCTTCTGAGCAGCAATTGCCCCGCCATGTGCTGGCATGCCCGAGCTCTGTCGACCGTGCACAGCAAGGCGCAGACAACAAACAAACCCCACCGCCAGCTCCTCACGCGCCCCACAGAAACCCCACATCTTCTTTGAAAAAGAAAATGAACCTTTCCATTTCCAGTTCCGCACAAGGGCATCAAGGTCCTCCACAAAGGGGAATACGAACGCACGGTTATAATGAAGGAGAGAACACAGTTTTTAAAAAAGCACATAGAGATTGAAATGGCTCTGTGCAAGTCAAATCCTCTCCAGGCAGGCTTCTAAGCAATGTTTTAAGCTCCCAGCAGTAAGTATCTTATATCTCAACTTGCCTGGCATCGGCCAGTCTCCCTGTGCCCTGCTGCACGTGCTGCAGCCTGTCCCAGCAGACACCCACGCCAGCATCACAGATGCCACGGGACCCTTGGGGGGATTAAGCGGCCAGCTAAACCTTCCGGAATGGCCCCAGGGATTACTGCACATCCCTAATGAAGATTGAAGGGTCTCGATCCCCTGGGACTGCTGAAACTCTTAAATCAAGGCTATTAAGCTGGCGCTCCTCGCAAAATCCGTGCTTGCGCTCTGCCAAGATGCAGGAGAAACGCATCGTTGCTGCTCCTCTTCAAGCACTTTGCACCCGGTGCCGGGACACAATTTAAGGCTGGTATTGACCCTCCCTCGCAGGCAGCTGGTCGTGGCCGGGCTGCAGCACGGGGGCTGACATCCGTGGAGGACACCGTTCCTCTCCCGCTCTGCTCCAGGCAGCCTGGCCGACAGCAGTGTTTCAAACATGACATAGCTCCACACGAGTGTTTACGGCACGGGGACGTCCACGCACGCAACCTCCATCATCCCCCCAGGCAGGGCTCATAAGTTGCCCATGCACCAGCAAAGTGCCCTTGCAGCCAAGAAGGCCAATGGTCTCCTGGGGGACATCAAGAGTGTGGCCAGCAGGTCGAGGGAGGTCATCCTCCCCCTCTGCTCTGCCCTGGGGAGGCCACAGCCGGAGCACTGTGTGCAGTTCTGGGCTGCCTGGGTCAGGAAGGACAGGGAACTGCTGGAGAGAGTCCAGCGGAGGCTATGGAGATGCTTGGGGGACTGGAGCATCTCTCTGCTGAGGACGGGCTGAGGGACCTGGGGCTGTTCAGCCTGGGGAAGAGAAGGCTGAGAGGGGATCTCAGCAATGTTGATCAGTATCTAAAGGGCAGGTATCAAGAGGATGAGGCCAGACTCTTTCTAGTGGTGCCCAGCAACAGACGAGGGGCAGAGGGCACAAACTGGAACATGGCAAATTCCATCTCAACATGAGGAAAAACTTCTTTACTGTGAGGGTGGCAGAGCACTGGAACGGGCTGCCCAGAGAGGCTGTGCAGTCTCCTCTGGAGACATTCAAACCCTGCCTGGATGCGTTCCTGTCCTGCTCAGGGTGACCCTGCTTTGGCAGGGGGGTGGACTAGATGATCTCCAGAGATCCCTTCCATCCCCAACCATTCTGTGATAAAGGCAAGATGTACACAGCATATAGGCAGCTCATTAGCGAGCGCTGGCGGGGTCTGCGGGACCGATGTGCATGGGACCCTCTGACATGACCTCCCTCCTGTAAAACCCTTCAGGAGCAGGAACCCAGGTCTCTGAAGGAGACGCTGTTGGTCACCACGAGGCTGTCACCCCCCCCCCCCGGAGCCCCCTTCCCAGCATACCTGGCTGCAGGGCGGCAGGAGGGTGCTCTCAGGCGAGAGCTGGCTCTGGCACCGGTCCAGCCGACGGCAGTCCAGCTGGATGAGGCTGCGGCACTCCTGGTGGCATGTGTACCGGCAGTCTGCATGGGGGAGAAACGAGAGCGTGAGGCACCTGAGAGCCGCAGCTGGCTGCTGAGGAGCAGTGGGGGAACCCCGGGAAAGGATCAGACTCCTGTTGGAGGGCAGCCCAATGCTCAGAATGATGCTCATGGGCACCAGCACCAGCCAGGCACACGTCCCCATTCAGGCACACTCCTGCAGATGGGGAGAGGTACCAGAATACCTCGTCCAGAGCAAAAGTTGCTCTCACACCCTCGGCCCGGGTAAATCTGTATTTCTTGCTACAATGCTCTGGCACAGCCAGCATTCCTGCTTGCATCCTGCTGCCTTTCCCCTAGTCTACTGGCACCTTAATATACAAAGTAAAGAATATACCGAAGTCCCACCAGACCCACAGGGTACACCACTCCCCAGCTATGCTCCTTGGAGATGTCACCTGCACAGAAACTTGGCCACTTCACGAGGAAAGGACACTTTGTTTTCCAACATCACAAGGGAAAAAATACCTTTGTACTAGACAGAAGTCAAAGTATTTAAGGTCACTAAAGATGAACAGTTCAAGGGCCAGTTACAGTGACCGAGGCATGGATCTACCATCACTCTGCCCAAAAGCCGCCCCTGGAGAGGGCATGGACACGTCCCGGGCCCCGGCAAAGGCTGTGACCTCCCACCCCCAGTGCACGCACTGCCCAGGTGCAGTAAGACATTTACATGGTTTTTTTGGATGCTGACCCGCCCTGCTGTAAGACATTAACTAGTTCAAGGCAGGGATTGCGCAGATGACTCCGCAGGGTGCGGGTTTAACCTCTGTAGGGACAGGGTCCTGCTCACCCACAGCCCGCGGCTGCAGAGGGGCAGTGTTTGGCACAGCCACCTCCATCTGCCAGACACAACCGTTATTGCGTATTTGTGGCTATTGCTCCCCCAGCCCTTTCCCTCAAAGCCCCGACTTCTCCACACCCTCCCGACTACAGCTAACAGCCTCCTTCCACTTTAACGGCCCTTCTGATCCTTTTAATTTTTAACTGTTGTACAAACAGTGTTAAATTTACTTTTTACACTACCTAAAATTCCAGGGCGGTCACTGGCCTGGAAAAAATATATCCTAAAACAGGCAAGAGAGTTCACTCCAGAGAAGGAGACAGGACTGAGGACCCATCTCTGCACCAGCCCTGCCACCCTGCTCAAATCCAGCAAGCTCGTATTTTAAATACCCTTCTTTTCTCTTTTCTTTTTTTTTTTCTTTTTCTTTTTCCTTTAGCATTTGGTTCATTGGTTTTGAATATCTGGGGCTTACAGGAAAGCAAAGGAATATTCCATGTTTGCTCTGGAAACAGTGATTTCTGCTCAGCTCTGCTGAATGCTCACATGTGGGAATGCCCAAGAATGAATGAGAGGAGCAGAGCCACTGCTGGGACCTGGTGCCTGAGGGGGGAAGACATCAGTCACCAGGGGAAAAAGGGAAATAATTTATCATTTAACATTCATCTGGCATGAGCTGTCTATCATTCTCCTATTCCAAGTCAGTTGTCTCAAGTAAGCCCGGGGGAAAGCAGGGAAACTTGCCTTTTTTTTTTTTTTTTTTTAATTAGAGATAAGCTGCACAGTTACATGGTAATTTAATGCATGACCTTTTGAGCAACTGGAACAGCCTTTTAATGGGGGACATTCACCAAGTCTTTGCTGGAGGTGCCAATTTGAGGATGCTCCAGTTGCAGGTTCACCTCAGCATCTGGCGCCAGCAGAGAGTCCCTTCTGCCTAGTTGGTCCAGGATTTTCCCATTTGGGCAGCTGCCTCCCGCTCCCCCGGACCGCAGCCTGCCGGGGTGGGAAGGCTCGAGCATCTCGGGCGAAGGAGGCGCATGGCGAGAGGTCTGAAATACGTAACACGGGCCACAGAAATTACACTTCCCGAGCACACCTCCAGATCGGGCCCATTACGGCCAGGCATTTCTTTACGGGATTAAAGTATGACACCTCCTTAGTCACCATCACCTATTAACAGACCTAATCACTCAGTATCCAGCAGGGAACACTAATTTTAGAAACCCAGCACAGCTTTAGGAAGCAGCCATGTGACAGGTTTGCCAAGAGGAGCAGGATGCCTCCACTTACGCTTTAAGATAATTTCCATTCGAGTCAAAAAAAGTAACACTTGGAAACGTAGTTTCTTTAAAAAAAAAAAAAAAGTCAGATCACTATAGTGTGAAAAACTTTGGTGGCTGAAAGGAATTTCCCTTTCTCCATAGATAAAGTTTCTTAGGGAGATAAAGATGGATAGAGTAAAACAGTCCAATACAGATGCCCATCTAAGTGCCTAAATATAGGACTGCGGTCATCCTGCCCACCCCCATCCTCCCACTCCCACCTCCCGAATACCACAGATGGGGCATCTTTCAATCAGACTGCAACGCAAGCCCCTGATCCGTAGGCTGGGGTGACGAAAGGAGAAGGCACAGGTCTGTGGCCAGATCCCGGCCCCAGCAATGACAGAGGGTCCAAGAGCCCAACCCCAGTGATCACATGTGGCTTTCACCCAAAGTAAAACTTCCTGCTACCCTGCACAGGAGACCAGACACCATTGCCCCCAAAATTGGGATGGAAAAGGTCTAAAGCATTCCAGCATCTCCCCTGTGATGCTCTTAAACACTGATTTCTGGCCAAAGTTTGTGGTTTGTGCCACAGTGCTGGGTGACTGCTCTGCCCCAGTGCCGGCTGCCCTCCACTGCAGGGCTGCCAGCCCCGGCACGTGTGGCACCGCAGGCGAGAGGGCACACTGCAAACAAGCTACAAAAAAAAACCCTTGTGTGATCATAGAATGGTTTAGGTTGGAAGGGACCTTGAAGAAAATGACGTTAAAGTGATGTTAAAATGAATCTTGAAATGGCAGGAGTCATCTTAAACCTCAGGTTCCTGGTTTGTTAAGGATCCTGGCATTCATTTGGGAAAAAAAAAAGGCAAATCAGAAATGCTCCCAACATCAGCAAAGTTAAGGAAAACCTTTGAAGAGTGATGCTGTGAGTTTTGAAGGCGCTGTGAGACCCCACAGGTGTTTGAGCACTGAAGTGGACAGTGTTGAACAATGGAGATTTCTTCCATTCGCCTTCCAACTGCAAAACCCATTGGCCAGCTCACGCACCCCTTCAAACGCAGCCTGCGCTTGCTTGGGGTTTGATTTTGCAAGCTGTGCTGCCTAAGACCGAGGGCTGGCGCGGTGGTGCCTCTGCCCTCGCTTGAAGGAGATGCTTGACGTCACTCGGGGTGACCTCAGGGACGGCTGCAGGATGTGGCCCCGCAACATCATGAGAGCTGGTGGCGTCTCCTGCTGCCGGAAGGGGACAGGGCAGGACCTGTGGCATGGCCACCAGCTGCAGCATGCACAGAGCGAACGCAAGGAAGGGTCTTGGTTTTCCCGCAAAGCGCCATCTGACACCCCCTGCGGTGACGATGCAGCCCCGTCCCTCCCTCCCTCCCGCCTGCAGCTCGGTCACTGGAGGTCTCGGCTGGTTTAGGTCTAAAATCAGGTGGTTTGGGTTTAGTTTGTTTGCAAACACGGGTGAAACCCAAGGACGGTTTGCTGTCCGTTCAGAGTAGACAGGACCCCCCCTGGTGACAATGACCTCTCTGATGACAGTAACCTCTCTCTGAGAGGTCCCTGTGCCATCACCAGACCTGGAGGGCAAACCCAGCTGCCAGGCGGATGCTCTTGAGACATTATTTACTAAAAGGCAAACTTTCCTTTCAAGTGGCAAGTGGGGCAGCACCACCGCCCCGAGCTGCGCTCTGCCGCAGTGCTCCCACGAGAGCGGGGCTGCACAAGGAGCCGGAGCAGAAGTTGAAGCTACCCAGTGCCACCTGGGCGGTGGCAGGAGAGCGGACCAGCCCCGTGTCAGCCCCAGGACCGGCCGGGCAGGATCCCGTGTGGCCACGCTCTGCAGCACTGAGAGGGCAACACCGCAGGAATCCCATTACACCTAATTAGCAGCAGAAAGCCCGCACGCAGCAGCAGCCCGCAAATACGCCCAAACACACCGATTTACACCACCACCTACCTCTAACCAGTGAGACCTCCCTGCTCGGCCTCCTCAGCAGCTGGAGTCCCTCAGACCAAGACTTTGACTTGGGAAAATGCCGGAATATTTTGCGAATTCTCTTTGTAACAAGCCCAAAGCAAGCGGCTGCCCCCGCTTTCCCGTCTGTCATCCTCGCCAGAGGAGATAGAGAGCTTCCTGGGCATGCGGAGGCAGGACACCTCTTCAACGCCGAACGCTGCCGAGACGCAACGTACATCGGCGCGAGTTACGTCTGCTTCCACGAGAGGCCTTTTCTCCCACGGAGATAAAACATTTGACGCTGTCCATTTACAATCTGCTGCTGTTTGACGGGTTTATTTATTTATTTTTTGAGCAATGAGGCAACACGCTGCTCAGGGCTTGTGCATCTCTGGGCTTGTCCTGTTAGCCATGGAAAACTTTCTATTTCTGGGGCTTTTTGCTTGATAAGATAAACCAACCCAACAGAAGAGATTAGCAAGAGAAAGTGCAGGACCCAGCCATACGCTGGGAGGGCTCTTTCCAATATCCTCTCTTCACTTCGCTGCTTTTCCCCTGCAGTCTTCTCAAGTTTAAGGAAAAAAAGCCCCCAGTGTTTAACCAAAAGTTAAATCAAAGGAATAGACTGAGATTAACAATGTAATATTGATTTAAACTCTGCATATAGTTAGCTAGGTTTTTAGATCAATACTACAGTCCTTTCACAGCATCTATCAGTCACAGCTCTTCCAGTTGTCAAATGTTGGGGTGGGACACAGACAGCAGTTTAACAGCACGCTTGAAATCTGCCGCTTCGTACCCTCTACATCACAACTGTCCCCTCTCTGCTCGGCCATCCCCTTACAAACAGACCAGGCTCCCAGCGCCCTGCACAACACAGTCTTGCAGGCAGTAACAAAGATGAAATTTAACTAATCCTAAAAATCACACCCAGCAGCGTAAGCGATGAGTTAAACACCACATGGGATGTTCTTAGTCCCCCCTTGTTGTCCCAACATCACGACAGCATCCCTGCAGCTACACACATCCCCGCTTCCCACACCGGGACCAGCAAACTCAACTAAACCTACTGGGCCCCCTGCAGCTACACACATCCCCGCTTCCCACACCGGGACCAGCAAACTCAACTAAACCTACTGGGCCAGGGATGAAGGAGGGGGAGAAAAGGGACAGCCCAAAAACTAACCTGCAAAGCAAGAGCCGGAGGCTTGGCTGGTACGTCTCTCCATAAATCCTTCCCAAGGCACCAGACTGGATTGCAGCAAGAAACATCACCCTGAAGACCTGAGCTGCTCCAGGAGCCCCAGCAGCCTGTCACACGGCTCTGGGCAGGTCACCGTCCCCTCCCCACACCTCCATCTCCCCTGGGGCAAGCGAACGCCCTGCCTCAGGGAGCCTCAGCAGGCGGGATGCACCCCGACACCCCACCCCTTCCCCGTCCCACTGCACCAGCACCCGCCCGGCAAGCGCCATCCCAACCTGCCCCAGTCACCCGGGACCGGGAGAAGCCTCAGGAATCTGTCTGGACCAGCTAAATAGGAAAGAAATGCAAAGTAGTGTGGGTCCTGTGAACTGTTAGCAATTATTATTTACAGTGGCAAGGCCAGAGACACGACAGAGCGTGGGAGGACGTGTTGGAAGAAGAGAACGTGAAAAACCACCGTGTCCCAGAGAGCGCCAGCGGCACAAGCAGAGCCTCATCCCAGCGAAGCTGGGCTAGGCTTTCTAAGAGCGTCCCCACCTGCTAAAGAACTCATTATCTTAAGCAAACACCTATTCAACAACCAGTAATATTAGAACTGCAGTTTGCTCTACAAACCAGAAAGAGAAATGATGTGTGTTTAACCAACTTCCTCCTTAAGGAAATAGGCCCTGATTCAGCACAGTGCTTGAACACAGAATTAACTGCTCTGAGAGATAAGGGTGGCTTCAGACCAGAGGCATAAACTCAGACAGACGCTGAAGTGCTTTACTGACCCAGGTCCGTGTCGCAAGACCTACAGATCAAAACCTGACTTTGGGTACAGCTGCATTTGCCACCGAGACCGCCAGGCACTGGACGCGCTCCCAGGTTTTCCTCCGGGCAGTGCCTCACCACAGCCTTCCTGGCAGGGCAGCACAGAGAGCTGGAGTGATTTTCTTGCCAAGAAGCACTTCAGCCAACAATGTCCTACTCTGGTAACACCGAGGTCATCAGAGCCAAGAGCCACCCCACCAAGCGGGGAGGGCACCCAACTCCAGCGGCTCTGCCGGGGAGACCACAGCTCCCGCAAGCAAAAACACACCCAAACTGGTTATGGTCACTCCATCCAGCTTAACCCACCTGGGCCAGAGAAACAACTCCCTGGGACTTCATCACCACGACCCAGGAAATACACGGGCAGTAAATCATGTCCCCAGCTGGCAGGAGGAGAGAGGCCACGGAGGAGCCCCACCAGTATGGACACGGGACAACTGCCCCGGCCAAACCAGAGGATGGAGCAAGGCGGAGGAGCAGGCGTGCTGCTGAGCAATCGCTGGGATGGGTCTTAATGCCGATTTTGCTAATGGCTGCAGCACCAGAAGGAGGAATTTCACATAAGTACCTGCATCGTGGGTACAACAAGGAGGAGAAAGCCCCCCAGGATGAACCAGTCCGTCTCAGGGTGAACTGGGATGGAATGGGAGCAAAGCAGCCGACCCATGCACAGGTTGGGCTCTCACATAAGTTTTCTGCCTTAAGCCACAAGATCCCCGGTCACCAGTGACCAGCCCACCCTGCACAGCACAGAGGGACCCTGAGTCACCAGCGTGATGCTGCCAGGAAAATAAAAAAAATACATGCAAAAAGCACAATAAAACATGCTGCATTAGTCACCAGTGCATTCAAATGACTACACCTCACCCCATGAGAACAAACACCAAAAAAACCCACAGCAAAGATGCAGCTCTGCATCCCACCTGTCCAGCCCCAGCAACGGCAGCCTCTTGTGTCTGGAAGAGCTGCCAGCAGCAGAACACATTTACACTCCTACAGGGAGATTTATTTTTTTTTTAATGTTCATTCAGGCTTTGAAAGGTGCCGGCAGCACCAAGCCACGTACATCAGATAGGACATATTCAAGACAGTACATATAATGGCTCTGCTACTCCTCGTTCCCAATTGCATTCACTCTGAGAGTGAAAACAAGTATGTTTAACAAACAGCAGCAGGACAGCCCGGGGTCAGACGCTCCTGAGCTCCCACCTCCCCATCCCTTCGCATTGACGCCAATGGGAGGAGCAGTCGTGATGTCTGTCACACACAGGACCGACCTAGAGGCTCCCAATGTCTCAGACAACATCTGCATCAGCCTCAGATGCAGCACGTGGGGTAGGACTTGAGCTAAAAACCTCAGTAAGATCCTCTTCACCACCTCCAGAGCCACGAGACTGATTCAGGACAGCCTAAACGTGCCGGATGCCTGAGGAAAGCCACCCAAAGGCATCATTCACCTGATTGTGGGACTTGCCAGCCCTCTGCCCCCACCCCTTCCATCCAGACCTCCGGCTGGAAGAGGAACTGCAGCACACGCATCCTACGTTAGCCTTGGCAAGACGGCTCCACGCCACTCGAGAAAGGGGAAATGGAGGCAAAAGGATTTCAGTGCACGTGGCCAAAACCCCCTCCTCGCTCAGCAGCGGGGCCTGCTCCTGCTGCCCCTTCCCCTTTCCCAGGGCAGACCCAGACCTTCAAGTTTCAGGTTCACAATGCTGCAGACGGCGTTTCCCCTCTCGCTGCGGCCAGGCACCATCCCACACGGGACACCATGTCCATGGCACGCACAGGAAGGGACACGCACTGTTTGGGGAGGGAGGAGGAATAAAAACCACTTTCACATTTTACTAAAGACAACCAGATCTGATGTAAATAAAAATAGGCCAGAACTGTACAAACAAAACCCTAGTATCCTCAGGCTGCAAGTCAAAAGCAAACAAGCAGCAACTCTGCATCAGAAGAAAAAGAAATATTCACCAAAGGGGGGACAGCACACCCCGTCTGCAGCTCTCGGGCATTTTTAAAAGGATATACTATTGGGATAACAGGGAACGCAGAAGATGTTACGAGCATCTCCACTGAAGTTTCCCTCCCCTCCCAGCAATGCTGTCTGGTTGCTCGGGGAATTTTAGAGGCAGAACTACTCCCACAGTCTGAATAAGTCTCCTCTGAAATGAAAAGGGAAATAGAGTTATTTAAGATTTGTTTCAATATAACTATGGAAAAAATCCTGCCAGAGGAAAAGTCCCTCCAAACAACTATTTATAGTATTAGTCACACCACAAAATTCTGTGAATTATTAGTTTAGATCAGGATTGCAAAACACACAGCCCAGTATCTCACCTTGTGTATGAGCCCTGTGACAGGATATCTGGTGAAAGACAAGAGCCTCGACAAAGTTTGTTTTCCTTCAAATAAACCCATGTTATTTCTTTAAGCACGTGCATTCACGCATGTGCTGCGGTGTGCCAGGCAGGGCAGAGCTGCCGGCCTCAGGGGACACACCGGCCCGGCCCTCGCTGTGTTTTGAAGGAGTTAATCAGGGACGGCAGCCAGAAAGCAAAGGTACACACCAGCAAAACACATTTACATCACCCTCTTTCAAACAACGCACCGTGCAGTTCATCAACCCCAGCATATTCCTGTGTCACGTTGTGCTGGCCACGTGGTGATGGCTGGGTTACATTTAATTAACAGCAGTCAGTGCTAAAATCTTAATGCGATGCAGCAGGGCCATATGGTACAACTGTCTCTCCCAATTGCCCTTCGTTTCCAAACAGCACCAGGAGGCATGTGTAAGAACCCTGCTCACACCATGCTATGCAAATCACTGCTAGAAACGTTTAATTGATTCATAATCTAAGGAAAGCCAAGCGTAAGAACCAGAATGGGCTGAGTGAGGGACTAATTGCCCCGGTGAGGCTGGCGTTGCAGCACGTGCCTGGCATAACCCCCCAAACAAACCGGCAAACGAGCAACAAAGCCTCCGCAGCTGCCAGCTGGGCGGCCGGCCCAGGGCCCGGAGCAGGACACAGCTCATTCCCTCGCCCCAAATAACCACCAGCACCAACTACCTGCCCTCTATGCCGATGCTGAGGGCACCTTCACCCCATGTGGCCCTGCCCAGGTAGGGGCGGTCTTCACCTGGGGTGAACGGCATTAGCCTTAACAGCTTCTGCCAAAAAATCAAGAGGCTCAGCTGATCCCAACCAGCAAATCTTCGGGTCACTCAAGCCTAAGCGCAGCTTTACAGCTGCTTCCAAAAAGGCGAGTTTCCACCCAGCCTGCAGCAGGAGCCGTGCTGACGGACAGAGCTGGGAAGGAGCAGTTTTGTTGTCAGCAGCCAGCGCTGCACATGCCACCAAGTTACCCGGGACACAGGTCCACTCAAACCTCCTCTGCCCCATCCTCCTTGCCCCCCACCCGCACCACCGCAGCTGCAACGACTAATGCAGATGGCACCTTAATCTCTCCTGCAGAACACAAGCACGAATACAGCCTGTCTGACGCGAGGAATACAAGTTTTAGTCAGCCCCACTGGCATGAGCACTCTTACCCAGAGAGTTTGTGCAAAGCACGGTGTCTGACAAACGCGCTATTTCCAGAGGGGTTCCCCCCCCTCACCGTAACGCTTTACAAACACAAATCCTTCCTGCTCCCTGGGGAGACGCTGCCCAGCGCTGGTGCCCACCCCTCCACGACGCTGCCGATTAATCTCCTCCTGCCTGGAAAAGCTTCATCTTCCCAAATCCGCCCGGCAGCACCTCCCCGCGCCCCGCGCCCAGCCCCGGGGACAGCCGCCCCTCTGCGGGAAGACCCCGACCAAGGTCCCTTCCTCCATCCACGTCCCGCAGCGCAGCACCGCGAGGCGCCGGGGACACTCCCACCCACCCCCACCCCCCTTCTCCGCCACGGGCAATCCCGGCACGGAGCCCTCCCCGCAACCGCGGCGGGTCCGCGCGGCGCCCGAAGGGGGGGTCTGGGGGTCCACAGCCGGCTCGAAGGGGAGAGGGCAGAGAGGAGAGAGAGAGAGAGCCCGGCGCCGCCGCTGCGGGAGGAAGAGCCCGGGCAGGAGCGCGGGCAGGGCGGGCTGCGGAGGCAGGGCTGCGGTGCGGGATGAAGCCCCCGGGTAGAGGTGCGGGCAGGGCAGGGGGTGCGGGAGAGCGAGGCGCGGGCAGCGGGCAGGCAGCACTCACAGTCGCAGCGCAGGGCGCCCTCCCGCACCGCCTCTCCGCACAGGTCGCACCAGCCGCGGCGCGGGGGGCGGAGGGCGAAGCGGTGACCGTGACCGTGACCGCGCTCCCCCGGTTCCCCCGCGAAGATGCTCCGCACGTCGGGTAGCAGCCGCGGGGCTCCACCGCGCCTCCGTAGACGCCGCCGAGCTGCCCTGGCCCCGCCGGGGCTCCCCGGGGACCGGCCGCCCATCATCGGCTCGGGGGGGCGATGCGGGGGACGGCGGAGCCGGGCGCGGAGGGAGGCAGCGGGCGGGGGCACAGCCCCACGGCCGGCGGGGCCATGGGCTCGGAGCGGCGGGCGGGCGTGGGGCAGCGCAGGCGCCTTGGACCGGCCCGGGGGGGGGAGGAGGCACGGCGGGGGGGGGGAGGACCGGGACCGGCCCTCTGGAGGGGTTCTCCACGGGAGAGGTCCCCCGGGAGCACCGGCCCTCGGGTCCCCACCCCGCGGGACCGATCGGCGTTGGACCCTTCCGTGCGGTCCTTCCTCGTGGAAATTCTCCTCCCCGTGGGATTCCCCTCCCCCCCGCCGTGGGATGTCCCCGCAGCACCCTCCGCGGTGGGAATCCCCCCACCGGCCCCGGGACGGGACTGTCTGGGGGAGTCCTCACCGCCCGGTCCGGGTCCCAGGGGCTTTCTCCAGCGTGAGTGCAGCCACATCCCACCCCGTAGCGCGGGTTTTGCCCACGCGGGAGCTGTCAGGCCCCGCGTGGGGCACTGCACTAAAAGAGGCTGCTGCAAACCCTCCCCTGGCACCACGCGTGTGCGCGGACCGGGCTGTGAGGGCAGCCGGAGCAAATTACCTTTCCCCACTGCAGCGCCAGTGGAGCTCCGGGGCGATGCTCAGGGCGGTGCGCTGGAGCAATCATCTCTGCCAGCTGAGGAGGCTCTTGTGGTTGTGGGAAATGCGAAAGGGAAAATATTATAGCCAAATTCTGAAGTGGCTCTAAGCAGGCTCTAGCTCCGAGGATGTCCGTGCCCGGCTAGCAAACCTCTCCCCTGGGCAAAGGAGGGGTGCGCGAGGGGGGGCGGCTGGACCAGGTGCTGCGTGTTCCTCTGCCACTCCGACAGTCCGATAACTAAGTGACTCTCTCTTCCTTTGAACGCAAGGGCTGGATACCGCACCCAGTGTGAAGGTCCCCTGTCACCTTAACATCTTTGACGGGCACGAAATGATCTACCACCCTTTTCCCCTTCATCCTTTGCCCGGATGAAGCCCAGCACACAGAGAGGGTGACACAGTCACCCCGAGTCATGCAGGACACGACTGGCCTCGCACTGCTCAGGCTGCAGGTTAGCCATCTAACCCAGCCCATCCCTTCTCTGCCACTCTCAGTCATACTGGTTTGAAATACGTAACTCAGACAGAATTGCTCTGGAATGTCTTTGGTTTGAGTGAAAGCAGCTGGGTGAAGAGGTGGCTGCAGCGAGTGCGGTGCCAGGCTGTGTGAATCCTGGCTTCTGGGCTCACGGGAAGCTGAATTTAATGTCTCTCATGAATTCCTAAGGAGAGGATAAGCCAAGGATATCTAAATCCTTTTCAAGGATTTTAATTTGAAGGATGGATTAAAACACTGGCTCTGAGTTACAAAAGACTAGTGCCATAAGCAGTCACTAGTAAGAGCTTCAAACCAAAGGAGCAATAATGCAGCTTGGAAAATTCTAGTTTTGTTCTCTGCTAAGTAGCAAGATTAATTTTTAGGTCTTTTTCTTCCCCATTCAGGATCCTGATTCACTTTCGTGTGTCCTCTGTTTCTGCCTGAGTACAGCAGCAGATTTACTCCTGGGTAAATTGTTTCCCAAAAGCTTGGTATTTTATCCTGTGTTCTTCCCAGAGCAGTAATAGTATAAGAAATTGCCCGCAAGAAAGAAAACGACTTTTCTGAGGGCAAAGAGCTACCTGGCAGCTGGCTGGGAACCTGTTAAAATCATTCTGGATGTTTGTTTTTCCAGCACCATCCTGGGGCACAGTTTCAGTCCCAGTTTTGCAGTGTCAGGGTGGAGGAGGCAGGAGGGGATCTGCGGCCGCTCACAGAGGGCTCTGGTTTCCCTCGCCCCCGAGGAAATCCCCGGTGCATGGGAGCCGAGCGGCTGCAGTGCACGCACAGCCTGACAGCAGCTTGCAGACGGATTGCCCCGGGAGATGCTCCAACGGAGCCTGACATCCCCAGGGAAAGTCCTCCCCAGTGCTGAAGGACCCTCTGCCCCTGGGTCATGCACATTGGCCCCTTCTTGCCGACACGGCTGTGCCGGGGAAGCCGCAGACCTCAGCTTCTAGCACAAATAACTGTAGTTTCTTCTGTCAACCTCGGAAGCTTTGGCTCATACCTGCACAAGAGATGTGGCAGAGTTGTTATCCTTCTCCGCTGTCTCTGCAGGTATTCAGGTCTGACAGCATAGGAAGCTCTTTTAGGCCAAGGGTTAAAATATTTGGGGAAAAAAAGCCCTAATTAACATTGGCAGGAAAATTCCTGTTTCATTTGGATTCTGGGAGTCCCCTTTGCAGCTGCTGTGTTATGGCAGTTTAAGCATGACAAGGGCTATTAGCAAAAACTCTTTCTTCTTTTTGCCAAGAAATAAATCCCTTTTTGTTGAAGCCAAACATGTTCCAGGTCAAACGCTCAGCTGGTACGAATCAGCGCAGCTCCACTGAGTACGAGGAAGTGCGGCAGGAGACTCTGCCCGGGCTCTCTGCCCTGTTCCTACGGGGGATGTCAGTGAATTTGAGCGGGATTAAAAATAATGTTCGTTATAAAACTAGGAATCCTAGAAAATAATTTGTGGGACAAAAGCTTTTAAGTGATGGCTTAGTTCCACCTCTTCTGCAAGTAAGTAGCTGGATTTGAGACTCAGGATGCTGGTTTTTACAATTAAAATGAATGGGAACGTTTGGTGCCAAATTCCGCTCAGGAAGGTTTCCTGGGCAGGGGGAGCTCCTGGGTGCGCTTGGCCTGTTCTTACAAGAAAGCAAAGCCAGGCACAGCCCTGGAGCCGACGCTCCTTGCTCATTTTGCTCCCTCACTGAGAGTCGGGGCAGCGCTGCAGCAAGATGTTCAGCTCCAGGGATGCACTGCTCTGCCTCATGTCCCCACACGGCTCCCAGCAGAGGTTAGAAATACTCGCTGCCACGGTCAATCCAAGGAGCAGCCATGGCAGGCGTCCCCTTGCCCTGTCCTTGCTGTGGCTCTGCCTCTGGGCACTGTCGAATGATGCAAGTCCCGGCTCTCAGGGGCTGGGGATGACCTCCATGGAACAGCCCCAGCAGGCCCAGACTCGGCTGAAGGCTTTGAGCTCAGCTGCTGTGTGTCACCTCCAGAAGGGAGGCTGGAGAGGGAACTGGAGGAAAGGTGAAGGGCAGAGTTGGGTGTTCCATTTTCTACCGCGGGACAGGTCCAGGCAGGCACGCTGAGCATCCCCGCTGCTGTTGAGTCAGACATGTTTGCTTGCCCAGATGATGGCTCAGCCTCTCCTTCCAGATGCACGGTCAGGCCCTGGGAGCTGCAGCGAGTCCCTCACCCTCCGACCTTCCTGGTGCCGGTGCTGCCAAAGCCCCCGCTCCCCGGTCCCTGCTCCAACCCGCTTTAACCCCAGCAGGCTGTCGTGGTTTGCACGCAGGTAGAAACCAGGCAAGCACAGAGGGAAGGGTTTTACGCAGTGGACAGGAATGAATGCAGACATTAATTCCTCCCACCAGTGCTGCCTCCCACCCCCCCAAAAGGGACCTGCTCTTCCCGCCAGCCCTTTGCCGCCCCGTGAGCCTCAGGAGCGCAGCCCCCTTCCCCGGGGGAAGGGTTCAGGGCACAGAGGCTCTCCAGGGAGCCCAGGGCAGGGATCTGTGTGTCTCTGCACTCGTGTGTGCCAGGGAGGGGTGGAAAGAGCCAAGGCAATTCTGCCCCTCGGTCTGGCAGGAGCCCCGCGGGTGTAAATGCCCGTGTGTGAGCTCGGCTGGGTGGGAGTTATCGCCCTGCCTGGCTTTGGCTGCAGCCCGGAGACGGTGCTCCTCTCTGCTGCACTCCGGGATGTGGGCTGTGGGATCTGGGTGACAACCCATACATCACCCTGGGGACAGGCAGGAAGAGGTGGACGGAGGGGCGGCGCGTCTGACTCTTCCCACAAAGACCTCCTTGATACCATCGAACGCTCACACTCCCGAGACCCCGGGCTTCCTGTATCGCCGCTCTGCACGCTGCTGCTGGCGAGCAGCTGACTCAGCCGATAACCGGAGGATTACAGCTCCTCGTAAAACCCAAGGTCAAAAACCTGTAGGAAATTCAGAGCATAATAACCACCCCTAACAAAGGGCTGGGTACAGCCCCGACGAGGAGCATCGGGGTCCTTCCACAGCTCTCCTGGGGAGCAATGAGGTGAGGGGGTGATGTGTTTCCCCTCCATCCTAGTTCTCGGGAGTGTAACAGGAGCACGTCCTGCCCAGGGCAGCTCCAAACGCTCACAGCCAACCCCACAGAGCACCTGCTCGGGGCCCTCCTGTCCCCGTCCCAGCTCTGCCTCCCCAGCCGCTGTCACCTCCACAGATGAATGCATCCTTTCACCCTGCACGTTAATGGCAGAGGTGTCTGCTTAGGATTTCTTTTCATCTTTCTCCTAAAAGAAAAAGAAATATCCCTGCTTTCTCCCACAGAACTGCGTCTGGAGAGGGCTCGGAGGAGCCCTTCCATCTGAGATTTTGCCTTGGCATTTAGTAGCACCCTCGGGTTCGGTGGCTGGAGCCACAGTTTCAGTACAGGGTTGTTTGGAGGAGGCACATGCCCCCCACACGCATAAACAGAGAACTTGGTTACATTTATAGAAATGTACCAAATAAGAGAAGCCTCCCTCAGCTTCCCATTCCCAAACCCCTCAAGTGGCCCAAATTCGGGGCTGGGCTGGAGGCGAGGCCCTGAAGCAGGAGCAGAGGCTGGAGCGCCTGCAGGCAGGTCTGCAGGTCCAGCCTTCCCCGTGCTGTCGCCTCCCGGGCAGAGCACGGGGGCCGTCCCAGGCTGGATTGGGTCTCTCACCCACCAGGTACCACATGCCTCCTGCCCCAGGCTCCTTCCCACTCCACGAAGCCTCAGGGGGCAGAAGTACGGTAAAAGTGGACGCAATCTCTAAACGAGTAAGACAGCAAAAGATAATTTATCTTTCTAGCCTCTTCCTCTTCATCGTCCAACACGGTGGTACAGAGAAGCTAGAAAAACAAAGTCCTTCAAGCACTTTTTAAAAGGAAAAAAAACCAAAAACCAAACCCCAATTTTCTGGTCAAACTTTCAAAGGCTCAAGGCTTGCAAGCCACTCGAAGCTAATGCTGGTGAACTGTGCAAAAGTGCTGGAGCGGAGAGGTAGGACACAGAGAGCTCCTCAAACACGAACGTCAAATGTCTCCATCACTCTGGACCCAAAGTGCTGTAAGTGTTCCCTGCTGCAGAACGCAGTTTGCTTCAGCAGCTGCAAATTCACTGCGTCTCTCAAATACCGGGAGTGGGGGCAGCCCCGCTTAACCTGAAGGAACAAAACCAAAGGCTTTAGGCTACAGAGGGATTGCCTGGGCTCACGCAGCCCCAAACTACAATTTGGGCTAGGCACCAATCTCTGGGCTTGTTCCTGTGTCTTTTGGGATAAGCTCTTCGTATCGAAAGCACACCAGACCTTTCTGAGCCCTTATTCACAGTGGACATGCTGCAACAACTGAGTTGGTCCTACAAAAACAGGGCTGAGGTGAATCACCGATTTCTTTTTTTGCTTTTAAAAATCTGATCTGAAAGTCTTTAACATTTTGCTATGCATATTTGTATTGCCGATTTGCATTAAGATCCTCAAAAAAAGGTTGCAGAGGAACAAACCCAGGGGGTTTTGTCGGCAGTAGGACGCTGGGTTTTGCACAGCGTTTCATCCAGAAACGGAAAGCATCCACTTGCCCGTGGCAGCCAGCAGCTGCCAGTGCTGTGCAGCATGGGAAAAAGGCTGGAAAGAGGGTGTAGACATGACATAGCATTTGCAGAAGATCATGCTTAAACTTCCAAGAAAGATAAACTCTCTTCTGCTGCCAGATCATGATGTAAACTTGGTGCTGTTAAACCCCCAATGTGAACCAGCCCATGAGTAGCTGTGGTGGTGCTTGGCACTGGGCACGGCTGCCCATGCCGGGGCTCATTCATGGACTCCCAGGGAGTGCCCCCCTAAGCCCCCTCGCCCCTTCCCAGGGCAGTGTGGGCATGTCCCGGTGTCCGGGGCAGTGAACCGCTGCTCAGCGTGGTGTCTCTGGGTGCTCTTACTCACCGCTCGATGATGCTGTTGTTGAACTGGAGATCACAAGTTACTGACCTCATCTGCTCCAGCAGCTCCTGCATCCTGCCGGGGACATAACCAGCCCCTTACCCCGCTGCTGCTCAGCCTCCTGCTCCCCGCAGGAGCAGCTCCTGCGGAAGGGCGGGCTGAGCTGGCAGGGACACCCCACGGGTCACCGAGTGGGGATTGCACTCGGCAGGGCCACGGCGTGCGCAGCAGTGAAGGGCTTAACGCAGACTGTCCCAGCCCTGCGGCCACCGAGCCCTCGCCCTGACGCTCGTGCAGGGGATGAGCAGCAGGAGGTCCCGCTTGTCCCCAGGGAGCTGGGCTGTCCGCAAAACCCTCTTCCAAAAGACTCACCGAAAAGCCATCTCCTGGCGTGCCTGGCTCAGATGGATGGGTGAAGGCGCAGGAGGAGCCGGGGCCAAAGTCTGTTTCTCCATCTGGAGGAATCTGTCCAGAGCCTGTGGAGACGGAGGGACTTGGCAGCCCCCGGCTGGGTGCGGTGGTCTCACCCCCGGGTGCTGCAGTGCCCGGGCCCTCCCCGCAGCATTGCAAGTGTGGCATGCCCACCCTGCGACAAAGCAGTCGGGGAAACGACGCCTACACAGTCACACCCAGCACATCCACTTCGTCAAACAAAATAAAATAACCAAAGGACCAGGGAGGGCATCTACCAGGTGGCTGTGCTGCAGCTTGTCAGATAGTCCATGGGGAGAGCTGGAGGTGAAGCACCATCTTTTCTACTATGGCAATTCCTGTTTATCGGGTACAGATTCCCCAGGGCCAGACAATCATCGGGACCAGGGGTGCCAACGACGAAGTTTTACCCGCTCCTTCCTCTGCTCAGTGTGGGAAAGCAAGCTCTCCCATGTGGATCACCCACAAAAGCTGCAGCAAGTTATTTAAACACACTCTGGTGTTTCCCTGCTTATGGTGGGCGCTGGGAGAGGGGAGCAGCAGCGTTATCTCGAAGCAGGGAGAGGCTGTGCGGCAGCATCCCCAGGGCACCTACGCTCTGCAGGCTGTCCTGGCACTCCATCATCTCCATGCTGCAGGCACTGATGTGGTTACTGAGCCTCTTCAGATGCTTCTTTATCTCACAAACTTTCCTAGAAAGAAAAACAATGGCAAGATTTCCAGTCAATGTTCAGCAGCAGCACGAATCATTATATTATCTTTTTGTTTGTTTTATTTGTGTATTGCTTTCTGCAAACCTTTCTAGATCTAAGTTAAAATCCTGAAGGAGAGCAAATGAGTCACAACAGCGCTGTAATTACGGCTGCAGCTCTGCTAATAGCCACCATTGGCAAGGTTATCCAAACAACACTAATAGCAAATTAATTAGGGAAAGTGCTGCTTATATGAGAGACAGCTCAAACCCATCACTTCTGCCCTAAGTGCTGCACAGGCGCGTCCTCTGCCCCCTGCGGGGGACTGAGCATCAACTCAAAAAGGCTCCTTGGTTTTTACATTTCTTTTTGCATGCTCTCCTTTCGCATTTGAAGCGTACGAAGGGCAGAAAAGTTCCCCCTCGTGCACACCCTGGGACCAGTCTCTCTGCAGGACGCTCTCTGCAGAGGTGATTCTGCCCCTCTGCTCTGGTGAGACCCCACCTGCAGTACTGCGTCCAGCTCTGGAGCCCCCAGCACAGGGGAGACACAGACCTGCTGGAGCGGGGCCAGAGGAGGGCGCGGAGCTGCTGCGAGGGCTGAGCCCCTCTGCGGGGAGGACAGGCTGGGAGAGGGGGGGTTCAGCCTGGGGAAGAGAAGGCTCCGCGGAGACCTCAGAGCCCCTTCCAGTGCCTAAAGAGGCTCCAGGAGAGCTGGGGAAGGACTTTACAAGGGCATGGAGTGATAGGATGAGGGGGAATGGCTTCAAACTGGAAGAGGGGAGATTTAGATGAGATATCGGGAAGAAATTTTTCCCTGTGCGGGTGGTGAGCCCCTGGCGCAGGCTGCCCCGAGAAGCTGTGGCTGCCCCATCCCTGGAGGTGTTCCAGGCCGGGTTGGACGGGGCTGGGAGCACCCTGGGCTGGTGGGGGGTGGCCCTGCCCAGGGCAGGGTGTGGCACTGCGTGGGCTTTAAGGTCCCTCCCAACCCAAACCGTTCTATGATTCTACCGACAGCAAAGCCCAGAACAGGCGGCGTTGGGTGGGCTCTGCCGCAGGGGGTGACAGTGTGGGCAGTGCCCCCGCCCTCAGCCTCGGGAGTAAATCCTCCTGTGATTTTTGGGAGGACCAACTGCCCCATTCCTGCCAGGGTCCCTGGGGTGGAGGTGCCAGGCACCCAGCAGGCACGCTGTGACTTGTATAAAAAAAGGTTTGGTTTGGCTTCAAGAAAAAAACAAAACAAAACAAAAAAGGAAAGAATATTTAAGGTGAACAGTCCACCTCCAGTCCCTAGAAAAACAGCCACCACACCACAAACACTGGCTGCGAGGAGGAAGAAACTCAAAACAAGACAATTAAAACTGAAACAACAATAAATTAAAAATATCCAGTTGTGACTCACAATGCCGTCTCCCTAAGGACAGAAAAATAGATACAAAAATACTCCAGAAAAACACGAAGGTTTTTTTTCTCCCTGGGAGCAAAGGTGAGAGCCCGGCTTCAGTGCAGATGGGGCTCCTGCACTGCACGGGTTTGGTGGGGCCCTACACCCAGAGGGGAATCTCACCCTGAGACAGAATTCCCGCTGAGGCCAAAGGGACATGTCACTGTCCCGCGATGGGACGCGGCGGGAGGTGACCGTGGGCAACAGCTTCTGTGCCCAAAGTGAAACCTGCCCGTGGGCGAGGGTTTGCCACGTGGAAAGCCCCGGCTGAGGCTGGCAGGGGGGAGAAGGCAGAGCAGGGGCAGGGGGCTGCTCCGGGGGCATTCCTGAGCACCTGAGACAAATTTCTATCCTAAAAATCCACCCCCCTGTAGTAAATCCTATGCAGGGCTACTCCACACCAGAAATACGGACCAGGTCAAAAGCCGGGTTTAATTTTAAGGCATTATAGAAAACCATTCTCCTCCCGCCCACGCTGGCAGCCCAGGGGAATGGATGCTGCTCTCCAAAAGCAACGTTGCCATAAAAATCCAATTTCTGCAACATCCTCTTCCCCCAACTGCCTCCCCCTCACCCCTGCTCATTGCTGCTGCCATAGGCAGTGGATTGTGCTCAATCACTGCAAGGTAATTTCCTCTTTGCATTATTCCCCAAACACCATTCAACAGAAAATCATTCCTAATAAGTAGATCTCTTTGTCTCGATAGCAAGTTTGTCCTGGTAAAATAACCTCTCCCTGTCAGAAAGCAAGGAAACCAGCTGCTTGAAGTCAAGCTGCAAGTTTAGAGGGCTTTTTTTTAAAAAAAAGCCTTCAAACAACAGGGCAGAAATACACGACACGGGATAAGAACCGGC
This sequence comes from Pluvialis apricaria, assembly GCA_017639485.1. Lineage (NCBI taxonomy): Eukaryota > Metazoa > Chordata > Aves > Charadriiformes > Charadriidae > Pluvialis > Pluvialis apricaria. Next base: position 7,881,742 of record CM030029.1, on the reverse strand, counting down.
GTGCCCAGCAGGATTTCTAGCAGTCACACAGAGCTGCTTCTTTAAGGTCTTATTACCCCTTTAGGAGTCCCTCGGCAGCAGTTACCAACAACATCATCTCCATCCACATCCCAACACTCAATCAATAGCGGAGAGCATTTGGAAGCTCTGGTTGTTGTTGGGTTACTGGGAAGTCCCCTCTCCCATCCCCGCCAGGGTCCGAAAGCCAAAGTCCTGAAACCCCGGGAGAGGGCTGGGCAGGGGCTGGTACCTCATCCTGCTGCTGTGGAGGGCCAGGGCCTCCTGGTACCGCTGGACACAGTCATCCTGGAAAATCAAGAGAACCTTCCTGGCCAGATGCCCTAAATTCACCCTAAAACCAGAAAAAAAAAGAGAAAAAAAAAAAAAAAGAGACAACACTTATTTCCTTAAATCTATGAAAATGAGCATCCCGATTCACATGGAGGAGACCTAAAGCTGGCTCCCGAAGGGAGAGCTGGATGCTCAGGAATTAATTTTGCATCAGTGTTATAGAGAAAAAAACCCACCCGAATTATGACGAAGAGGAGAGGGAGGTTTCAGGGGCTGGGGGGAGTCGGGCAGGGACGCCCAGACGGGCTGTCATCCCCACCCCTGGGGCACTTCTGAGAAGTCTTTGCCTTGGAGCTCATGGCGCATGCCCAAGGTCGAGTAAAGATTACTTAAGATATAGGAGCCGCCTGCTAAATTTCATCATCCCTGGTGTATACTGAAGTGTGCACTTTATTTCTTGCCCGTGTTAAATTCCCCTGGTTTCAGTGGAAACCGAAAAGAGGACTTTTAAAGGTACAAAAGCCATCAGACACTTTACTCCCACTGAAAGTCAAGCAGATACGAAAGCACGGACACTTCCTACATCAGCATCTCAGAGAATAAATGGCCACAAACTGAGTAAGTGGAAGAAATAGCCTGAAATGGGCTTATTCCCTGCAGTCCCACACAGGGATTTGGCCCAACATCAACTCCCTCTCCCCAGGTCTGCAGAGGTTTTCTCATATCTTTGTCTGAAATAGCTTGTAGCTGGAAAGAGTTTGCTGGGAAAGGTCCTGCGTCCGTGAACTGTCGCAGAAGCCACTCATAGGTGCCCTCTCTCAACATTAGTGACCCAGGAATGCTTTACATCCCCTTAGGATTCAACTGGAAGCACCGAAGAGCTGCCTGGCCACAGCGCGGGGCAGGTCCTAGAAAGGGCAGGGGGTTGGGACTTACTTATCCAGCTTGTGTATTTGCTCCTCGTTGTAGCCCAGCCCTGGGGAGGAAAGACACCCGTCACCTGCCAGAACGCACTCCACGTGTTTTTGTGTTAATAACCCAATAAATGGGCAATTTCACAGCACCCAGAGATCATTCAAGGGGCTTTTCAGGGTGGCAGCCCCTGGGAATACTCTCATGGCACAGAAATCCCTGCTAAACCCAGCAAACTGAAATAATTCATTTTTCCACCCAGCCAGTGCAGGGACGTTCCCGCTGCTGCCCCGTGCCTCATGTCCCCGGGGCCACCGTCCCCGTCACTCACGCAGACATGTCCTGGCCTTCTTGAACTGCTTGTAGATCAGCTGCATCTTCTCCAGGCAGCACTCGATCTGTCGGATGCTGAAATGGGGACGGGGAAGGAGGCATGAGGCCCCGCAAGAGGAAGGGCATGAAGTTGGGGTGAAATTAGCACTTTGGGGTGAAATCCAAACATGCCGTAAGTCAGGGACACTGCTGCCACCCATGTCTGTACATAGGGACATCACACAGTATTACACGGGCGTGCAGAGGGCTGTTAAAAGCCATTGGCAGCGAGGGGCCATGTGTGGCTGTTTGGGAACACGCAGCGATGTCTGCCCAACCCAGCTGAGAGCAGCAAAGTGTCGGCAGAGATATCGGCAAAGCTGTCGTGACAAACCTTTTGTCTTCATGCACTTGTTGCCTCTGCTTCACCAGTTCAGACAAAATGCCGTCCAGCGCCCCTTGCAAGTCAAAGATGTTGTGGGAGCACTGAGAGAGCTCCTCAGCGACCTGCGGATGGGGAGCAGAGGTTGGAGCTGGTGGCTCCGAAGGCTGCCCATGCCTGCAGATGCTCCCCGGCCCTGCACGGAGCCGCCGCGGGGGCTCACCCTCTGCAGCCTTGTCTTCACCGTGGCCACGTCCTTCAGAGCCGGCACCCCGCTGCCTGCAGGAACAGCCTCGTACCTGAAAAACAGTCAGAAAACGAATATTCCTTAATCAGGACATAAGCCAGAGGCAGCCATCACGGGGGCAAAGAAAATCCATCCCATGGCGGAGGCAGCGGCAGTGTCGCTGGGGGAGCCAGGCGATGGTTTCCTCAGGCAATAACTCCACGTTCGTTCAGGGTACCGGATCTAAGCCCCAAGATGCAAAATGCTGATGCGGTTAAAAACTCGTCCTGTTGTGTCCAATTTGTTCCAAAATTGTTAGCTTCATATCCACTGGCTTTATGCCAGATCAGATGTCGTCTGCCTCCCTGCAGCTGGCATGAGAGTGTAACGCTGAGCGGTGCGCGCTGGCGAAGTCAGCAGAAATACTGATCCAGACCGTGTTGGAAGGGATGGATAAGCCAGCAGCACCCAGCTGCAGCATTAGCGCTCTTGGCACTACAGCCCCGCGCTAATCCGGCTGAAGTCAATGGGAACCATGTGTCCCTATCTTTTTAGATGAAATGGAAATTAAGAGACTTGCTAAAATGAAAAGAATCGAAGAAGAGCAACCCAGCAGCAAATAATTTTTCCACTACAACAACAAAACAGAAAAGCAAAATAACTCTGGGTTACTTTAGATAAAATGGGTTCAGCTTTCCCTGGGGCAGCGTGGGTGGGAATGGGTGCATCGGTTATGGCGAGGACTGCCCAGGGCTTCTCCGAAATTCAGCCTCCAGTGAGCGCTCCATTAGTGGAGCCTCTTCAACAGAGATAAAAGATGTCTCATGACGGACGCCATGGTCAGGCGGGATGCTGGCTCAATGGGAAGGCAGCACGAGAGGCTGCCGGCTGTCCTCCCCGGCACTGCCCGGTGCTCCCCGCGCTCCAAGGCTGTTTGCAGGGAGAGGGGTCAGCGATGCTGGCCAGACCCTGGAGGGGACCTGGCAGCTGATGCCATCCTGGCTCTTATTTTAACTCTGCTGGCAGCAACAGCTCTTTTTCCCTTTCCCACAAACTGGCAGCAGCAGCCCTGCCTTCTCCTCACGCTTGCTCTGTGGCTCACAGGCTGTAACAGTCTGAAAACTCCAGAGTGGGAGCCAGGGAGCAAGAACTAACTCTGGACTCCTGTGAAACCAGGGACTGATCATTAAAAACTGAAGCAAAGAGGGAGAAACAGCCAGGGTGCATTTCCCACAGTCTCCACGTACAGTGAAAAAGCCTCTTACCTTCCAGCTACCAGCTTACTCCTGGAATTTTACTTATTTCTGATTATTGAGGCACAGTTGAGAGTCCTGTATCTTATCTGCAGCAGCCTCAGGGCAGCGCCGGTGCCTGCCCAGCCCAGCACCCACATCCCTGCGGCTGCAAAGCCGCCCTGGCACAGCCACACTTACAGCACGCGGGTCTTCACCTCAGTGAGCTGCAGGCAGGCGAGCACCGAATGAGCCCCTCTCCTCTGCTCCAAAATCCTCGAGCACTCCGTTTTCAGGTTCCCACTGCCAAGATAGAAAACAGCCCATCCAATGCGCGGTCCTCGGCAGCCTGACCTCCATCCCGGGGCCGGCCATGCGTGGGGGTGGGGTAGGATGGAGCTGGTGGCTCCTCTCTGGCTGCTGGTGGGAAAGCGGGGGGGCTGGATGCACCTAAAATTGGGTGCAGCTCCCGGGCGGGGGGGGGGGTGGGTCTCACCCGCTGGGCACTGTCCTGCCACTGCACAAGAAGCTCCTGCCCCGGAGGAAGTGGGGAGGACAGGGAAAATGCACAATGATAATATTAATATTAATAATATTAATGCTGTTTTTCTCAGCACCTCCTGAACTGAAAAGAGTGACCCAAAAGTAAGGAGTGGGGACAGAAGCATCCTCACAACACTAAGTGGTATTTTCCAATAGGTGCAGCCTCCTCGCAGCCTGGCACAGGTGTCCCCTGTAGTGTCCCTTGTACAGGGGGGACACACTGGCCACTGTGCTGTGCTCCCTCCCAGTACCCTGTGAGGATACATGGTGGTCCTGCACTCTCTGGAGGTGGCTGGAAACCCACGACCAGTTTAACACACAAAGCTCTCGGTGCTGGGAAGGGACAGGTCACCCCCACTGCTGCCCGCGACCACGGTGGCTACGGCACTCACATCACCCAGTGGAGACCTCTCACCAGCAGCTCCCGGCAGCGCCTCAGGGCCTGGGCGATGCGCAGCGTCTGGTGCACGGCGCCCACCGCGCTCTGCAAAGCAAAGGGCACTGCCAGCGGCTGCGCTTCACCAGCCGGGGCTCCCCCGGGCTGCGCCGGTACCCCCACCTACCTTGGCTGCGCTGCAGTCAGCCACCACGTCCACTCTGGGGACAAACTTTGGAAACTCAAGTGCCGCTGGAAAGACAGACAGCGGTCACGGGGCTTTGGGGAGTCAGCTGCGGACCCAACAGGGACATCTCACATGCACCAAAGCAAACCTCGCAGCTGCTCAGGATTTCAGGCACCGGAGCAGCTGCGATGCTGGAGGCTTAGTGCAGCTCTCCAGGACATTTTGGAAACATGGATGAAGGCACAAACCACCTGAAAAGCCCAGCGTGGCGGGCAGCTGTGGAGCAGCAGCACGCGGCAGGGGAAAACTGCCCGGAAACCTCCTAATCCTGCTCCAGCACCATCACCCCTCCACCTCTTGCTGTGCATTGGAGTCTGTTAGGATAATAACGCAAGAAAATCTCTCTAGTGGCACCCACCCTGCATGCCGCGATGCGTCTCCAAGCCAACGGTACTCACGGTCTCTATATCTGACTCCTACCACATCTTCTGGTTGCTCAGTGGAGCTCAGCAAAGTCAGAGGGTTGTGCTCTGTGGTTGTGCAGAAATTATGAGCTTGTAGATTAGGATCCAATTCATACAGATGCCCTTCAAAAAAATATTCTTGGTGGTGAGGGACTATATTTGTTTGTTTGAAGACAGCATCTAAAAACTTGGTGGTACTGAAATGAGAAAGAAATGAAAGGATGGGGCATAAGCAATGCGGCAAGTGCTCAGGTTTCCATCACTTTAACAGCCTGCTGCCCTCTTCTCGTAGCAAAACATCCAGAGGGTCAGCAGGGCCCCTCGGACAACCTCCATGGGGGTCTCCGTGGGGTATGTCAGGAGCCAACAGCTCCCAGTTAGTGCACTCCCCAGCAAAGGCTGGTTTGAACCTGGTTTGGTTTAACCCAGTTTAACTGAGGTGAAAAGGGATCAGGAGCTCCCCCCAGGTTCACGTACTGAAACGAGGGGCCGTGGCTCCTGAGCTCAGTTCCCAAATTTGCTTTTAACACGGCCCCGGCATCCTTACGTGTTGTAGGAGTGGATGTAGATGCGATGCAAGGAAGCCTGCTGCAGGGAGAAGACATCAACCACAATCCTGTGCAAAATGTCGTTGGTTTCTGCAAAAAACTGGTCGAATCCCCAGCATTTCGCCTGATCCGCCTCCAGGATGTTAGCCAAAATGGGTATCAGCTGGTCCTTCAGCCCCCTGCAGCAGCAGCAGAAGAGATGTTTGCACAGACTGACATAACCCTGAGCCGTGCGGGGCCGGGCAGAGATGCAGCCCCTCTCCTGCGGCTGAGCCCCCACACCGATGGAGCCGCTGCACTGTTTTGCACCCCCTTTTCCTGGCTGTATAGCAACGACCTGGTCCAAGAGCTGTGACATGTGCAGATGAAAAGCTCATCTGCCTCCTTAAAACTTCCCGTGCCATCTGAGGTGGGATGCCCTCTCCAGCCACGGTGCCAGGACGCGAGACCCGCAGCGGGAGCTGAGTCCAGTGAGGGACACTCACACAGAGAGGCGGCAGGTGACAGGCAGCTCATAACTCCACTCGATGGTCCCATTCTCCTGCCTCTGGACCCCTGCGATGGCTCCGGGAGGCTTCTCGGTGGTAATTTTATACCTGTTGAAAGGAAATTGCTCGCAGCTGAAAGGAGCCAGGTCACTGCTGCTTGGGCACTGCATCCCTCGGGTTCAGCAAAGAGCTGAAAAGGGCTGAGCATGGACGGGCTGGGAAAGACACAACTTGCAGAAAGAAAAACACGCACAGAGGGAAAACACTTCAAGAAACAGTCAAAAAGTTTCAGGCAAATATTAATCCTGCCTCCTCTTCCGGCTATTTGGCCACTAAGTCATGAGGATTTGTTTTGAGGGCAAACGTGGTAAATGGGGCACAGATCCTTTGCCACACTGCACGTGCACGCTCTCCATACTGGCGAGAGAATGGAATCAGCCACGGGCTACGTTTCAGGGCTTTCTAGGCGATATGGGACTAAGTGAGCAGCAAACTACAGCTCATAGTTGTAGGGTGTTGCTGGCATGCACCAAGCCACAGCCAGGTTGTCCTTCAGCCCCCAGGGCCACTGGCCATGGTCTCACCTCTCCACGCAGCAGCACCCAGCCCCACCAGCCGGACTCGGTACCTACATGGTCTCCTTGTTCCTGCGAGGTCCCCCAAAGGGGATGAAGGGGAGGCTGCCGGTGGCAGCATGGTAGAAAGTAACACCGATGCTCCAGAGGTCAACAGTGACACCGTATGCCTTCTGCTGCGGCTTGCGCAGGACCGCTCGCTCGTACATGTCCGGGTGCTGCAGGGACGAAGCAAAGAGCAGCACTGCCAATGCGCCCAGCGGGTCTGCAGCGAGCATCAAGCTTGGGCGCTGGGATTGAAAACTGACTGCTTGCTTTGGCCTCTTCTACTGCTGGATCCTCCAAATAAAACGTCACCTGTAACTCTACAGCAAAAATGCTGAGCCCCCTCTCTTTGAAAAACGTGGCCACTTTGAGATTGGGCTCTCCAAGACACTGCTGCTCTCTACAAGTTGCCCAGCCGTTGGATGGAAGGACGGGGACCGGCCTCCCCCAGGACTCCCAGTGGCCACCAGGCTGGGGACATGCTGTACTCACGAGATATTCCTCTGTCCCGTAGACAGACACAAACTTTTCATCATCATCCAGCTCTCGGGCGGCCCCAAAATCCGTCAGCTTATAGATGCTCTGCCCATCTTCCCCCATCAGCCGCATGATGTTCCCGGGTTTGATGTCTCTGTGGACAACGCCGTTCTCGCGGAGGTGGTTCATCCCTGCCACTGGGTACAGCGGGGGAGGGCAGTTTGCTCCAGAGCGTTTTGTTTAAACGCAGGAACAGGAGAAGGGCTGGAGAGGGGAGAAGCCCCAGGGCAGATTGCACTTAAATGGGGACCAATATGACTTTGGGGGAATGGTGAGGGTGAGCGTGCACATGGCAGGGCACTGCCCTCGTGCTCCCCCATCGTGGGGCACAGCCCGTTCCCACAGCTGCTTCCCGGAGCAGGTCTGCACGGAGAAACCCTTCCCCTGAATGCAGAGCTCGCAGTCCCACCCCGTTTGTGGGTGCAATTTCTGACCGCTCAGCCCAGCCCTCATGTCCGTAGCCCAGGGCTGGTGCCCACGGGGTCCCACCAGCACCGCGAGGTCCCCAGCCTGCAGCTTCTCAGCCCCGGGCTGCGCTCGTGGTGGCTCGCAGCTGCCCGTCCCGGGCCGGGGGCAGAGGGACCCCCGCACTCACCCACGCACTGCAGCACGATGAGGAACTCGGACTCAGCCAAGCCAAAGGCATTCGCCGGGTCTTCCAGCACGTTCAGCAAGCTGCCGCTCGAGCAGTACTCCATCACCAGCACCTTCTGCTTGCTGCTGCCCTGTGGCGGGGAGCAGCCATGAGGGCTCGGCCAGCCCCACGTCCCAGCTGCTGGCCTGTCCCCCCCCAGGCAGGACCAGGTCCCCTCCCTTAGCCGGTGGGTTCCTCCTGCTCAGACAAACCAGTGCTGGAGAATGTCCCCACTGTGCCACACGCCTGGCCAGGGGACATCAGCAGGTCACGTCCAAGCTCCAGCCCAGTGAGCCAGTGTCACCAGTGCCCCCAGCGCTGAAGGGGCTGGGCTGAAGCTTGGAGTGGAGCCGAAGGGCGGTGGGAGGAGAAGGCAGCCTGGGACCACTGTTCCCCTCCTGCAGCTCAGACCAGTTTCCCCACGGTACTGGCCCAGTTGGCACAGCGGGTTTCTGAGCTGCAGTCCCGCTTACCGTCTCCTCCACAGCAAATAATTTGACAATGTTTTTGTGGTTCAGCTTCCTCAGCATCTCGAACTCTCTCATCTGGACCTCCTGGGGTCGGAGGTAGCTGGCGTTATTAAAGACCTTCACAGCAACCAGCTCCCCTGATTTCTGGGAAAGGAGGAAAAAGAGAAAAAGGAAACAGGAGGTGACGCCATCCACATCCTAAGCAGCTTCCTCAGCTCCATTACTGCTCCCACATCGCGCTTGGGATGCAAACTACGCTGACAGGATAATGTGTTTTCTGAGCAGGCATGCCATGGCCTTCATCTTCACCGCAAAAGCAAACGGCTGTAATTCACCTCCCTTCGCTTCCTGCCCCTGCAGCCCACGTGCTACACGGCAGCGTGTTTATTCAGCTTCACCTAAAGTTTGTAGCTGAAGCTGAGGCCAGCAGCTCCCCCTGCTCTCTGCGGGACGGGGCTGTTTTCAAACCATCCTCGCGGCCGCCCCTCCTGCCCCGCGCTGTGCACAGACAGTTTGCTCAATCCACTTCAAAGGCCGGCGAGGCGGAGAGTCTCTGTTCCAGCCCTGGCAAGTGTTTGCATGAAATATGCAAATCACCGAGGCCGGGGTTTTCAAAACCTCTGGGCTTTCCCCCAAAAACAGCTTCTTCTCCCCCCCGCCCCGCGATGCATGGGACCGCTGGCAGCCGGCGAGCAGGACCCGGCCATGAGTGCCCCGAAAGCTGCCCTCGCCCCGCAGACCTGAGCTGGTGCCCGGGGGGGGTGGGGGGAAGGAGCCAAAGCAAAAATGAAAATAAAACCCAAAGCAGCCCCGGACGCTGCCGGCAGCCTCCGCTCTCGAAGAGAGCTCCTGGGAGGGGAGCGTGGGCATCCCCGTGCCGTGGGGCAGGAGGGCTGGGGGGCACGGGGGCTTTGGGGTGGCTGTCCCCTCCCGCTGCCCCCGCTCACCTTGTTGCGGGCTTTGTAGACGCAGGCCGTGGCGCCATGGCCCAGGAGGTCCTCGGTGCTCCAGAGGTAGTTTGGGGTGCTCTGCATCTCCAGCAGCGCTGCCGCCAGCCCCACTGCCAAACCCCGGCGTTTATCCCTCCTCGCCTGGCAAAGCCCGGGGAGACAGGCGGCCGCAGGACATGCCCCTCGGCAGGCAGCCGCCAGCCTCCCACCTTGCTGGCACCGAGCGGGCAGCGCCACGCGAAGGGCTGCGCGTGGACGGAGCTGTTAGTGCTGCCAAAAAAGCACCCTGTCGCTGGGACCTGTCGGGGCCGGCAGCGAAACACTGACAGTTGCAAAAAAAAAAAAAAAAAAAAAAAAAAATATATATATATATACGAGCAAACAAACGCTGAGCTGCAAGGTGGCGAGCGGCACCTCCCCACCCCGAGAACAGAAACCTATGGGATTGCAAAACCCGCTCTGCAAGCATCAGCTGTGGCTGGAGGAGGAAATGCTTCAGCTTCCTGCTCGAGAAAAAAATTCCCAGAGTTGCAGCCATCCCCAGGGGTGCTGAGCTCCGCCGCCCGCTCCGCTGGCTCATGGCCAGGGCCAGGATGGACTTTGGCAACAGCAAACGGTGCTGAGCACCAGCCACCACGCTGCCAAGCACCAGCCACCACGCTGCTGAGCGCCAGCCACCACGCTGCCCTGCCTGGGACGGGGAGGTGGAAGGCAAAGCCAGAGCAGGACCTGCATCCAGGGTCTGCCGTCAGCCTTCGTTAGCCACACTGGGCACTGCCCGCATGGGCTCCCCACGGCCCCCGTGCAGTCCCGGTGCCCGTGGTGCATGGGGCAAATACGCAATTTTTGCACTGCAGAAAAAAAAATAATTATACACTGCAAATTAGCGATTTGCAGTGCTCAGCCCCGGCTGCCCCCAGCATGGGACACAGCCTCGCACGTCAGGTTGCGTTTGCTACCGCTGTCAGGCTATACAGAGCCACTGGCTGCTCCAGATGGGTGCTCGCAAGCCGTGCCAGGGCCAGGGTGCTTTAGCTCAACCCATCGATCTCCCAGTGCTGCTTTGCAGGAGTTACAGGTCCCAGAGGCTTCCCATGTCCAGCTGCACGGATGGCTCCTTCAGGACCGCAGCTCCCTGTCCCCAGGGGCAGCCCTTGAGCCTGGCCCAGGTAAAACTGCTCATAATAAAGTGCAGGGAAGGCAGGAGGAAGCAGGTGCAAACACAGCAAACAGCCCTGATCCCCCCCCGCAAACCCATCCTCCATGCGTGTGAAGCAACAGATCCAGCCCAGCCCCGGTGCTTGCCAACGCTTCCAGAGGGCTTCAGAGATGAGCAAAGGGCAGAGGAGAGATTCCGGGGCATTCCCCGGCTCCAGCCACGGCAGCTCCCGAGCCAGCATCACTCTCACCAGGAGCCACGCAGTGATTCAGATCAACCAGGTCAATCAAGGACTTCTCATCTCAGCGAGAAAAAGTGGCAGTGGCTGTGTCAGGGCTGCGCACTGCTGTTCCCTGCGTGAACATGGATGCTGTCTATCCCACACGGGCAGCACCCCACAATGCTCACGGCCGGGCTACTGCACAGCCCCACTGGGAACCAAAGCCAGAGCTACAGCAGTGCCTCCATGGGGTGTCCCCAGAGGGGGACCAGAACCAGCCCCAAATCCTCGGCCCCCAGCCCTGCCAGGAGGAGAAGCAGCAGGGAGAGCAGGCACGGGCTCACAGCACGGGCCTAGAGCTGGCAGATGGGACACAGGACAGGGTGGGATGCAGGATGCAGGGTGGGATATGGGACGTGGGATGGGATACGGGATGCAGAGTGGGACAAGGGATGCAGGGTGGGATTTGGGATGCAGGGTGGGCTGCAGGATGAAGGGTGGACTGGGGGGTGGGATGCAGGGTGCTCAGAGCACAGTGCTTTCTGCTCGCTTGCAGGCTCAGAGGCGCCCCCACCTCGCCTTGCCCAGCCACAGCACCAGCAGCTGCCATTGCACTGGCAGGAATTATTTCAGGCTGGTGTGGATGTGTCTGAAGGCCCTGTCCTCACAAAACGAAGCCTGCAAAGATATGTGAGCAACATCAGTGTGTGGTGCCTCCAAAAATCCGAACGACACTTCACCAGTTCGCACACAAACTCTGCGGCTAACTAGTTTGCTAATTACTGCTGAGCTTCATTTCTCAGCCATGTGCGAGTCTGGCTGAGAAACCCAAGGGAGAGCTGCTGAGCTGGGGAGCCGTGGGGCACGGGCTGGCCCTCGCCCCAAGCTTATCGAAGGGGTGTCTAGGGCTGGTGCCGGGCAGCGGAGTTCACGACAGTCTGCAGCTGCAGAAGCAGAGTGATGTGAGTCTAACCAAGCGCAACCTTAAATCACTTAAACTAATTTTGCTGCAGCTCAGCTAACAGGACGAGAAAGAGACGGTGTGACTTCCTGAAGTCATTTCCAGCCTTATTTTCTATGCACGTGGTAACCGTGTCCTTCAGCCTGCGCTTGTCCCCCTCCAAACGGGAGCATCAATCCATCCACACAACTCTGGCTGAGCTCACATGCTGTGGGTGCGGATGCAGCGTGGGTACGTGCTGGTTGGGCTGCTCTGCATTATTCCCCACTCACCAGACAATAAGATTGTTGATTTGAGCCGCAGATGCTGAAGAAGCCTTTCCCCGCGCAGAAAAAATTGGAGCTCATTTCTCATCTCAGGCCACCACTGCAACTGTAGATAAGAGCAGTTAACACAAGGAAGAGGAACAAGTAAAACCACGGGAGGGAAATTCCAGCTGAGTTCCTGCTGGAGCCGCCGTGGGTGCAATGGTGCATGGAGCCCCACGTGTTCACCCCACGCACCCGCCGGGCTCCACAAACTCCACTCCTGCACAGGAGACCCGGGAGCACCAGGAGCCCGTCCAGGGGCGGCAGGAGAGGAAAGGGGCCTCTCATGGCCCTTTCTGCTCTCTACTGCAAAAAGAAACTGAAACAAAACTTTTTAGAGGCGGAAAACCCAGAGTCAGGTGTTTTCTGAGACTTTGCACCCATACAAACTTGAACATAGGAAGTTCCATCTCAAGCTGAGGAGGAACTTCTTTCCTGTGAGGGTGGCAGAGCAGTGGCACAGCTGCCCAGAGAGGTGGGGGAGTCTCCCACTCTGGAGCCATCCCAAACCCGCCTGGACGCCGTCCTGTGCCACTGCTGGAGGTGACCCTGCTCTGGCAGGGGGTGGGACTGGGGGAGCTCCAGGGGGCCCCTCCAACCCCCACCATTCTGGGATTCTGTGATGTTGCTTCAGCTTTCACTGATGGGTGAGCAGATCTGGGCTGGTGAGGGGTAAAGACAGGAAGGAAATAATTAAAATATTTTATAACACCCAAAAAAGATTACTTTCAGGTTGTAATGCAAATCTTTTCACCTAGTTCTCCATACACGTGCCCGAAAAGGAAAACAACACGCCTTGATGCCAGGACAGTGCCAAGCTCTTGGGGCCCAGGGACTCCAGGATATCCCAGTTACCCCAGCACCTCTCCCTGCTGTGTGCACAGCCCGGTCCAGCCCCGATGGGTGATCCCAGTCCAACCCCAGGAACTCACCCGCTGGGATTTGCCCTGTAATAGAGCCCGGCCCTTTTCAGACTCCCTTATCCCTTTTTTTGCTATCCTTTTAAATTTTACAGTTTATTTCACAGAATCATAGAACTGTTGAGGTTGGAAGGGATCTTTAAGATCATTGAGTCCAACCATCAACCCAACACTGCCCAAACCCATGTCCCTCAGCACCGCAGCTCCCCGTTCGCTAAACACCTCCAGGGATGGCGACTCCACCCTTTGCCTTTCCCCGTTTGCCCCAACAGAAGGTTGTACCCTCCCCGTCTCACGGCTGCCACCCAAACCCCGTCTGACCGACTCGGACTGTTCCCAGCTCCGGTCGGGAACCGGCAAACCCCATCAGCCCCGAACGGGCAGCGAGACATGGCGCTGCGATGTGGCCCCAGGAGACAAAACCCCGCGGGTGCTGTGGGTGCCCGTCTGGCACCCGCTGGGAGAGCCAAACCTCGGCCTGGGAACGGGGGTTGGGATAAAAAGGATTGTTCCAGCTGGTGGCAGCAAAGCCTAAAAAATAAAGGCCAAGCAGCCAGCTCTGCCTGCAGCGGGCACCTGGGCCTTGGGGGGCTTGGGACAGAGAGGGGGGCACAGCCAGGGGCAGCCCGGGGGGCTCCGGCGCTGTCCCCACACTGTCACAGAATCACACAATGGTCAGGGTTGATTTTTTAATTGAACTCTAAGCGTTCCCTCTCTAGCGAGGGACTATCGTAAGGTCAAATATGAGGCCGAACCCAGGACTTTATTGGGATGTAATAGTTTTCCGTGTCATCGTGTCAGTGTCCTGCAGAGCAGGGAGGTCCCCGCAGGACAGCGGAGCCGTCTCAGCAAGCGGAGGCGCAATGTCCTGCACGATGTGGGTAAAGTCACAGAATCACAGAATGGTCAGGGTTGGAAGGGCCCTCTGGAGATCATCTAAGTCCAACCCCCTGCCACAGCAGGGACACCTGCAGCAGGTGTCCTGTTTGTCCCTGTGACAAACCCGCTGCTGGGCCCAGGCTGAGTGTGGGACACATCCATGAGAGATGGCAGAAGGTCCTGCTGTCCTTCTGCGCCCAGAGAGCAGCCCCAGGGACGGCCCTGGCTGGGGACCCCGGCTGAGCGCTGGGGTACACACCGGTTTGCACACCCGGCACACACCAATTTGCACACCCAGTTGCACGCCCGGCTCGGCCATTGCCCACAGCCCCGCTCGTCCCGGCAGAGCACAGCAACGCCGGACCCAGGTGTGGCCTCGCCGTGGATCCCGTCTCTTCCCCACCAGATCCTGCGGTCCTGCCCGGAGCATCACCGTTCCCTCCCTCCCAAGTGCCCGAATCCCCCCATCACTCACCACCATGTTTCTTTCTCTGTTAAAAGCAAAGAGGTTTCTGCAGGGAGGGTCAGAGCTATGTGCAGTTTGGAAGAAATGACGCGATCAGAAGGGTTTAAAGGGATTACTGTGTCCTCCTCTGTGCTGCTGGACAGCAGCAAGTAGTGGAAAATCAAGAAATCATTTGTTATTTGTGTCACCCCGCTCCCTTTCTGACTCCTATTTCATGCTTTAAAAAAAAAAACCAACCACCGCCAACATGCCAGAAGCCACCTGTGCCCCCCAGAAATCAATGGACACTAATTGAAGATTCATCGAGATGGAAGGGACGTGGGGCTTGCCCCGGCCAGCGGTTGATGGAGGACGGAGGGCTCCCGCCTCGCCTGGTCTCTCTGGCCCGTCCCGGAGGAGGCAGAGCCCCGGGAGCAGCGCTGGGGCCATCCTCGGGCCACGTAGGGCCGCACGAACCGCAGGCTGGTGTCAGGGTCTGCGCTGCAGTTCGGGTTTAACGCGGACGCCGGGCAGGAGCCTCCCACCCTGAGCAGCTGGAGTTGGCTGAACCATGGCCAGCTGGAGCAGGCACCAGGCTGGCAAAGGCACGGTTGTGAAGGCAGATGGCCAAAGCACCGTGTCGGCCTCAAACCGCAGTCCCCAGATTAAAAAAAAAGAAAAATTAAAAATTTACTTTGTGTACGAGAGGCACGGGTCTGTCCCACCTCGCTGCAAGGCAGACCTGTAACTCTGCAGAAAACTGGGGATTTTTTCAGCAAAACAAGCCCGTGCAGCAGAGATCTGAGACACAAAAGGCAGATACCACCGAGCAGTCACTGCATTGCCCACGGCGGGTCCCCGGCCTGCTTTGGGGTGTTACCATTTAGGCTGCTGTGGTTTGAGCTACTAAACTGATGAGTAAAAGCATCCCAGCTTTCCACCTCCTGAACCCCTACAGCAGCTGCTTTTACAGGGGACGGGGCCATAACCAGCATGGGGGGAGCGGCTGCCCGAGCCCCCTCCTCACCCCGGTCCCCGGGGAGCGCAGGGATGCTCCGTCCCTGCAGAAGCTCACCCCAGGGACGGTGGGGTCGATTGTCCCCCGCCAACTTCCAGCCTAGCACAAAACGGCTTGGTTAAACATCAAACCTCACCGTAAATAATCAATGCCTCAAAACCTAAACAAAGAGAATCCAAAATGACAAAACCCTGACACCGTTTCCTCACCGTGCTCTGAAGAAGGCGTATTGAAAAACCGAGATGGGGGGAAGGCAGTAATAACAGTCCAATCCATAATCTCAATCTTAAATCCTCTTTCCCAGAGAGAGCTGGAGGCCCAGCCTCTCCAGGAAAATGATGAAGATTAAGCATTTTTAAATCAGGTCATTGCAAGGGAAGTTTGTGCTCTGCTGCATCCCGTTATCACTGGTAGCTGTGTGCAAGCCGAGGGCGAGGAAACGCAGGGCTCTGCCTGCGCCTGGAGCTCTTCCAGGCACCACAGTCACACCACTTATTCTTCAGATCCCCCTCATCGCCGTGCTCCGTCCCCGCCATGATGAAGCACACCAGTGCCTATGAATGACACTATTTCTGCATCCTGCAGATTCTTCCTCAACTACTTACCAGCGCCAGTCGCTATTCCAAAGAAAATCCCCACAGATTCCCCAAAAGCCCTGAGGTTGCTGGCCGAGGAAGGCACCCGCAGGGAATGCTCATCCTCTCCCTCACTCGAACGCAGGTGCCCGCGCTCGCAGACCCACGCGCTCGCAGACCCACGCGCTCGCTCCCGCAGATGCACTCGCTCCACACATCATCTACTGGTGTCCATCGGGCAGCATTTCCACCAGATCCAAAACATTTATTTCTCCAAAACTATTGCTAATGACAATGGATACATTTTGTTGCCCCAGGAGGGATTTAACATTTCCAACACGTAGACTCCTAATACTGTACAATACTGTACCAAAAGGAAAAAAAAGGATGTACCTCCATATTGTACAGAGTTATATATACAAAGTACAATTTTACACAGTTTAATATATACACCATATATATATTGGTGTAGAAGACATGAAACAATGGAAACTGTTTTAGCAAGAACATTCCATCCCACCATTAAACAACTGCTGTTAATAAAAACCCAACACCCAACGCACCGTACGAGCCCGAGACCACTATCGCAGGACTGAGGTTTCAGACCGACAGAGAAAACAAAGATTTCTAGACTTTGCGACCAAAATTTCCTATGTTACAGCAGAACCACAACATCACTGCGATCCTTTAAAATGCGTCAGAGATGGTTTTCAGGAATTGCCCTATTTTGGCTACATAGAGCTGCTCTTTTGAAGAACCTGCTGCTCCCAAGTATTGCTCCAGCAGTTTGGCACACTCACGAGTCCAAACCCATTGGACATCGGTTATTCAAATTACAGGACTCTGCCTGGAGAGCACAGCTGGTGAAGTCCGCTTCAGAAGTAAGGTTACTACAGTGCCTTTTAAAGGAAGGGTCCATCTATTATTTCCACTGCAAACTGCTAAATATTTACCCTGTATGAAGCCTGGTGTATCAAGTATTAGTACAGCAGGGAGCTGCCCTCCCCAGCTGCCTTCACCTCTTTTTGGCCCGTTGTTGAAAAACAACACTCTCTCGTCTCAAACTACATTGTAGGAAGCACAAAAGATAACAGGGAAAAAAAAACCCAACCAAAAAAACCCCACAAAACCAAAACACCTTACATTTTCCAGGCCTTGAATTGCTCTTTTGGCATCTCTAGATCCACCAAAATAAGACTCCTAGAACCAAGCCTGGAAAATAATTCACCTGCCTTCTGGCAGGGGCGGTCGGCAGAGGCAGAGCGATGAAAGTGGCCCTGCAGCCGCTGGACCAGCCCGGTCCTGCCAGAGCCCGGGCGGGCACAAGGCAGTGGGTCAAGTATTTTTTATTTTTTCAAGTACCAGGTTGTCGGACACACAGAGACAAGCAGAAAGCTGATCCAGAGAGAGGATTATCTTCGAAAGTGATATGGAAGCTCAAACCCCAAAGTTCAGTCCAGAGCGCCAGTGAGTGCTCGGCCTTTTCCCAGATGCGGAGACTCGGAGCATCCTGCAGGGAACCATGTTCGCCCCGGAGAGACCATCATCCCCTCCTGCGAAGGCCTCCAGTGCTACCAGGCCACTAAAGAAACAGCTTGGTGTCTACAACGGCATTTGTCAGATGTTAGCCAAGGCCAGATAAGCCCACAAAAAGGCTTATTATTTTTGTGAAAATTAAAAATCTCAAAATAAATCAATCCCCAGCTTGTTAAACTCATTTTCTGTTCTGGACAGGCTCATTAGTGATGGGAGTCCCCAAATGCTTCTGTTTTCCTTTCCGTGTGTTGGGGGTTTTTTTTTAAAGCCATTCTCGTAGCCTGTGGTTCATAGGCAGTAAATGTGTTTATACCTTTGCAGCACATCCCTCAACAGGCAGGGCTTGATCCTGCCAAGCGTAGGTACCCCCGACACCAACACCGCACGCCTGAACCCGGAGGGGCACTGGGCAGAGGCTGCTCCGGTGCCTCCCCCAGCTCCATGCTCCGCGACCCGCTGGAGAGGGGCCACAGCGCCACGTCTTACCCAGTCGGATCGGACAAATTGTCTCGATGGGTATTTTTCCGTCATTACCGCTGCTGTACTGGCAATAATCTCCGTCAAGAGTTCCCTCAATCTGTACTTCCTCAGGCGAGAGAGCGTTCCCAGTGATCAGGTACGCGTAGGTAGAGCATCTGAAGCGCTAACTGGAGACATTTATTTCTATTGAAGAACATCTCTCAAATGCTCAACAAATCCCCAAACCTGTACAACGTTCAACTGAATTTGAGGTTTTGACACACAGAAGAAGAGAAATAAGGCAGCAAACTCCATCTGCAACGACCTCTTTTGTCTAAATATTGCTCGAGCTCTGCCAAGCGCGCAGGCGAACCTGGCGGCTGCTCACCCCTTACCGAGCACAAGGTGGGCAACGAGAACAGGTGGAATTTCTTGCCGAACTCTGAAGTGTTTTGATTCAGTAAATAAATTTATGAGAACTCGGTTATCTTAACCTACTTTTGTGCAAGAACAATCTTGCCTTAAACAAAAAAAAAAAAAAAAAATTCAACAAAAACTCCCAAAACCCAACATATGAGGTATTCATCACAGGAAATCCAAAGACTCTTTTTGAACAGGTATCAAAATACATACATGTACAACGATTTTTTTTTTTTCTGCTGTCACAGTGCACTCTAATTATTTAATCTTTTTCATTGCAACAAAATATCCAGTACAGATAAACTGAGAGAGTTTGATTATGTCCCACCGCTTTGACATGAAGAACAAATTTACAGTTTATAAACTGCGAGCCTTTGGATTACCTTAGAGAGGCAGAAATTTAGCAATTGTTAAAGCACACTGCTCAATTCCCAACTAGGGAAATACAACATAAAAGGTTAGAGCTTCAGAAACTATGAAGATTGATCACCTAAAATCGTATTTTATTTTAAAAGTTTTGCTTTGGATTATTTCAATCCAACTTCTGATGAACAAGAATCCTTTGTTCATACAAAGCACTATCAAACAGACATACGTTATTCCAGTTATCAAACACTTCTTGTCTTTATATTTGACACAAACATTACATAAAAGTCATGAAAGAGAATTTCCATGGAAGAGCTAATATTTCTTCTGAGTATGAAGATATGAAGTGACATTGATACCTCCCCCAAGCAAACCACTGCGTCGCATTCGTCCACTCTACATTGGTCTCTCCTACGAGACGCCCACTGGTTTTGCAGGGAGCGGTGCCGACATTTCCAGTTTCTCCTTCCCACCTCTCCTGCAACAACCGGTCAAAAAAAAAAAAAAATCTTGTGGCAAATGTTCTCTCAGCCTTGTATGTTCAGAGTGAAGCAGACAAGCGAAAAGTTTCCTTTTTTTGTTTTTGTTTTTTTTTTTTATTCTCCCGTGTGTGTGCGTGTGCGTGTGAATTTTCTGCTGGCTGGCCAGACCCAGAGCACGTGGAAGAGGATGGACGACCTTCAGCCTGCCATATTGCTTGCTGTAAGTGTAAGTGTCAATCACAGTGCACACCAAAATTCCAGTTTTGTTGCTCAATATACAGGTTATCCTGCTAAGCATATTCCCCTTGACAGTAGGATTGTCCCAGAGCTGTGGATGCTAGAGATAAGCACAGTAATTCGTATACAGACAGTTGCTGTTACAGTAACCTTAAGTCTTTTTTTTTTATCTCTTAATTTCCATTCATACTTCAGTCCTCGAAGATAGAAAAGAGCATCTCCTCCAAATGTGCTGTGTGTGGCTGGACACTTATTCTTAAAAACATGAATGCTAGGCATAAAAATATAAAGAAAATAAGGCATTACAAATGAGTCGAAGAAAACATACAGAGATCCTGCTCTTGACACAGATTAACTTTGGTCATTCAAGACCAAAAGGAAAACAAAACCGGAAAGTCCCTACTTAAAGTAAATGCCAGGAAGTTCTGCCTGAGCAAAAAATTACAAGTTTAATTCTATTTTTTCCCCAAAAGAACAAGTGATTCCTTGGTGGTAGAAGTCCATCAGAACCTGAGAGCAAAGGTCGCTGGTTGCACTGTTGGGGATCTTCCCCTGTGAGAGGAATAGGGTAAGGTCCAGTGACAGTCACATACGTACCGCGGTGCATCCCGAGGGGAACTGCTGCTACAGATCAGCTAGGGAAAAATGAACAGGAGTGTTCTCACCGAAATCCTTCTGGTGTTCCCCAGTTTTCATATGTTCTTAATTTAGGGCACAGAGAAAGTTGGTCTTTTCAAAACCCATCATTAATAGGGATATATTACATCTGTAGAGATGGGGGTGTGCGTGTGGGCATGGACAGGGCCACAGTAAAACCCTGTTCTTTTCTCCGAGTAACATCCTAAGCAAATCAAGAAAGTACACTGAAGAAACTATTCTTAGAAATGTAAGTTTTGTTTCTCCTTTTTTAATTACTAAGCACCAATTAAAACGACACTGCAGTCACAAGGAAACTAAGTGTGAGAAACCCAAAAATGTAAAAGAAACTCAGCTAAATGGGAGAGGAAAATGACTTTTCATATCTTGTCCTTGCCTGGATTTATTTGATGAAAACATAAGATGTGCAGCTTTTTTTTTTTTTATAATACCAGAAAAGTTTGGGAACGAGGTGAACGGAGGGTCAGCCAGAGTCTCCTCTCTTGCAGGACCGGGAGATCTTCTTTACTGTTGTGGCACATGCCTTTTTTTTTTTTATATATATATAAATTAAATAAATGTTAGCATTGTGGAAAATTCTCAGTAGAGTACAAAAGAGTTCATGCAGCCTGCTAGTGGCTGAAGCATTTGCTGCCTACCATATAAATACAAATACTAAGAATTCATTCATGTGTCTGCAGAGTCCTACGGAGGCATGCCGGTCTACCAACGAACACGCAGGGAAGCCACTCCAGAAGCTGCATGCTGTCACGTCACCGTCCCCAGCAGCGTTTCCTACACCGCTCTATGAGAGCGGAGATCCCTAAAGCAGTTCACAGCGCGGTCACAGCCACCAACCGAAGCATTTGCAACCAGGAAGAGGGAGAAGATACAATGCTTGAGAACTTCCGATTGAAGTTTTTACAGTGCTTCTAACTGGGATTTTGGTAAGGATCCATCTTGATATATGATCAAAACAAGAACGTGTGCGTTAGTAAATGAACTCCCATCAGAGTACGCTTAGTTTTCAAAAGTTAGCTTGTTTTTACATTCAGTCTCCCGAGACCACACACCACATCATAGCCTACGGGCTGAAAATTACACTGAAAAACAGTAAAGCTGTTTTTAAATACGGGAGAGCAAAGGGGGGAAACAGCTAGATTGTCCATAAGCAACAACTGGGCTCTTTCTTATGCTCCTAAACCTCAGGAACATGTTTGTTTATATTTGCACAGACACATATTACGTATAACTCCACAAAAATCTAAGAGTGTTCCAGAGTAAACTATTTTCCATGACAAGTGTCAACTAAAGGATGAGGTTGGACGGCCAAGAGCTTTGGCCCCAGGGGGGAGGAACGGAGGAGCAAACAAACAAAACCAGAGGATGTGATGGAAGTCGAGACAGACCCTTAACCACCATGGCACCAGCGGGCGACGTAATAATAATAATGCACAAGAAACAGGCATGTCCAAGCTCCACGTAACCAGTGGCACCAAAACATGCAATAGACTAAAATCTATCCTATTGTTTCCCTGTGATAAATGAAACACAATATATAAGTCACTACACCAGTATTCAAAACATGATGCCACTAAATATTTCTTTCAGTGGCCAAACACTTGAACAAGGCATCAACTAGAAACCAAGATCCAGCTCATCACTTTTTGTGTGTTTTCCTCCTCAGCTTCACAGTGACCCAATACTGGATTTCCTAAGCGTGGCATGAACTGTTTTGCCTTACGAACATCACTGATGCGGGTACATGGGACGAGGTTGTTACCATTCAGTTTACTCCCAGGAAGTGCTCCCAGCAGTAAGTAGTAGTTCACAACTAACCTTCAGCAGAAGTTCAAAAAAAATTAGTTAAATAGGAATTTTCAAGTCTTTAACAGAGTCTCTTCATCTGAAACAACACAGTTATATCCACAGAGCAGCATCAAGTTTATCAGACAGTACAGGACTTGTCAGTAGGCTGCTGAGATGCAGAGGAGGCAACGCCGGGGCTCGTGGCGTTTGTTTTGGGGAAAACTGTAGGCTTCGGCCGAGTTGCCGGAGGTTTCATCTGGGTGGCCATTTTGACCGACTTCACTGGCCTGAAGGTGCAGGGTATGTCGCCGGCTGTGCTGGCGCTGCGCTGGAAAGCTGGTTCAGTGTCCTTGAGGATTTGAGTGTGCAGAGGGCTGGAAGGTTCAGAGGTGGGGGCCACCACTGGAGACGTCTTCAAAGGCTCCAGGGTGTCAAGGACAACATCTGGCGTATGCTTTACGCTGCTTTGCCTTTCCAGCTCCCGCAGCTCGTTCAGAGCGGAGTTCATAGTAGCTTCAATATCCTGCAAACACAAAAGAGAAACCGGGTGAATAACAGAACCCAGACACATAAATACAGAGATAAAAGTCAGTCTTTGAGAACGACGTATTTGTTTTCAGCCTGTAAACACCAACACTCAAACCAACTGGCAGGTCAAGGACCTTTAGGTGTCGAAGTGAAACCCACGCCAAACTACACAGCACTACATACTGAAGCCAGTAAGCACTAATATTTTCCATCAACAGGGAGAAAAATAATTGCTTGCACTTTCTCAATGTTAATGTGGTCCTTTACTGGTCCTGATGCTGCTTGGACTTCAGAGATGAGCACAATCCCAAAATGCAGCAATGAACAGAAAAACATGTGATTCAAAGCATCAGGATCCACTCCTGCACTTCACTTGGCACGTGAGATTCAGGAGAGTAAAATCTTGAAGAAAAGACTGATGATTTTGACACTGGCTGATGGGCCACACACCAAATGCTGAAATCCTCGTGTGCTCTTGCTGCCCCCCTCTGTTCTCCTGCTGTCCGAGTAGTCTTCCCAGAAAGGTATTACACGGGACTCAACATTTTAATGTTTCAGAAAACACAGAAGACATCAGAAACATATATGGAAATTCAAGTTGGCACTTCTCCTTCCTCTTATAAAATGTTACACTTTTTAACAAATAAATATAAAGAGAACTTTGTGATAAAAACATGGCTTTGTTTGCTCTCAGCCGCAGCAGGACCTACATGTTTGCGGCAGCCCGCGCTGCGGAGCCCGCTGGGGCACGGAATTCACCGGGGAGCAGAAGAGCTCAGCCTTTCTGTGACTCACAGCTTGGCTCCAGCTTTTTAGCTTCCTTAGAGGTTTTTCAGGGGGTGGGGAAGGTAAATCAGTCAAGGAATGGTGGAAGGAACCAGAGACAGTAATCTGACACCTCCCGGTCTATCTTGAGGCCGGGCAGATCCTACTTACAAAGTTAGGGAAAATATGCAAAATGCACGATGATTATTAGATGGTGTTTGAAGAGATACTACAGGGCAAAGAGAAACACTAATTTAACACAGCTTTCCCCCCTCCTCCTTTTCTTTTTTTGCCCCCTCCTCTTTTCTTTTTCTCCCCAGACTCTTCTCCAGTGAAAACAATGGAGTTAACCTTCTGGCAGGAAGAGGAGACAGAACAACTTCAGTTACAACTTAATTGAAAAAACAAAGAAACTGATTTATGTCAACCAAAGCCTTGGGAGGACAATGAAATATGAAGACAACAAGAACCACGTACTATGATTCCACTGGAATAAATGGGCTAAAGATATTCATAATGGCAACATACAACTTTCCATCAGAGTACGTCTCATTTTTATTTGGACCTCATTTATTACTTGGCTGTTTTGTCAATAAAAGTGATGTCGGATTTTCACATATCTTCTCCCAGCTCTTTAGAAACCTACAACCTCCTGAACCAGGCAGAGAAGTCAGGTCTCCCAGGGCTGGCTTTGTAATCCGAGACCAAGCATTCCTTGGCTTTAGATAGATCCATGGCATATTGAAAGCAGTTGGCAGAGCACCACGCGTGTGCGGGCACATCTCACAGCTTGGAGTGGGAGAAAGGGAAGATCCTTCACGGGAGAGGGCAAATCTGTAACATTTACATCATTCGCCCCACTAGTAGCTGCCACTTGTTCAAATCTAAGTCTGACTTTCAATTGTTTTCGGTTCTACTCATGAAAGCACAGATGCAAAGACACCACTTGCCTTTTTGGCACCAGCAGTGGCTGCTGTGGCAGCTCAGCATCCTGGACACGGGGACAGACCTCTGCGCACACATAGTGACGCAGAGAATACACACAGAGACGAAGAATCTGTAATAATCCAGTCCCTGGCAAAATTAGCAAAGATGAAGAAAAGTACTAAGAACACCTTTCCCTTTGAGCCGCACAGAAGAAATCTGAGCAGAGGGTTTCCTTGTTGCCTGGTCAGTGTGTGGAGTCGGTCGCAAAAGCCGAGCTCCGCGGGAAGTCAGAGCATGGCCGCGTACGCATCGGCAGCCTGCCCTCATTTCAACGTACAGCTAACTAATGGAAACTAGCAGTATTATGTTCAAAGTTGGTTTCTAATCACACGCTGAAGCACATAAAGATGCCACTGTGAGCACTCTGCAGCTCAGCAGCCTGCTTTTATTTTGGCTGTACTACTGCATGTGCTTCCAATGTCTAACCACAGGCAAGTGTGCAAAACTGACAGGAGAACGTTAAATTGATAATAAATACTTTACTTTTCTCATGTCTTGAAGTTATGATTGCTTAAATTTTTGCTGACAGCTTTGGAATCTGTGTAACTTTCTGAAATGGACGTTTTTATTGTTGAAACTAAATTCTGAATAATGAACAGGGCCAAGTTTTTATGGAAGAAAGACCTGACTGTTTATCTTCCCTCATGAAAGCAGCCTCAGCCACTTACACAAAGTGAGGCTGAAAGACCAGACTCAAGCTGAGGGTAAGTTAATATTGCGTGGCGAGAAGGGAAGGGATACGAGATTAAGTCAGATGTCTTGTTGTCTCCAACGTCCTTTAAGTTTCCCCAACAAATCCGTAAGGCAAAACACTCCTATTTACCTGTGCAATAACTTCAGGGTCCATGGGCCGGTGGTTGTTGAAGCTCTTGGACCTCCCTGCTGTCACAGTTTTCCGGATCTGCGGGCTGTCTATCCTGTTCTTCAGAGACGAGTGTCGGCTGATAGAATTGAGGCTGCCGTGGCCACTGATGGAGCATTTATCTGGAACGTCCTTAGGAAGACTTTGGCTCATAATGGGCTGAGATGAGGGTCTGGAACCGGCTATGGCTCCTGGGGAGGCTGGTTCTGCCATTGAACTACCTAGTCCATGGCTGTCACTTTGACGGAAGCCTCTTCTGATGCTGCCTGACTCTGGTTTCTTTCTTTGCCTTCAGTCACAAAAGCAAAACAAGTCAATACAAGCAGGTACACATAACGGGCTGTAATTTGAAGATATCCCCCCAAAACAACACAGAGGACAAAGGGAAGAGACACAAAGATACCCAGATTACAAATACACCCAGGATTTTAGGCGTCATTGTGAGACAGTAAAATTATAAATCATTCCAGTTTAACACTTCTAACAACAAGACTGAGTTTCTGGCAGCTGTGCACATTCACAGCAAAAACAGAAAACTTGGATGGAACATAATTAACTTGGTCAAGAAGAAAAGAATTTATATTTGAACAAAAAAAAAACCTCTGTGCCATCAACAGGTTTTGATGATGTGTTTTTATTACATTAGAAGAGCAGAGCTACAATTTTTGACTGGAGGACACAGTATAAGTCTACTAAGCTCCTGGCCCAAGGCATCAAGTTGTTATTTTCAGAGATTGGCAAGCAAAGAACCCCTCAGTTTGGGGTTAACGATCATTTCCAATATTTGCTGGTGGTAATAGACGTTTCTTTTTTATTGCTTTAGCAGGACCATGAGGCATTATCTATGTAGGGCTAGAGATATACCAAAAGATGATGTCAAATGGATGAGCTGGTCCAAACAATTTAGTTTTTACCCCAGCACCATGCGGTCTGACAGCACGACTCCATTCAAATCATATGAATGCAGGAGAATACTTTATGCCATAGGTCTGAAGCTTGGCATCCATTATACAGGGAAGGATCCATTTATATATAGCACCAGCCCCATGAATAACTGCAAGAAAGTGTTAACTCCAGTAGGATTTTGGCATCCAAATAATAATTCAGTGGGTGGCACAACTGTCATTGCGAAACCATCTGATTTAATTTTGCTCAAGTCTGTTCACACATAGGTCAGAAGATTCATTCCTAAAGAAAAAACAACAAAATAAGTCTTATGCTACTATTGCTAAATATCAGTTTCCCTACTAAAGGGAAAAAAAAAAAACCCTGGAGTGGACATTACCCAGGCTTCTTACAAACACTACATACAACACTATCAAAACCGGCAGATGGTGAAGCTCCAACATAGGTCTGTTCACTATACAAATCTTTCCATAACTGGCAGAACGGCAAACTTCAATGGCTCAGGCAACACGAAAGCCCAGATCCCAAGCTGATGCAGATTAACATAGCTTCACTGGTATCAATGGAGCTCTGCCGACTCCCACCAACAAAGGACCAGGC
Organism: Pluvialis apricaria; assembly: GCA_017639485.1. Lineage (NCBI taxonomy): Eukaryota > Metazoa > Chordata > Aves > Charadriiformes > Charadriidae > Pluvialis > Pluvialis apricaria. The sequence goes on along the minus strand of CM030029.1, from coordinate 7,855,492 downwards.
TCTGTGTAGGACATTAGCAGGTCCAGGCCTTTAAAAAGGATGTATTTCTGTTAATGCCTTTATAGACTACATTCTGTTAAATTAACTGAAGGTTAAAAATATCCACTCCCATAAAACTGTAATTATCATATTAATACCTTCACTGCACAATAGAGAGAACTGTTTGGTGGTTTTTTTTAAATAAGAAGGAAATCATCAGAAAGATATGTGGGATAAGTCTGCTCTAGCATAATTAAACAGCAGATCGAGAAATTTAGTCTGTTACCGGCTTAATTTCCCAGGTTTTTTATTATGTTGAGTGCTGGCTAAAGTAACGATTTCTGGTTGAGGAGGTAAAGTTAGAGCAACAGGGAGGTGTGTTGTTTCACTGCAAGCATATGGTTAGTAACCTAAGGTGAGAAGTGCTGGAGAAATGAAAGAATGTTACAGGCAATGCCAGATGGTGGGACTTAAGATACGTCATTTAGCACAAAATGCGACACCAGTTTCTGAAGAAATTGTCCCCCACCCCATAAAACACGTCTTAAATGTAAACAAGACACAACAAATCACAGAACATAACAAGGAATGGGAACACACAATTGTAAGAATTCATTCCGCTATTCCCCTCCCTTTCTCTGTGTGCTGAGCTTATAAAACAAGACATATTTGGGAAAACGGGAACAGATGGCACTTTGAGGATAGGGAAGAGAAGCCAGTGGGATTTTAAATGAGCATTGGCCACACTGGTGACAGAGAGAGAGGGGACAGCAAAATGTGAGCAAGTTAGAGGAGAGGGAAGCAGAGGATAATGGTGGCAGCACTCATTAGTTAACCTTCTTCAGGGAAGGAAATATTATACTGGACTCATCACCAAGATCTTTACAGTTAAGTAAAATAATGCAAGGCTGTTCTTACTTGTTGATGTTTGCAAGGTAAATATCTGCGACGTGACCCCCACTTGGGCAACTGGCACCAGCTCTAGCAGTCACTTTTTCTTCCGGTGGCTCAGAATTTATTTCTATTTCAGACTTCGGACTGGATCTTTCAGAGACACCATCCTCACTAGGAAGGAGGAGGGAAGGAAATCACAACCAAAACAGGACCAACAGCACCAAATTTCAAATACAGCACTGTGTATGTAAACACACATACAGGACAACAGCACTGTGCTAGCATCTTTCTCTTGAGAATCATTTCAAATGAGAGTGCCTGATTTCTGTGAGCAACCTGGAGATCCCAGCTCTGCAGCTTTAACAGGCTGGCAGCACCAGAATGATTTTTATATCGCACCTCCACATACGTGGACACCTACGCCTCCGCGGAGCTCTGCTTGTTTCAAGAGGACTCCCTTCTTGCAGGGAAGGTCGAAGGATGAACTCTCCCCACCTGGTGTCAACACCTTGGCACAAACACTCCATTTCACACCTGAGTTTTAAGCAAGTCCATCTTGCAGATGGGCTTAAAGTGTAACATACGTGTCTTGAACGACGATATACTGATGAGGAATAAGGCCGTCAATTCCATTGTGGCGTCCCTCCCACCAGTCATCTGAGGCCCGCTGATAGAGTAAGAGAGAAGCTCCTTTTTTAAAGGACAGCTCTCGTGCAGTCCTGCCAATGTAGTCGAACTTCGCTATTGCTTCTATGGGCTCACATTCTAGGAGATAGAAGGGAATAAACAATAATTCACTAAACACTTGGGCTGAGGTAAGTATTCAACAGTTTAAACCTACCATAAAACAGCTTATGACAAGAGTATGGAAGAGGATAAAGTGTCGCTTCTTAAGGCAGCAGAGGGTTGAAGCAGTAAGATCCAGAGGGGAACCCCTATAATATGAGGATGTTGCAATTTCAGCGTTTACTTAATCTCTGCACGGTGGACACATGCACGTTTTCCAAGTCATAAACCCACTTAGAGCAATTCAAGTGTACAAAGGTGGAAGTGACAATGGCAAAATTAGTATCTTATTAAAATTAAAAAAAAAATTCAAATCTGGGTAGCAGTCAGGCATGTTCTGGACAAAAATCTGCCTATGGTACACCTTCCTAAAGGCGGCTAAACTAAACCTCCTGGGCAGGCAAGCAGGCATCATTATTAGCATTTAGGGAGGGAAACATCCTCTGATTCCAAGCTGCTTCAGAAATAAAGCGTCTATTCAGAAGGAAATTTCTGCTGCCTGTGAGGTTCACCTGACCCAGGAGACCGGATTCTGGCACCGTGGGAGGCTATGCTATTCACAGCCTCTCACAGAAGCTAACAAAAACATTCAGTGCCTCCACCACTGCGGTTTGCGCAGCGATCGGGAGAGCAAGCAGCTCCTCTGGGTTCCGTACAGCTGTGCTACACCGTGCACAGTGGCACTGCGCTTGGGGCTGCCCAACCTGCTCCAAATCTGACTGCTCCCACTTGAAAACCTCACAGAAGAACTACAGCCATGCCGTGTCTGCAACCAGCCGCTAATCCGGGTCCCTGTAGGACTCTGATATTATACAGAGGGACAAAATGGGCATTTAGACACTTGGGAAAATCAATATGAAATTCACATGGATTATTTTTAAGACTCGGAAAAATCTGCCATTGGTTGAGTCTAAATATATATTAAGCTGGCTCCCAATTCCAGGCAGACATCAGGGGAATGGAGATGAGCTCAGCCACATGGCCCCAGTGGACTTCTGCCTCTAATTACTTTAAAGGAGCTTTAGCACAGCCAAGCGGTCCACAGAAATTGCATTCTTTCCTGGGGGAAAAGATTTGAAGTTCCTCTTCCAGGACAAAAAAAAGATACACCATTTCACCCTGAGGTCTCCTCTGCATCACAGGAAGCTTCTCTAGTGCAACAGCCAGCCAAAAAAGGACTGGGAGGCCAAACATGAGCCACAGGTTTTACAGTTATTCCTTGCAAGAGCATACACTCAAGAATTAGGTCTCCAAGGCCACCCGTAGGCAGGCAAGGTAGTAGCTGGGCCTGAGAAAATGTATAGTGTAAGTCCATCTGAGCGAGCTGACGTTGCAGTGCCACTGTCACATCGGCTGGTCTGAGAGCAGAGTGCAGGAGCATCCTCCACCAAAGAGCCCCATCAGCATCTGTAGTTACAAAGCTTCAAGTGACCAAGCTCTGGGAGCAATCGGCAACAAGACCTGCTACATCGACTCCCCAACAATTAATTTCTGTATTACTAAACCAGAAAGCTCAGAATTCTGTCAAATCACACATTTCAGGTAAGCCTGCGGTCAGCCTCACACAAATCCCGTTATCAGCCCTCAGCAACCAGTGGGATATTTGCAAGGGTGAGAAAAGCCTGGCCCATGTTTGCAGTCTGCGATAGCCGCCTTGCTCCAGACTCCCCAAAGCACGGGGTTATCTGGTTTTGGCTCCTTCTTTCCTCTTCCTTGTTTTGCCTCTGGAGCCAGTTTCTTCATAACACTAAAAACCCGATAATGCTGTTTTTTGGTGTCCCCCTCCATTTACGAAGGGGATGGGAGTGTGGTTTTGTAAATTCCATCTGTTTCATTAAGAAGTGTTTATTGTTCCAGATGAGTGCGGTACTCAGGTTTCTTATGTTTTCAATTTGCTTTTTAGGACTCTGGCTTTCATCCAGAGAAGTGATTTTAGACTCTAATTTCCAGTAGCTTTTTCCTACTACACTTATGCTCAGAGAAGAAAGCTGTGCGAATAAAGAGAGCAATAAGGCTAAGCCAAACAATTACCCCTGCCAGTCCGACAGCCTGTGCAGGAAAGCACCGGTTTAAAATCCTTCCACTCATACACATAATTTAACGAACATACGACCTGCTTGTCTTTCAACATTTCTGACCTTTTATGCCTGTCTCAAACCAGAGCGTCCACTCACTCCGTACAGCAAGGCTGACGGTGAACAGCAGGGATGCTCTGCAAAACACAACCTCTCCCCCCACCCCAAAACCGATTCCTTCCCTCAATGAAGATGAGCGGATGACAACTTTACTTTGGGACGACTAGTGCCAGCCTCACGAAAGAGCTAAAGGAGCAAGTGCTTGGTCACATCTAAAGACTGGAAGAGTGAAAAAACCCGAGAGTATCAGTCCCACTGAGTTATGGAGTTGTACGCTGCACATCTGATGAGTACATCTGAGGTGTGACACTGCACAGCTCAATTAGAAGGATGTGAGACTCCTTAGTTAACCAGACCTTGCTGCTCCCTCAAAGAGACAGAGGCCAAGCTCCCTCCTCTGCTTTGGTGCCAAAAGCTCCCTCCCAAATGCTTCCTATGGAATATTCCGTGTAGGTTGCAGAACTCCATCCAAAATGCCTCCAAATTTTACCTTGCTCAGGGGCCCCACGCAATCTAGTTCCACAGGCTGTAAAACAGTGTCTCCTCTAACCTCAAACTGCTCCTTTTCCCATCGTTGTGCCCTCGCAGCTACGTGAGCAATCTAAAAATCCCATACAGGAGCAATGCAAGTACACCCCATGGTGTTTCAGCCTGTAGACTTTAGTCCCAGGCCTTACAGATGCAGGATGAGTTAGTGTTTCCTTCATTACAGCAACGAAATTGCTCCTTCTCTAGGTACCAACTCAAAAAGGACACATTTTCATGCGTTTTTGAGAAGCCAACACTTTTCAGAAAGAACAAGACTGTTCAAGACAGACAGCAAACTCATGGTTCATTCCCGTATGCTTTGTGTTTCCTCCCAACAACCTTGGTGAGGAGTTGCCATGACAGTGCTTGACCTTGCTGAGGGAGAACTGATTTTCCAGCATTTCTAGCAGTGCTCAACATTGTTTACTTTGTTATTGGCGTATGAACATCATGAAGCCAGCAGGAGCACAGCAATGCCACGGGAAAGGTTTGTTAGGCAACTGCTGGAGCAAAGAGAGCAAAAAGCAGCACAGGGGCACATGGCAGAGCCATTGAGTAAACTACTAAAGAGCGGCTCAAAAAGGATGCCATCTAATTTTAACAGAATGCTACCTTCTTCCCACCTGTACAAGTGAGGCCATCGCAAGTAAAACCATAGCAGAAGTTACTTCAACAATTGCAAGGGGCCAAAACCCAAGAATAAAACCATACTCTGTTCTGTTTTGGTCAGTCTGCTTTACATGCTGGCCAGTATTCTGGGATTCACCGTTTCACATCAGTAACATAATCTCTTCCTCTGCTCTTTGGAAGTATCAACAACAGACACTCCAGGATTGCAGTGTCACTTTCTCCTTTGGAAATATAGTGAAAATCTCAGCACTGGCACCCCATTTTTCACTGATCAAACAAGAAAGGTAACAGGGTTTGCCAAAGAGGACCCAAAAAATTAGAGAGGCCACCAGGACCCTCTAGCCTAAAACCTGGCTTCCCAATGGAAGACAAACAGTTTTTGATTTTATTTTGCTTGCTTCCTTAAAGCAGAAGCACCGGGGCTTAAGGCGCTCTCCATTCCCTTGCCAAAGCTATGAAAGGGGTAATGCCTGGCAGACGCAGAGGGGAGCAGGAGCGCACGCTGAAACATATCCAGCCTTCCGCTCTACGCTTCCCCATGACATCCAACTCCAAGATCCTTCTAGGGTACAGATGAGCTCAAACAGTCATGCAAGCGTGGAGTGTGCCCAGGCCTGCTGCTCAGATAAGATATCCTTGAAAAAGGGATACTTTAAAAATAGCAAGGAAACTTCTGAAGTTTCCTGTTGATCCCATACTTATTTACTTTCTGGCATCAAATGCTGTATGTGATGTTTCAAGTGACTATTCCGATTTAAACTCCACTTTGGATCTAACCTTGAACTTAAATTGCAAGGCACTATCTTCCCTGCCTTCCCCACAGCAGGCTGCACCAGTTAACCAAGGAGTTAATAGACTTTGCGTACCATCATCACTGGTGTGGTGTTCAGCTGTAACGTCCTGAACCGAGTCTTCTGTTGAGGCTCTCTCTCCATGAGGACTTTCGCTACAACAGAAGGAAACAGAGAAGATGCATTACACTGGCAGCAATTGAGTTTTGTCATTTACAAAAATCAAAGATAACTTAACTAGGAACACCCATATCGGAAGTCAATATCTAGGTTCCACTGTGACAGACACTTTGTGGATGCATTTGCACATACTGAAGTCAGTGTGTCTAAAAATCAAGCTAAGTTCTTATTTGATCAAGCAAACCAAACATCTTCGTTAACCTTCTTGTTTGCTATCAGGAAAGTCCAACTTCAGATCTTGTAACCCGGACCTCTGGAGACACTCCTCTCTGCCACGCCAGAATTATTCCCTCAGCTGTATTCTCCATTGCTCTAATTAGCTCATTAGATGACTGATGAGATAGCTGCCACTTCCTGAGGGAAATTATTTCTCAATTCATAATGATATTTCCAGGTCTGAGTTTGTCATCTCCCTCCTTCCCTTTTATCACAACCTTAACTTGTCCCATTCATTTCACTGAACGACTCCCATAGCCAGAATTGCCTGCAATCCTTATTTACAGAGCACCTAAAACCACCGAGAGTACTCGTTTATGTTTTGCATGAAGAAAAGCTTTGCAAGGATCAAGAGACAACAAGTGGCAACCAAAGGTTATGTTTTTGTAAGAAGCTACACAAGCAGTTCCCTCAGGACAGGAGCAGAAAGGAAACTGGACAAGGATCCGTGGCCTCTCCTGGCAGCTCCGCAGACCTGCTGCCAGCTGGCAGCGCTGCCTGCCTGCCCTGCCTGCTCTCATTCAAGGGAAAAAAATGCTCGCTCCTCATCTTACCAGACACTGTTGCTAAAGACAAAATGCGTTTGCCGTGCTTTTATGCTGTAACTTGTTAAAGGCGACTTTTAATTCTCTTCACACAGTAATAACTTCATCCCTCATCTTGGCTTTGCAGTGGTTAAAGTGATCAGAGATGTAAAGCGCTCTCACTTTGGTAATCTACCTCCTCTGCTCTTTTAAAGGAGAGGAAAAAGAAGAAAAAGGAGAAGGGGTAAAACGTTTGGGTAATTCTGGCGTGCCATTATGCTCAATCCAGATGACATGAAGCTGCCCCAACATCTTCTGAGTCAGTTTCTCAGGAATCAACCTTTCCTATCTTTTGCAAAGCCTCTATGCTACTTAATAAAGTTTACAGAAGGACTTGAAGCCAGATGGAGGTCTCAAGAGGAACACAGCACTGAGGGCTAGTTTCACACAGACTGTGAAGTAATGTTGCGTACAGCCAACGCTAAAGATCCAAATACTGCGCAAAGACCACGTGCCTCTTCCTACCCATGCCTCCAACAGCACTTTCCACCAAAAAACTTGTCCTCACTGCAGACTCAGTCTCCCTGTCATGGGAGCCCCGGGATGCCGCAGTGGGAGGTGCAGGGCTGCTGGGTTTCAGCCTGAGGGCTGTGGAAGCGCAAGCAATATATACCGCCAGAGGAACACAGTGCGAGCTGAGCATCTATAGGCTACCTCCTTCCCTGCGATTCCCATGGTCACGCTTGCCGGGGCACAGGACTGCTGGACTCTCCCCATGCTGTCCTCATGCAGTCTCAGATGGACACAGATGCAGTGCCGTCCTAGGCTTGACTCAGAGGCAGTATTGCAAAGATGCACAGCCCTGAATGTGTCATACACTCTGAACCTTGCCCTACCCTCCTCTGCCCCAGGCGAACCGTTCCACAGCTCCTCGGCAGCTGCCAACTTGAAGCGAGTGCCGCTCGCAGTGCGAGTGCAGGCATGGAGGCACAGAGCACACGAGCCGTGGCGCCGAGCCCGGGCAGCTACCATGCCAAAGCACCGTCTGCGAGTCCCTCGGCACAAAGAGGACTCAGCCCAGTGAAGTGGCACCGAGAGATCACAAGCGTAGCAGGCTCCATCCCCTGATGGATCAGCTGAACAACAAGGATTCTCTCTGCTGCTTGTACGCTTTGCGGCAAGGAGCCCTATGGGCAATAACTAACAACTATCTAAATACCAGGGCTATGAGAAAGCTTGAATGGGAACCAGATGCTTCTTCCTGACTTTAAGCAGTCTGCTTTGCTTGCTTCTACCCTTCTCTGCTTAATAGGGTCTGAGGTCAGGGTGGTTAGGAAGGGCAATGAAGAAAAACCAAATGCCTTCAGAAAATTGATATTGCCTTCCAGGATATTTTGCCTCCTACATACCCATGTGAAGCATCACCCATACTACAGCGTGTGCTGAACAGTTCACATCTTTATTCCTTTCACCTTAAGGGAGAAAACCTCTTGTCAAAGTTAACGTGTTTCTTGAAGGTCATAAAGATTCTTAAATTTTTTTCTCTACAATTCTTTCACATCAGCTAAAAACATCAGAGTGAAGGGTAAAATTAACAGAATTTCCAAAAGAGGCTCTGGCAAGTCTTCTGCATCCAGCAGCTAGTACAGAGGAGCCTCTCCTCAGCACATGTACGTGGAGGGAGGCGATAGTTAAAGCTACTCTGAAACAAGTCAGGCAAACAAGGCTAGCTCTGTCACCAGAGTGACTTCATTTTAAAAATGTATTTATTTTAGTATATGAAAATAATCATTTGCATTCCTGGGACACTGGAGGAGGGAAGGAAGGGGGGGAGAAGCAGGACACAATTTAACATTCCTCATTTTCGGAGGGAGAGATCGCCTTGGCCAGTAGGAAAGAAAACACCTCCTTTCCTTCCCCCACTCCCCAACCTTCCACCCCAGATGACAGGAGCCGCTCTGGCTGAATTGTTTCCAGATGTGGCTTTCAGACTGAACACACGGCCGGGCCTCTTGAGCTTTAAGCTGGATGGAAACGGTGATTTTGCATTCCTCCCTCTCCCCTCCCCCACCATCAGTGCTACCCCAAAAATTAAACTGTGCCACAGCTTTCTAGGTTCAATTGTAAGTGACCCCTGTGTCTGAAACAAAGGCACTCAAGACAAGCAGAAAAAAAGGCAAAAGGAGGAGAAAAAGGAAAAAAAAAAAAAAAAAGGAAAAAAGATTGATTTTGGCAGCTACCATACCAGAACATCCAAGAAAATCCCTACACAACCTTGCCCTTCAAGATAAGTGAGCTAGGTTTGACAACTGCATAGCTACTTTCTACCAGCTTATTTCTTTTAAGTTGATGACTCTCCAGAGACACCAGAGCCATCTTCTCTCCCATTAAACAGATTTTTGAAAGGCTGGGCCAGATGCTCAAATACAGAATTAGACAACGCAGAACGCATGACTGTAGCATGCTAATCCATAAATAAATATCCACCCATTCATTTTCTCCTTGGCGGTATCTATCATACCAGTAATCCTCGGTGTTTCCACCTCTGCTATAGACTGGACCCTCCAGCTCCCTTGGTCCTGGGAAGATGTTCTCATGTTGGATGATGATGGTTTTGATCAATTCATTAACATGAGCTTGGCAAGAGACTTGATCATGACCTTCAGGCACAGACATCAGTGTTGGCCCAAAGCAGATGGCTAAATTGTAGGGATCCATCATGTTCTCTTCACTGAACTGAGATAAACTGCAAAAGACAGACGTGGGAAGGAGGGTTAAGAGCAGAAAACAACATTATCACCATCATCATCATCTGCTGGAGAACACACAGCTGAGCTGGGAAGGTTTGCTTTGGGCTTTCTGCTGTTCAAAGCTGCTCGGCTGGCACATGAACGTTCTGGGTCTGTGTAAAAAATGAGATACGGATGGCACTTATGGAGAAATGAAAGAGAAACCGCAAAGGGAGTTTGAAAGCTCAAGACTACATGAAAAATACTGGGTGCTGACTTTACAAGGGGAGGACATTTTTCTTTAATCTTGGTCTTTAATTCTTCTGTATTGTTGCTGTTCACAGCCCACTTGCAGCCCAGCACTCAATACCAGAGTTATATCAGGTGCCCTCTGCCTAAGTGCCTGTGACCAAGTGCGCAGTGTTACATCCTTTCTCCAAGGCCCAGGAGCTTCTATATGGTGCCATTTTTTAAAACACAATTTTTGTCTCACTGAATTTTGTCACAAACCTACCATGTAAACCTTTCCGGTACCAATTAAAGAACAGAAAACTACGTTCCAGTACAATTCCCCTTGAAACTCCCTGTTTACTAGATCACTACATGGAATAATTAAAAGCTACTGAGACTGGAAAGTCACATTTCAGTGACTCCAGGAGTGACATCTGTGAAACAAACTCCCTGCTTTCCAAAGAGAAATAACCACTTGAATATATGGATAGGTTTAGTAAACGCCCTGCTCCGTTTCAATACAAATCTTCTAGAAAAACCTCAAACCCTAGCACTGTTTCATTTTAATTTAAAGAATAAGATATTAATCAAAGGTAGCTGATGAGCTGGACCTTTACAACAGCAGACAGTAAGCCTCAGGTCTCTGTTAGTTCAAAATACTGTCTTACAGTTTCTCTTTCACCTAAATGGTATTCAAAGGGCTTTGACAAACCTTCTGTTAGGATATTTTTCCTTTATGCTACCTCAGGTGTCAAGACCATGTCACTGGAGGAAACTATTGACTCCTTGCTGTCAAGCTGGGCAATGAACCAGTCCCCCGGAGCAGACTGTTATAAAAAGACCCACTCACTCTCCAGCACTCACACTACGTACTACACAGTGCTCCTTGCTGGTGCGGTGCCCAGTTTCTGACTCTTTCACATCACTTTTTGCTTGGATTACCAGTATGTTATTCACTTTCATTTCTGGAACTCCTTCAAGATTGCATTCGAATCACTGGGATGAATTTCAGCCAGGCTGAAAAGCCCAGGAAGGCAGACAAAATAGCAAACTACTGCGGCATCTGCACCTCGAACTGTTGCTCGGATCACATGCAGCAATGTTAAGGCTGGTTGTGCCATTCATCACATTTACACCAAGTACTGCAGCAGGGCCACAGTGCTCTCAGGGATACTCACTGGTTAAGGAATGCAAAGAGGTATCTCATTACAATCAGAGTGGTCTTCGGCAGGTTCAGAAGCACTTTGCGGATGTGGAGTGCTCTCTCTTGTAAATTATCCATTGCTGAAAGGAAGGAAGAGCACCAGAGTCATCGCGTCACCATACCCACAACTAGCCACCGAGTCCTAATGCAACCAGTATACTGTGATGGTTCCTGGACAAGCCACTAAGAAGGGCAGCCAGCAGGGCAGCAGCAACAGGAGGGAGGAAGGGTCTGCCCATTTCCCAGATCCTCCAGCGCTGCCCGGCACGGGAATGCCACGGCTGCCGAACCTGTTGGCGAAGCCTTTGACAAAGAACGTCCCTGCATGTGAAACTTCACTGCAAGTTCCTTCCTAGCGTGGGAGCACTGGATGTCATCTGTTTCAATGGTTCTGGCACAATAGCTCATTCAAGTTAGCTTAGAAAGGTGGGTGTTTAAAAAAGAAATTGTATAACACTCAAAGGAAAATTAACATAGTTAAAGGGTGAGGCAAAAAGCTCTGTGTGCAGAAGCCTACTGAGAAATAAGTGGGCAGCATAAATCATCTCAGAAGGGAGAACTTATTTGGAAGCAGATTTTTCTTTTCATATAATGTGAATTCAACTCTGTAAATGCATTTATCAGGAGAAGAAAACCACGCGCCATTTTAGAAGCAGTTATCTTCTCCTTTACTTCAAAGACTGCCACCGCAAAGGCCATTTCACTACTTGGACAATAGAATCATTCTTCAATTCTGAAGGACATGGCAACAGTCAGGCCATTTAAAGTGAGGCTGTTCATGTACAAAAAAACCACAAACAACTCTCTGCCCACCAGAACCACCTTTAGAAACCATCAAAAATGTTCACAACTGGACTGTGACTGCCCTCATGACTGATATTCTTTAACTGGAGTCAATAGATGGTCCCTCGTGGTGATGAAGCTAAAAGGTGTATGACTGCAACCTCGGCAGCTAAGGAGAGCATGCAGAAGCATGGCAGCAGACATACAGGCGGCATGTGTCTATCAACGCTAGGGAAAGCGCACGGGGCAAGAAACCCTGCTGGTGACACTCGTTTCTGAGAGGGCATTTCTGACACCTTCTGATGAGAGGTCTTAAAGATTGTTTTTCAGAAGTGGAGGTTTTTGATTTATTCTGTTTCAAAAGAATCCTGTCACAAAGCACTGTCTCAAAAAAATCCATGACACAGCCCTTAAAATCTATTCATTTCTATCTCCTTGCTCATTCATTCAAAAATTGCTATGAGAATAAGGATGGCTGTAACCAGGTAAATGTCCAGATGGGCTAACAGAGACTAGGATACCAGTGCAACACAAACCCAACCAAAGTAACCATAAAAAGACTATTTCGGAGGAGAAAAAAAAAAAAAAGAAAAAAAAAAAAGGGGGGATAGGGGAAGAGAGGACAGCAGAAGATGAGATTGGAAAACTTAATCTTATTTCTTTTCAGATCTTCATATACTTACTGACACAGGCAATCAGATCATGAAAGATATCCTTGGGGAAGAGAGGGTGCTCCAGCCCTCGAAAATAGAGCTTCAGAACTCCTGCTATTGAATCCATGTCATGGTCGTTCTGGTCCCCAGCCAGTGGATCTTCCCCTTCATGACAAGCAAAGAAAAACAGGCAAGAAAAATCACAATACTGGAGAAGTGAATCAGACTGGAAGGATGGACCTCAGCTGGAGAAAAGGATTTATGCAGCACAAAGTTAATCCCACCTACTCCAACTGCACTACAACCAGCATGAGGTAGAGAGAGATCTCTCCCGTGCATCGCAGTCGAGAAGAGAAGCCTCTGACAGCAATCCCAGGAGACCTGGGACAGCTTTCTGTCAAGCAGATTACAGTCTGCCACCAGACGCCTGGCTCACGCCCACGGAGGGTGGTGATGCTCCTAGAGCGGTAGTAACACCTCCAGGCTCTGCGCTCGATTTTTTGGTAGGGTGGGAACTTCGCAGATCCACCACGGAGGTAAACACTACCCGAGCCAGGAGCGGGTCTTTATGTAGACTCACAACGGAAGCCCAGGGGGATTCAGTGCACGCGCAAGAGGCCGCCGAGCATCATGCCTCGGCTCAGCAGGACGCAGACATCTCACATTGAATCGGCTGGGGAGGCGGGCAGGGGAAAGTGTTTCTGGGACAAATAATTTGTCACTGCAGATATGCCACAGTTTGTCTGTATTACAAAAGAAAAGATGCCCACTTAAGGAGTTGTTCCCTACGGAAAACTCCCTATCAGATATAATTAGATTTAATGATGGGGCAATCCTCAAATTGAAGCTATATATATCCATTATGTGACTGAAATTACCAAAGCTTGCCTATTATCTTAATAACACACAGGATAATAAATGGGCCACTACAAACCAGAGTATTATCCTTGATATTAACTGCCACCAAGGGTTCTGGATGAAGTAATAAACTGCAGAGACATTATTGTTAGCTTTGTCAGTTCTGTATATCATATGCTTTACAGAGACAAGTGAGATGAAGAAAAAAAACAACCACCTTTTTATTTCTGCATGTTAGTACTGGAATAACCGTCTGTTTTCCCAAGATGGTTGGTATTTCCTTTATTTAGAAAAAGAGGTCTTTCATTCTGATATCAAGCCTTTACCTACAGCCTATGATACACATTTCTGTTTCCTCTGTTCTCAAGGATTTTAGTTCTCAGGCAGATGGAGATGAAGACAGGTGAAATTAGACGCCATGTTTCATACATGTTGTCCATGAAACTCCTCTCTTCCCAAAAGCAAAAGAAACTTGCTATGCCTAAGAAATTACTGCTTGTCTCTTCCAATAGCAAGCGTAGAAACACACCAACTGTATTTTTTTAGAGTGATGTAGTCAGGGAATTAACACAAGCCCTGTTGTTTCCAGTGACCCAAGCAAGACGGGGGAGATGGGCTGCAAGGGCTGCCTGAGGAGCAACTCCTCTGAACCTGCTCTGTGAGGGAGAACAGCCCAGTTAGAAGCTGATGAGTCAGGAGGCTCCCAGCCCTTCTTTGCCTTTGTATGGAATGGTTCTTCCCATAGAAAATCAAATCCATTAAAAGCTATGTCAAGTTAACAGTGTCTTGAAATTTACTCTCTCGCTTGCTGATACTCAGAATAAAATATAGCCAGGCTATGCCTCAAGAACATGGAAAACACAGAATTTCATCCTCTAGCAGCCAACGTATTCACAAAGAGCTGGGGGAGAGGGTAGGGAAATGCAGTTACACCTGATAATGAAATTCCCTATATCCTTTAGTGTTACAAATAATCAATAAACTATCAGACATGAGAGAAGATTGAATTCAGAATATTTATTGTACAGACACTCTACAAGACATAAAGCGTAACGCCAAACAACTGAGTATTCAAGGTTAACGAGGACTAGGAAAGTGTTTGGGCTAGACTCACGTAGGAAACACAAAAATCAAAGGAACAAATTATAGCAAGTTGCACTGAAAATATGCCATTTCAGGACATTTAAACAAAGTAATACATTTGGCAATAATTTCTGAGATCCTCCTTACCTCTCTCAAATGCATTTTTTATGTCATTTACTTCAACTTGTGACCCAGACACTCTGAATATCCCTTCATGCTGCAAACCTGTAAGACAATAAGAGATGTCGATAAGTTAGATAAGATAAGCTGGCACCTTCGTCAGCCACAGCATATATGCTAAAGGAAACATAAGCAACACAGGCAAAAGTATACTGTTTTAAAAGCCATCTTTCCCTGTGTCTGAGCACATACAGAATATGTAAGAACAGAACTCAGCACCATGGAGAAAAAAATATTAAGCCTTCTTTGCAAATGGACAGAATAACTGGGTTATAAAAGCCATGCATGTTATCTTTTACCCTGAAGGATCCCCAAAGGATTTTACAACCCAGAGAAAGTCATAAAATAATGGTATGAAGTAAAATATGGCTAACTACACAATGAAGCAGTTTATTTTGCAAGAGTGATACCGCAAAGGCCCAGAGCAAATCAGCCAATTGAAATGGAAACATTTAATTACCCCAGCATGACCTGCTATCTAGGGCTTTAGGACAGACTTTAAGACATTCTTTCTAAAAAGTAAGTATTAGCAACGTCATTAAATCCAATTATCAAGTAGGCGAGATGTTCCAATATACTACCATCATAACAATTTTGTTGGTACACGTAAGATGAGCAACAACCATTACAAATCAACTAACAAATAAAGTGTACGCTTCACGTAGGGAAATCCACGCCCATTCATTCAAGGCTTTTACCTGTAGACTCTGTGGAATAGGGAATGCTGCAACATCTTTGCCTTATTTATAATAATGGCTATAAACTAATAAGCTCTCTTCAATGCACCTGTGGCCTCTTCCTCTCAATTTCCGCGACTGTTTTTATCACAGCACCGTGAAGCTTTTGCAGCATGTGGCTGTATCCGGTAGCTGTGACACACTGCTACGAGCAGTGAAAAGAAACCACCCCAAGTGCAGAAAAGCAAGAATGAAAATGACATTCATCCCACACCTACCCAGCAAAACATTTAGAAATGTTAGGCTACCTCCAACAAAACCCATTCCTGCACTGTAAGTGCGTCAGGCAGGCAGTTTTATCATTTCTTCTGCCTAAAGTGGGTTTGTTGTATAAAAGCAGGTTCCTCCTAATTACAAACTGTACCTTTAAGGCCACAATTTGACACTCAGAGCAAGAATCAGCTGAGTCTGTTGGAAAATCTTTCTGTTGGGGACCTAGGCTAACCCAGGAATAGGAGTCTAAAAAATAAAACCTCCTAATGGCCCTGATTTGGTTTGCATTGCAATGTGGTTTCAATGATTTTTCCAGCAAATGTTCAAGTATGGACTTAATGAAGGATTACAGCACTTGGTCCTTCTAAGTGATGATGAGGATGGGACTCTAGATTATAGTTTCTAAAATGGTAATTAAACAAGGAAAATTAAACAGGACCTACTATCTGGCTTTGTGTCTTGGTTAATGAACATAAATTCAACCTCTTTCTACATATGTTAATTAACAGCTGTTTCACATGCTACTAAAATGATATCGATTAAAAATGAAAACAAATTACAATAAACCTATAAAATCTTTTACAGCATTCAAGGCTGTGAAGTTAACCTTCGAAACAGGTATAAATTATCTCATTGCAGCACTAAGTAAGCAATTAATTCACTACTTGACCTCCTACATTCAAATATTTAGATTATTCCTCCTCTTCTAGGGAGAGGACAATGATTGTTGGTGAAGGCCACATCTCAGGGCTCAAAGCAAGGTGAGCAGACGTGAGGCATGAGTGGTATCTAAGGATGGGAACCTTATTTTACAAGAAACAAAGGGATATTGTTGGAAGAACAACATTTGCAAGGTCAGCTATTTGCAATGACCATTTGGAAAAGCAATCACACACACGCGATACCAACACTACAGGCGAAAGGTCAGCGATGGTGTCTTTATATCGCAGTCTCTAGGATTCCTCTGCACAAGCACCGTGTCCTGAGCTACTCTGAGCATTTCTCAGAAGGCTTCTACATCACCGTTCATTTTATAGAAATACCACAGGATACCTTTTGTCCATAAACTCACCATGTCTGCTGATGAATCGTATGCAGCTCTCCACCACCAGGGGAATGGCTTGGGAGGAATCCTGCACAAAGAGAAATTTAAACAAGAGCCATCAGAATGCAGAGTGATGCTAAAGGGAAGGGGGGAGAATGGAAAGCAAATTTATCCTCTCATCTGCCATATTCTGCTTCCATGGAGTTCCAGATGTGTTTAGTTTCGGGACCAATTACCAAACATCTCAAATATGAGCAATTTCAGGACTGCGTCACGCTCCTCCTATTTTCTCAAACATTTAAATAGCTCATTGGTATCCTACAGTCACAAGGTGCTCCCTACGGGTACCTGCTCATGGAAAACACTGTCTTCAGTCCAAACACAGTGAAACCCTCTGGATTGTCAGTTTCCAGATTAAACAACATTGAGACTTTCGCTATGGAAATAAGCCTTTACACTTCCTTGGTCTCTGCTTCACAGCATCATAGACTACTTTTCAGACAACTGAATTTCTGTAATGTCTGCAGTTATTCCTCCCATTTTGGGGAACAGCAACTAAGCAACAGAGGTGCTGCCATTGGCACTGGATGCCAGTGATTAAAATTACCATGTGATTAAAACTTCCAAGGTCCTGTTTATGTAGAGCCTCTTCTACAATTGCTTTGGAGACCAATGCCTCTAATCCGTATCAAAATGCTCACTTGTTAGGATGCTAGAGCATCAGATTTCAATCAGTTCAAAAAGATGGCAGTCCTCTGCTCAAAAATATATATACATGTAAAAACCCAGTTCAACCCTTTTCCTAACTTGTTTAGGTTTAATGTTGTTTTGTTTTATTGAAATGCCATAGAACTTGGTCATATAGTGACAATAATTTCTCTACTAATTAGCCATAGCCAGTTAGAACTAGTTTTCTATATGCTGTACAGACAACACCAACCAATTAAGAATACTTCAGAAGCCATTCCGCTGCTCAGCTGGCCCCTGAGGACATGCTTTATTAATAATCATCCAAACAGCATTACAACCCCCCCTACTTATTTTTGAGTTTGACAGTAGGAACTCGAAGAAGCACATATTCTGAGTCCCCAGCAGAGATTAAAACTCTCAGAACAGCTGCGTTTTAAACTGTTAGGTCAGATCCAAAAAAGCCCATTAAACCCACATGCAAGTGATTTCATGTAGGTTACTGCGAGCTGTGGATTCAGTGTTTGCAAACAGATTAATTTTTAATTTAGGCTTCCAAATCAGAGACTTCAGTTGGTTCTACTTGAGTCAGAATATGCTTCTGAGACACCTCAAAAACTACTTGTGAAAATGGCAATCAAGACACATACATACTTCCATTTCAGCATAGGAAAGGACCGTTTTTAGAGCATAAATAAAGGAACAACAATTATGCTCAGAAAATGAGAAAGGTTTGACTCTGCACACCAAAACCACAACTTGCTCTCTTACTTAATTTCCAATATAAAGAGATCCTAAAAAATACAAAGCAGCACCCCAAGACAGACGGTGTGAAATGAAATTCCAAGCCAAATTTTGTCTTTACAGTATCAACAAGAAATATTTTGGTTTTCCCCTATCTCCAAGAAACATGTTTTAGCTCATCAGGTACTAAAGCATAACAGATTTTCCACCACAGCCAGGGAGACAAAGCATCGCTGTTGTAAGTCATTATTACAAAAAGGCACAACAAGCGAGCAGTTACTGGTTTAACAGCATTGCACTGGGATACCAGTGCAAATAAAGGGAAAGGGGAAAAAGAAACAACAGCATGAAACCCATAAACCACGACTGCCCCGACTGCTCAAGGCTGTTTGGCAATTTTAGTTCCAGGTCTGTCAAAACACAGACTAAAATTATTTTTAAATTTTGTCAAAGAAAGTGAATCAGGGCTGTGGATCCATGTTTTGTTGATTCCAGTTACTGAACAAGCAGACACCAGTTCCGCTTGAACAAGACTGGGAGGGAGGGAAGGGTAAAAACACGTCCCTGTTTTCCATCTACCCTCCTCTACACAAGCGCACACCTTTCCCTCTTCTGTTACTTAAGGAAATGTTCGTTACCTGCTTCCTTATGGTGGAGCTGCGCCTGCCGCTGGAGAGATCAGAACCGCCCATTGGTGCAGGAGGGAGAAACAGAACAGAAAAGTCAAGATAATCCTCTACTATCATCATTCTCCTTTGTTTGGTACTCCAAACCACATGTATTTTGGAGGAGCGAAGGAGGCAGATATACAAGTCAATCATAACGACTTAGTCTCATTCAATTTACGGAACTTCAGAAAGATTTTAAGTGACTTTAAATCACTAAACCCCTGGAATTGACGCAAGGGAATCCACCGCTTTGACAAAAGGTTCCCCTTGACATTTTAATTCCAACCGTATGGAAAGCTGTTATATAGGGCTCCTTGTTCACGATGAAGTTTGTTATAAATTACACATAGCTGTTCTCTGAAAGAGCCCCTCTCAGAGGGGGAAAGCGGGTGGGAGCATGCTGGTTCCTACTGTGCTGTTAACAGCAGCCATTGTGGAGTCTTTGTTATAGTTTTTGATAAGACTTCAAATAAATAAATAACACACACACACACACGCCCCCCAGACGCCAGCACACACTAGCCAGGCTAAGCCTTTTCAGTATAAACCATGATGGCCTCATTTATTTATGCCGGTAGACATTAATTGTAGAAAAACAGGAAAAAGTCTTGCTTTGCCAGGATTTTTCCCCCCCAAAATTTATTAACGGGGTTTCAAATTCCTATAGTTTCTTGTAAAAATGAAGCATGAGAGATAATAGTAGAGAGGCCCTAATGTATCGTTCAAGCCAATTCCCTCCTAGGGCAGATGACTGCTGAATTATAAATAAGGTGATTAGAACTGTGATTTTTAAAAAGACCGTACAACGTGTCAATTCAGGGGAAATTCCTTTTATAAAAATCAAAAACAATGAATGAAAAAAAAAAAGTCAGATTCCATGGACTGTCACAGACAATAAGGTCTATTTTAAACTATTAGCAGTAACGATTCTTTGATATTTAAAATTGTTTCATGATGAATAATATTTTATTATTACAGATGTCAGGCTCTAATTAGGACCTGTCAGCTTTGCTTTGCTGTAAGGAATGTGAAAAGTAGTAATGACTCCAGATCGGTCGTAATCACCTTCCTTTTGTTAACGAGGCAGGATGATGCACAGCCCCTACTCCAGCTCCTCCTGCCCAGCGGAGCCCTTGGAATCCATCAATTTGGAGATGGAGATTTGTTATGTTTTATACAAATCCCATCAGGAGAAGCTTAGTTATGTTTCTGTTATTGGTCCTAATTAG
Source organism: Pluvialis apricaria (assembly GCA_017639485.1). Lineage (NCBI taxonomy): Eukaryota > Metazoa > Chordata > Aves > Charadriiformes > Charadriidae > Pluvialis > Pluvialis apricaria. Next base: position 7,835,785 of record CM030029.1, on the reverse strand, counting down.
AAATGAAAAGTTTATTCTCCATGAACTCTACTGCTGCAATCCGGTTCCATGGCACAAAAAGAGAGCGTCAACGGGATGAAGAGTTTTCCAGTTTACGTTACGGCAGCCACGTGGGCAAACCCTGCAGACCCACGGGCCCATCTCCCTCACAGAAATATGAATGCATTTATAAAAATCTTAGTTTGAAGAATGCTCCTCTGGGTGACAGTGCCGAATTAAACAGTTTCTCACACCTCCCCATCCCCTTCCTGATCAGGATTAAATGCACTGGGGCAAGAAAAAGTGCAAGATCTCCATGTATCCTTGGGTTGTTTTTTTTCTCCTTTGGTTGTTTTTAACCCCCATCAGGTTCCCAACCTGTTGCAACAGGCATCCCCGCCAGCAGGTGTACGGTCACAACTGTGGCGGCAGCACAGGGCAGCGAGAAGCCGGGAGAGGAGTTTACGCAGGCACTGCATCAAAGGGAACATTCATTACTCACCGGACCAGAGGTTACTGCACATAGGTATACGCTGTGCTGCTACCTTGCCCTGATGTAGGTAATAGTGATGGCATTTAAAGCCATATTAACCAGCAGGAATTTGCTTATATATTAGCTACATGAGTATCTTTTCCTAATAGATACATACCCTGGGCTGGTAACTGATCTAGAATGGGAGTGACCAATTTGCACCAGATTTTCCTTAAAAAATGATCCCCTGAGCTGCACCTACCTGGCAAGGGAGCAGTCGGTCCGTTGACCTGTTAAGAAGACAAAAAAAAAATATACAGCATTAGAGGAGAGGAATGGGAAAATACTTTCAATGGCTTTGTAAAGCCAGTTTTGGAAGGAGATGGAGGAGAAAAGCCCTGGGAGAGGGAGGGGGCAGCTCTGGGGCGCGGGACAGGGGCTGCCTCCCCCGGGAGCGCCGCAGGGGAGCCCACCGAAGCCCATCTCCCCCGGCACTGCTCCGCCGCAGCCGACCGGGAAACCCAGCAAACAGCTCGGGCTGCCCGAGGACTCTTTCTTTGGAAAGTATTGTTTTTGAAAATTAGTTCCCTGTGCATTCTAATTGTTGACTTCTGCTGCCAAAAAACTGGGCTTGTCAACCTCGCCCTCCCTCCCCCTTCCCAGGGGAATTGGTGGGGCGAGAGATTATACTTTATAAAGCCACTTAGTAAGATTGAAAACATTCACGGATTTGTTAGCCCATAGACCGAATGTGCTGGCATTAAGCTATTTTGGGAGACAGAGGTTTAATGATATTTTCCACAAACATATTTATAAAAACATTCCATTAACTTGCACTGAGTTTGCAAGGAAGCAGCTCCGCTAACGACTACTGCTAATGCAGGCACCATTTTAAAACAGCACAACGAGGAGTAGGAGACAGAAAACCAGCTGTGTGCCTTCGGTAATTGTACAGGCCAGATCTTTTGCTGGTATAGATCATCATCAGTGAAACCATACTGATTTACAACAGCTGAAAAATCCACCTTCCCTACAGTTGTCTTCCTGCTCCTGGGGAGATGGAAGCATGAACAAGGGAAACGTCTAATTGCTGATGGCTGACAATTAGTTGAACACATCTCGATAGCCACTTTCCTCTCCCCACGTAAAGCCAAAACAGTGCATAATTTACATGAAAATGTTATTCTGAAGCTAAATTTCCAGCCATCTGTCCCATTTTCATCATAGAATATTCATATATATAAATTACATGGCTGTGGCAACATCAAGGGGCTCCTACATTAGGGTGACAAATGTGTACAGTAGGCTGGGACATAATTACTTGTAGATAGGAAGACTGGCTGCTTTTTTTATTACTGGAACTTGTCATCTTTAGATTAAGGTAATTTGCAAGAGGACTAATAAACGTCACCTGAGGATGGGGCAAAGAAGAATAAAAATTGTAACAAAACCATGAATTTTCCAGGGGCTGAAGACACACAGCTGCACAAACATTTTTCAGTAAAGCTTCTAACCGTGCTCCGGGGACTTGTGAAAGGAATTTTATTTGCCCATTTCCCAATTAAGTGACATTTTATGGATAAGTCTAGGCACGGTCCCCAGTTTGTACCATTAACCTGCTAGTGTGGTTTTGGGGACGAAATGTACCTCCCATTCTCAGCTCCTTTTGATCTCACAGATGACAAAAGTGAATTTTTTTTTCAAAGCTGCTGGAGCTCACCCTGACACACACTGGGTCCCTTCACGGAGCGACTAAGAAAGCCCTGGTTTGCAAAGCAATCACAAGGAAACAGAAGCAGCCTTTAAATCTACATAGCAATACAGAAATCGCATTTAATTTCCTCTTCTTTTCCCCCCACCACAGCTTGAGCTGGGTTCAAGGGGCAAGCAGGTTAAGAGGAAATAGGTCTCGGTATGCAGAGGTCAGCTATGATCCAGGAATGTGATTAGTCACAGGGGCAGCACGGGTGTCATTTGGAGATATTTAGAGGCAGAAGAAAAATACCCTAAGGACACAGATCTTTGGCTTCATCCACCCTTTGTACAGGACAGCTGAAGAGATGAGCAACTTTAAATAATAAAGCACAAAATGATGACAACATCCTTTCCTTACCTTCTAGTGGTTTGGGTCTGATAAACATGAAACTCTTAATTACTGCAGCAATAAGTATTTTAGTTTTATAGTGCATTTTTAAACTGAAAGCAACGCACATCAAAGACCACATGCTGTTTAAGTTTTCATTCAGAAGATTTGCACACCATAAACTGTGGGGAGTCCAGTTAAGTTACGTATCAAAACACGAGCCCTGCTCCAGCATATAAACCCAGGAACGAGTTGAGCAATTTTTTGACCTGACATTTAGACTGTTAAAGCCTTCTCCTCTGCAAATACAAGGCAGACAGGTTTCTATGGAAACTTGGATGCATAGTTTAAGCGTGTTTGGCCAACAGGATTTGCCCATACCATGAAGGGAAAGAAATCTTGCTTTGTTCTGACACTAATAGCAAATGCATATTCAGCTCTGGCTGCTGCCCCCTGACTAATGCCCTCTAGATAGGCAACATATTTTACATGCTCTGAAATTTGTTTGTTATTCTCCTAAGAAAAGCCTGTGCTCACATACATTAGTGTGGTCTGGATTGAACCCACAGAGGTGAGAAGTAGCTGAACTACCACACAAATGAAACTTCTGACCAGCCTAACAAGGCAATACCTCTCAACTAATCAGTAAACTGTAAATCACGAGGTTTACTCCAATGCAGATTATTAAGTGGGAAGCAGAATGTGCGTGTACGGGCAGAGGACGGGATGAACGAGTGGGCATATGCTTCACTTTAACAAATAAGCGATGCACATTAGTGATTCATTAAGCATTTTCCGTTCACCATTAATCAAGTAGCCATGTAGGTCATTTGGCTTCTCCATCATGCAGATCGGAAACATAAATTCATAAAACATGAGTACATCCACTTTGCATCAGTATTCCAAGACCGTTGCGCTCAGTCAGCTGCCTAATTCAATAAGCGCAATAGCCTGGCTAACAGCAGTGACGAGCGGGTCCCAGACTCACTTTCTCCCAGGGTCTTCTGAAGAAGGTCGTGTTTGGCTTGGAGCTTTGTTATCAGGTTCCTGCCTTCCAGATACTCCTTCATTTTCTGTAAAGGCAGAAAAAACCCCAACATCACGAGTGGACAATTAATTTATTCGATTGCATCTTTAGGTTACTGCGTTCTGAACGTAATGCTGAAGTACAGAATTACACTGAAATTTACGGTGCAAAGGATGAACTAAGTCGTCCTGGTTTATATACCTAGGCAAATCCGAAGCTCGGTCCCTACGTATCTGCAGTGCAATTTCTATTGTTTCGCTGAGGAATCAGCTGAATGTTTGGCATCTTTTAAGACATCTGAGAAGCTGTCATGCATCTCCTCTCCAGACAGGGTGAAATGGAGATGCACTTCCCTCACGCGTCACAGGCAACTGAATGAGCAATCTGTTTTAACAAACTAAAAGGCTGCTACTGTGCTTATTCTCTCACTTAACCTCTCTCACCCCACTTTACTTGTCAAATAGTGCGTCTGCCTCCACGCTGGATGATACACAGGGTTGCAGGGGGGGCACAGGACAAAACAAATACAGGTATTATTTAAGTTCAGATTTGTTCTCTCAGTGAAATATTATACAATCAGGCAGTCATTTTTCCCACTTCTTTCTGATTTTTCACAGCTCTGCAAACGCTAGTTTTTTACAGCTCTTTCATCTCTTACTTTGCAGTTCAGAACAGCATTATTTATCTTCACCATGCTGCAGCGCATAAAATACTCTGCTGTACCATAGCCGTCCACGTTATAATTAGGATGTGTTTACAGTCAAAAATAGATAAATAGCACATAACTCTTCAAATATCACAGGCCATTCTTTAGAATCATAAGATATTTTTTAAAAAATCAGCTAGCAAAATGAACACAAAGAAAGGATTTGCATTTAATAATGAAATGTTCCCATTCTTGTCTTCAGCTTTCCCCAATTCTATCCGCTTCCTCCCAGTTCTGGTCTAGTATTGCCAAATTTGACTGCAAATCCTTAAGGTGAAAAAACAGTATTTTAGCTAAGAGAGTGCCTGGACCCTGCTTGTCCTGTGCAGGTCATAACAACGGCAGCCTCCATGCAGGATGTAAAGAACCACGAAGCGATAAATACGTATCCATAGGTAGCACTGAGGGTGGGGGGAGACCTTCCAGGAGCTCACGAAGTTTCCACTGCGGGCTCCCCAGCAGCGGTGTGTACCGACCCCATCGACAGAAACGGCTGAGCTGGGGCTTTAATTCACTGCCAGGAGTCTGTGTTTTATGTCCCGTTGGTTGACAACATTGGAAGAAAAATTTCACAAGAATTAAGTCCCTTTGGAGACTCTCAGCACTTCCTGCTTCCTATGCTAATACTTCAACTTTTTTGTTGTTGTTTCAGAAGAAAAGAGGAAGCACGATCACTGTGGCAAAAAAAAAAAAAACATATTTTTTGGAATTTCCCTGTAGAATCTGTTCGCTAAGCCCCAACTATGTATTTTGCTCAATCAGTTAAATTTTTGCATCAAACTTTGACAGAAGAAAACATGAAGAGTATAAGCTGCAAAAACAATTGCAGAATTTGAAGTGGGGATTTGAGGATAAATCCGGTTCTGGGAGGTGCTGAGCTCCCCGTCTCACAGTCACGATCAGGCGAAGAGGCAGAAGGGCTGGAAAGCTCTGCTCCAAATAGCTCAAACAGAAGCTTAAAGATCAGCAGATCAACTTGATTTGGGAGAGAGTTCCGCTTCCCTTTGACGCAGGTATAACAACTCAAGCTCAGCCTACTGAGTATGCAAGGCCAGGCTGGACGGGGCTGGGAGCACCCTGGGCTGTGGGGGGTGTCCCTGCCCAGGGCAGGGGGTGGCACTGTGTGGTCTTTAAGATCTCTTCCCACCCAAACCATTCTATGACTCTATGATACTGGTGGCTGCGGTTCAGTGTGGGGCAGGGCAGGGCCACGCTGCCGCCATGTGCGGATCCTCTGGCTTTGAGGTGTTTGCCGCGGTCACATTGAGAAGATCACCTGACGGCAGGCAGGTACTAGGGATCGTTTTAAAGGAGAAAAAGAGAAGGTTCCTATCCAGTATTTCATGTGTTCTTCCTATTTCCTCTTACCTAACATTCTGTACCCTGCCTGTTACCAGTACACTTATGAAAAAATAAGTAGTTTCAAAATAAGCCTTCAGACTATTTTTTCAATACATTACAAAGATCCACTAGCATTTGATTTCTGGCTTAATAAAAACAGGAAAAAAAAAAAAGAAAATATCAAGCTATGGGAGAACTCCTAAGGATTTCATTTCTGGCAGAGCACAGCTGGAGTCAGACTAAGAACAATGAGACACAAAGCAATAGAAACGTCCCCAGGTCATTTTACTTCCACATTGTAAAAATTAAGAGGTGAAGATCTGTTGTTAGCTCGAGACAATGAGCATTTTGCGCCTACCATCTCCTCAATGTTGACACCCTCTCCAAGCCCAAACTCACTGCAGTATTTTTCCAGTGAGCAGCAGTTGTCAGGTGGCATAGACAATGAAGCGCAATGCAAACCAGACCATACCTGCCTGCCTTGTGGGAAAGGGGATTTTTATGCTTTTGAGGCTATAAAGAAAAACAGCTTCTGTCACTGTCCCACATCCTTAACTGTCTCCGATCTGGAAAGCTCAGCAGTTTTCCTCCCTCCCTCCGCCCCCCAAAGAATGACTTCAAACAAGGCACTCGATTGAAGGAGCGGGTGAATCAGATCCCGCTCCCCTGCGTCGCTGCTAGCGCCGGAACGTGGGAACAGTGGCACATTGACACAACCAGCACGACATTTCTGCAGGACTGATTAGCGGGGGAACTTTATATAATACTTACCCATGTCTTAAGGGTTTGCTAATAATAAATTTACATTAATTTTTAAAGCACTTCACAGAATGAGCTTTGTACTGGGTTTTAATCTTTCCAGAGGAAAAAATAACATTTCAACTAAGGACTAAAATTATCCCCTGTTTTAGAGGTAAAAAGAATCAAATCATTCATTCCCCTTTTCGCTGCTCAGGTAGGGCGGAGTGCCAGCTGTATTACAATTAGCAGTACAATCTCTGCACTGACAGGCATCCTCAGGCCAGCTCAGATGCTGCTGGCTGAGGAAGCAGGAGTGTAGCCATGGCAGCAGTGGTACCCGCCTGCCAGGTGCCCGGGACACATCCCTGGATTTCGGCTCCCTGAAGTTACTGCTGCTTCCTTGCTTTAGCGACCTGCATTATTACCTCGGTGCTAAGTCAACCACCATTCCTATGGTTTTCACAAACACGGGAAAGTTTAAGCTTCTATTCTGAATACAAATCTCCCTTCAAAGCCCTAACAACAGAGCCATCTCAGCACCAGCGTGCAGTGATATGCCTCTAGTGGAAACACAGCTTATATCAGCGTAGAGATACTACAAGTCAGTACTCCTTCAATTAAATTCCCATGGTGGCATCGCTATGTTTACCTAAGAGCTCTGCCTAGCAAGCAGTGCAGTACATGGAATTTCCAATTTGAGTTATATAGGAATGTGGAATATTCTTTCAAGCTAGTATTTTTCTTTCAGTTCATATCCCTCAGCATTTAGCACATCATAAGGTATGCATGGATATAAATCTCTGTTCTGCACTGCACTGTTCCTTCCCCCTACACAAAGAACATCTCGCCCATACTGCCACGCAGCTCTGCCTTCAGTCTCATTAACGCTCGTCAGGGCATTCTCTCATACACTGAGAAAACTGCTCCTTACAGATTCGAAGCTTGAAATGCTTATAAAGGATATTTATAAGTCTGGTCAATAGTAGATCAATCAAGCATCTGATTAGGTTGGTCAAAGAGGGCTTCCATGCAACAGCTTTGTTCAGTTGATAGTTATTTTGCCCACATCGTGCAGGACATTGCGCCTCCGCTTACTGAGACGGCTCCACTGTCCTGCAGGGACCTCCCTGCTCTGCAGGACACTGACATGATGACACGGAAAAATATTACATCCCAATAAAGTCCTGGGGTCGGTCTCCTGTTTGACCTTACGATAGTCCCTCTCTAGAGACGGAATGCTTAGAGTTCAATTAAAACCTCATTTTTCTAGTTTCATAACCCTGGGCAGGGTGGTCAATCCCTTCTTAATTGAATCAGTTTCTCCACTCACTTTTCTCAATAGCCAGTTTCACCTTCTACAAAGGCTTTTTAATTTTTCTAAGCCAAGGCCTGACAGAAACCATCCTGCCAGCTAGTGTAATTTGCACAGAAACTGCAGACTTTTAATCAGCAACACCATTCTTGGAAGAGGAAGGTAAAGGGCAGTAAGTATAGCAAAAGATGCCCAAAGGAATGACAAAGTAACCAGGGTCAGAGGTATGCTTTTTGTATGCTATTTTGAAATGTTTTTAAAATGGAAGTGAATTCAACAGTTTAACATAAATCTAATTTAGGAAAAAACATATAGTCTGGTATGAAATTCAATACAAAAAGCTCTTAGCATCTTGTAAAAATGCATCGACACAATTAAAAGCTTATGTGAGCTGAAATTGTAAGATGATAATAACAAGAAATGAATGAGCTAAACATTCTTTTACTTTGTGTTATTTTTGAAAATTGATATTTACAAGCTGTTATTTCTTAGACAATTCCTTTCTAGATGCAGAAGAAATCAAATTTTACACAATTTATCCACAGACTAAGTTTGCATCAACAAAAGTATCCCAATATATTTGTAGAGAATTCAAAGCGCCCATTTTTAAAACCTAATATGCTTACTCTGCTTGTCTAAAATCTATTACAGAAGCATTTTTGTAAGACGATAGCCTAATTTTGCATTCTCTTGCGAGTATAATTCTAAATACATTATATGTGCTCATACTGAAAATTAACTCCTTACTGTGAAATAGAACTGCTCTGTCTCCTGCTGGTTGGCCCGTCTCTTGGCAATGCTCGGTTTGCTCATGAACGTTTCTGAGACGGTGGATTTAACAGACTCCATAGAGTTGCTGTACTGAAAGCAGTCAGAGACATCAAAGTCCTCTATCGTGACTATATCCTGGATTGTCTGGAGTGTAGCTTCCATGGTCTTCTTAACCTGTCCAGCAAGAATGAGAGTACTTAAAAAAATGAAGATAGCACGTTGCAAGTAAAAAACAGCAGTAAGTACCCTGCAGCATTTTGCTAATAAACAGATATTACTGGTTTCACGTCCTGTGTGCCATAACTAAGGTGCAAGTTCTGCTCATTAACAGCACAGTTCAGATAAACCAAGGGCTGGCGGCACACGGAACCTGCCAGGAATAGGAAAGCACCATAATCTTACAGGCTAGGATGAGGAGGAGATATAGGGAAATTTAACCTCAAAGCAAAGAGGGCTGGAACAAAGATCTTATAATCGTCTGCTGTAATTACGTCTACTGGGCAACAAACGTTAGATATTAAAAACAGGACTTTGCGGCACTGTATACTTTTACTGAAGGCCAGAATCAACTTCCTAGACATAAGAGAGTTGCAAATTTTGCCCAAGGAGGATTAAAAATGCTTGAATGCAGAGGTGCAGATTAGGTATTTTGTTCCCAAACAAATGCCGTTGATCTAGTCTTCTCAGCTTAGATGACCAACTAAACAAAAATTAGCTATAACCTTGAGTTATGCAAATTCACTGTCTTCACCTCAAAACATTAAATTCCTCTTTTTCTATCAGCTATTCAAATACAACTCTTGCAACACAGCCAGCCCTATCAACCTAAGGATGGGATAAGAGATACGGGTGGGTATTTTAAAGGATCCTCTCCGTGCACCCAGTTTTCATGCAAAATTTCATGCGAAAACACACTGATAAACTGACGGTCTCAGCTGCTTTATTCTTGAATTCTACCACAAATCCTCATAAAAGAGGATTACAGAAAACAGATTTTTTTTCTTAACTAGTCGCCACTCCCCACCGGCAGTAATAAAAGGGTTGTTGATTTTGGTTGTTTAGCTCACCTCCTCATTTTCAATCTTAAGCGTAGATAATCTAGACTGCAGTTGCTGGCACCTCTGCACTAACTCACTCTGGACGGGTTGTTGGGCACATAGCTGTGACTCCTGGAAGAGAAACAGCACCGTTTTCAGAGGGCTAGGAAAAAACGCCACGTAATCAAAAACACTGCAAATAGTTCATGATATTATTATCAACAAACATCCTCCAAAGTGCTTAATTTTAAATCTTTGTAGCCCTGGATTTCAAGCAGCAGAAAAAGCCTGCATTCTGCGAAACTGCAGTTCGCTTCCCGACTGCGCTGAAAACTGAGCAAGAGACAACATGAACATCAAAAGAACCAGAAAAAATTAGCTACTTTCAGTAATGTAAGCTTGTCATCGGTTTTGAAAGTCTAAAGGTCCTCTATCACAGATATTAGGCTAAATCACACCCTAAAACCTCCAGGAGAAGCCAGTGTGCTTGTTAGCAGATGAAGAAGAATTTGGTTCCATATATTATCCAGGCATCCTGGGGCAGGGGGAAGAGTGACTGAGCTCGCTCAGCCGAACTACCTGTACACTACAGCAACAGGTATCATAGAATCATAGAATGGTTTAGGTTGGAAGGGACCTTGAAGATCATCGAGTTCCAACCCCCCTGCCATAGGCAGGGACACCTCCCACCAGCCCAGGTTGCCCAAGGCCACGTCCAGCCTGGCCTGAACACCTCCAGGGACGGGGCCTCAACAATCTCTCTGGGCAACCTGTTCCAGTGCCTTACTACCCTTAAAGTGAAAAACTTCTTCCTAATGTTTAATCTAAACCTGCCCTCTTCCAGCTTAAAGCCATTCCCCCTCATCCTATCACTACATGCCCGTGTAAAAAGTCCCTCCCCAGCTCTCCTGTAGGCCCCCTTTAGGTACTGGAAAGCTGCAATAAGATCTCCCCGGAGCCTTCTCTTCTCCAGGCTGAACAGCCCCAACTCTCTCAGCCTCTCCTCATAGGAGAGGTGCTCCAGCCCTCGGATCATCCTCGTGGCTCTCCTCTGGCCCCGCTCCAACAGGTCCATGTCCTTCTTATGTTGGGGACTCCAGAGCTGGATGCAGTACTCCAGGTGGGGTCTCACGAGAGCGGAGTAGAGGGGCAGAATCACCTCCCTCTAGTAGGAATAGTATGATTCACTATTTCACGAATGCAGTGAATTCAAAATAAAAAAAGAACAGGTTAGGAACCTGTGAAATATGCCAGAACAGTGAGCTTCCCTGTACTGTTAAGAATTACTCTTACTTCACAGCATGAGGCAGCTTTTCCTTTTAGTTTCGCATTTGGGGTTTGGTTTTTTTTAAAGGAACACATTGACCTCATTGCATAAGGCTATTGTTTAAGGACAGAAACTGGAATTGGAGTTTTATCACACACGTGCACGTATACCATCATATATTCAATCTGGTATATGCAGGACCACTGCAACTATCAGCCCGCATTTATAAACGATCATTCGGCCTTGAGAACAACCAAGATAAATGATTCGGCAAATGTGAGCTGTGAACTGAATGACAGTCTGCAGGTAATTCTTTTTCTTCCCACGATCTTACAGAATAGTACCAAAGCACAGAACAACCGAGAAAGGTCATTTGCAGTCTGAGGGTTTCACTTAAGAGGGAAGAGACAAAGAGAAGCCTTAAGCAGCGCCTGTAAGAAGAGGCTGCCTGCAAGAGACCATCCTTACAGTTTTTCCTCAGTGTGCAGGAGGAGAATCTAGAAATCCAACCAATTGACCTAAATTATTACACTGTACATGTGTTCCCATTTAGATTTGTGAACTGGTTTCAGCTTGTGCGACTTGAAACAGTTCCCAGATGGGTAACCACAGACTGATAAACCTATAGAGAGGTTTTCATTGCCAAAAATGAAAGTCCTCTGACTGTCGTGTTTCACAATGAAGATGCATAAAGCACCACTATAAAACATTTGTGCTCTAAAATTACATACTCAAATACCTAAAAAACACAGCATTTAAGTCTCTTATCCTGTTACTCCCTTAAATCTCTAACTTCAGAGTCTGTCTCAGGGTGCAGAGGTTAATGGTGGCTTGAACAAGAGGTTAAAACGGTGTTTCCTATATACATTTAGTATTATACCTAATAAACATTTTCATCTTCAGTAACTTTGATAGTCAAAAAGTGAGAGTCAGCCGTATTCAGACATCCATGCCATGAGCCTCTGCTTAATCTTCAAATCAGCTCCCTTTTCCAAAGCTCCCTTCTACCTCCCAAAAATAGAGCCAAACAGGTGGCCTTTCAGTGGGTCTATCTATCAAAGACAAGGGAAGTAAAAAGGCAAAGCTGCAAGTGTTTCCAGCGCTAGAGCCAGTGCAGGAATATAAACTGACCATATCACCCATGTGCGGCTGAAACTCGAACTTCATGGGCGGACAGAAGACATTGTTGTACATCTCCATCAGGCGCTGCTTATCACTGTTGGCATCCAGGTTCTCAACGGCGTTTTCAATGGCATCCAGACCCTCGTGCTTCGACTGCTCCAGGTTTAGCTCAGCAGACAAGAATGTCCTCAGAGCTCTGTTGAGGCTAGCGTGGTATCCCAGGTCACAACACTGCTGGAAAAAGACACACAATTCCATATGAATAAGTGAAGAAATTCTGTAATGGAAATTAAAACGTTTCCAAAGCTAGAAGTTATGTAAACGGGTAACAAGCCACGGATATTTTATCACCTTCTGGGTACCAGAGCGGTCTCACATATCTCATTGATCGCAGAGGCATCTTGACCAGGGGTCCTCAGAGTTGACCCCAAAGAGAATTCTCAACCTCTAATCCCATGCAAATTTCAACATCATGTTATAGTTAGTCTCCAAGACAAGTACAGCTTAAACTATTATAACACTTTGCGGAGTTCTCATGGCGTACTAGAGAGTTAAAAAACCAAAAAGTAACCTAGAAGTGGCTATGTTCAGTGTATTTCTTTAGATTCGAACCCTGCTTGCAGGGGCACTGATTCCCACTGAAAATACTCCAAAATCCTTAAATAAAATTATTCACAGTAAGAGGAAAACAATGAACTGAAGTCCTAACTGAAGAAACAAGACACAGGATTTGGATCATGTGCAAAGGATAATCTGCATCTAAATTATTCCACCCAAGATACAGAAAACTGCTTAATTCAGTGTACTTCAGGAAGCAAGAACATGCCCTGAACATCACAGGCATAAAGAACAGAGTCATCCAAAAAGCAAGCAACAATCAGTTGGGATGACTTCATTGCTGGGGTGAAACAGAAGAGCAAAAACTTTCAAGCAGAAAGTGGTCGTGGTCAAGAATTTCCTGGCTATTACTGACACCAGGATGATGTCACTGGAAGACAATCAAGCAGCTTCATCTCCACCACGGCGGCGCAGCCAAGTCTCAATGTTTCAGAAGGGAGAAAGGCCCTTTTCATTAGCTGATCAGAAACAGCCCAAATTTTTCAGACATCTAATAAAGTGAGCGAGAAAGGAGCCCACCTTCTTGGAATTACAAGCAAGATTACATACGCTAGGAGGATATCCAAAAAGAAAGAGACCATCTGCTTGATTGCTGTGCTGCTCTGTAAGCAAAATTCACATGAAATCTCCTCCTCACCCATCATTTGGGTCTCATCACTGTCATTGTGTGCAAACGAAAAAAAAAAAAAGGGGGGGAGGGGGGGAGGAGAGGGAAGGAGGGGTGGAGGGAGAGTGAAGAGAAAGCAACTACTGGACCATTCCCTGCTTTCACAGAATTTCTGTCACCAAGTGCTGCTCGACGCCTGGCTCCTGTGCCAACAAGCTGTGGCAGGTGTGGAGTCTTGTGAAAAGAGCCGCAGTTGCTGGTTAGGCTGGAGGCACAGAATTAAAGGACGTTACATTCAATCAGAAAGAACAAAAACTAGCCAAAACCCCACAAAAGACGCTTGATTGAGAATCTGCACGTGTGGAGGCAGTCTTGGATCAACAGCCACTCAAAGCTACTGCTCTTCCGCACGCGCATTACGGTGCCGTCCTCCGCAGCCATTTGGGGAAAGAGAGTCCAGGTTGGGCCAACGGTCCAGCCAGGATTAGCATCAGCTCGGATTTAAACAGACGCAGTCACTCCTTGTCCCCTCCTGCTGCGGGCAGGGGGCTGCGCACCCAGGCAGGGCCACCAGCTCGTCCCTCCCACGCTCGCCCTCCTCCAGCACTCATCCATCCGCGTGCGGAAGGAGAGCCGATCTGCGGCACAGGGGAAGTTCGCCCGTGGGATGGGGAGGTCAAATGGGACTTAGTGTTTTACAGCCCACCTCACTGAGCAGCAGCACCGCATTAAAACAGCAAAGATTTTAGCTTTATGTTATTGAAGCCAGCGACAGAAGAACATTCTTCAGCCCAGTCCCCCACTTTTTATCATTTTTAAAGGTCCAGCACACCATATTTATAAATGTATCAGTCTTGCCATCCCTTTTCTGGGTTATATAAATGTTTGATGGAATCATTCTCCAAGGAAATCAATTTTTTATAAGAATTTAATGATAACTCATTCAAATTCACTTCCCAACATGACAGCTGATTAACCCTTTGCCAGTTAGGGGTTTTCAAACAAGCCCAAAATAGAAGACTTAAGGAGAAAGAGCCCTCTGTTTTAAAATGCAGTGTACATTTGGAAGGGAAAAATATGAGATCCTGGAGTAAAAGACAGCAGTATACCTATTCCTAGAAGAGTAAAGTAAGCTTTAGGACTCACACATACACACGCATTTTATCTTTTTTTAAAGTCTGTCCTAGTGACCCTTTCATAAACATGAGTTAATACAAACTTCCCCATTACTGTAATATTTCATTAGCATCAAAGAGCTGCCTCCATCCCCAAAGTCAGGAAATTCAAAACTACTGGGCTACGTCAGGAACAATTTATTGCTCTTAACTCACCATGAAGACTTAACTCACTGTTATCCTTCCACGCACATTGGAGGGGGAACACAATGTGGTGTATAAACATGAGAAGTTTAATGCTATTTGGCCTAACACAACCTACTTCTAAGTAACTTTGAAGATTGCTTTTATATTATATTTCAACATTCAATATCATCAAATGATTAAATCAAGGAATAGAATTAAGACCTGGCTTAAAAAAACCCATTTTTATTTAAGTCAGATGCTTCAGATAACCATCACTGGTTATAATTGTTAATTTTCGATCCTTCAGATCAAAGGCATAAGTAAATCTATGTTCCCTGCGTCTTAACAATGAGATAACTGAATTCCATCTCCTGTGCTCCCAGGCAAGTCCCACATTTTTCCATGCCTTCTGAAAACAGAGCAGATAATACTTTTCTTTTAAAGATTATGAGAACTTGCAATGTAGTGTTAAATTGAATGGTTCCAGGAACACATGGGGCTTAACACGGGCAGGGACTCACCCCCAGTCACCCTGGCTCCTCTCTAGGACAGTGACAAACCCACGAACTGCAGAAGCCTGGCTTCTCGCCTTGCCCCACTGCCTGCCCTGCCCCCGGGACGGCTGAGAGTATCTAGTGAGAGCAGCACTTCCTTCAGAGCTGGATGACCCGTCTCGGTCAATGTACTACTTAAAACATCTCAGGTCTGTGCTTAAAAATTGTTAGGGGTTTATGAAACCCAAATGGATTCTTTACTACATATGACTCACAAAAACATACTACGAACAGTCTGTTAGCAGGCAACTGAACCAAGCACATTTGCAGTATTTGGGGGAGGACTTACAGATAGGATTTTAAAAGAAAAAATTAAGATAATTGAATTACACTGATGTCAGTGAAATGAATCTGTCTTGCATGTTTCAATATAAAAATATACAGAAAGTTATAATTTGTTAAAAAAAACAAGACGGCACAACTCAAGTTGAGCAAATGTTAACCAAAAAAGGTCTCCTAAACAGGCAGCAGGTACAAAGGAAACATGCCTCTTCAGTACAGCAATTTTATAAAATGTGACATTTTGAAATAACAGTAGTTTTCAAAACCATCTAGCACTGACAATCCTGACCTCCAAAGGACAGGTTTAAATAAATACCTAGCAGAAGTGCACTTCACATGATTTTATGATCAGCTGAATAAATGCATTATACATACTGTTAGGTATTATAATAGCTGACTAATTAATAGCGATCTGAGTGCTCTTTATTGCCTGTGTCTAGAGACACTTCTGTTCATTACTCCCTCCTCCTACAAAGAAAGTTCCCTTCAGGCTTTGCAGTTGAGTGTCTCTGACTGTGAGACCCTGGCTGGCCTTGGCAAGCAGAGTAAGATCAAGCAGCAGTCAGTGACCCAGATACAACGCGTTCGGTGCACGGGGTAATCTAGTTCTGTGGGTCGCAGTGGGTAG
Organism: Pluvialis apricaria; assembly: GCA_017639485.1. Taxonomy (NCBI): domain Eukaryota; kingdom Metazoa; phylum Chordata; class Aves; order Charadriiformes; family Charadriidae; genus Pluvialis; species Pluvialis apricaria. The sequence continues at coordinate 7,819,937 of CM030029.1, read as the reverse complement.
TCATGTATTTGTGAAAAATCTTGGCATTCCTAACTGGCTTTTCTGAGTTTTCAAAGAGGAGCGATTTGGGTTTTATTGTTGTGCATTTGACTAAAAGCAGAATCAATGCCCCCTGAATACCGGGGGCATCACTGAGCTGCAGAACAGAGGGGTTGCAGGCAGCTGGGAACAAGCTCCCTCCACCCTCCCCTCCGTCACCCAGTTTCTGCAGAAAGCATTTCACGGAAAGGGGGAGGACTGGTTTCTATAGCTAGTTTATTTCTTCGTTTCTTTGCACAGACAGAGAGACTGCGGAGTGGCAAGCAGTGGAACCCTCCATCGTCGTTGGCACTCCTCTGACACCCTTCAGAACTGGACTGAAAGTGCTCGGCAGTCCCAATGATGGAAGAAATGTGTCGAGTTGCTGCAGAGCTGGTGGGTCGGGGTATCAGAGAACGGAAAGTCTAAAAAGCAGGGAGGTTCATCCCTCTTATGAAATATGCTAAAGAAAGCATTAACCTTGAAATATATGGCATTTTTCAAAACAAGTTAAAGGCAGCTTTAGAAAATGCTTCTCTCCTCATTTCTTTTACCAACTGGTATGTTGTTCTATGGTTAACATTCTCCTTTTTTTAAATGTGCTTCTGAGTGATAATCTTGAGGGTTTGCTTAAAATAGTAAACAGAAAATGTCAAGCGACAGTGTGATACTGATACTGAGTTTCATTTTAACTACACAACTCCTCCTTTTACACGTTTCAAAGCCAGGTTTCTTCTGCAAGCTTTTATCTGTGCAACAGACTCCGAGTAAGCCACCTCAGAAAAGCTCACTTAACAGCTTAATGACCAATTATCACGCCTGTTGTTACTCTCTAAGCTGCCTATCCAAGACCATCGCTCCACAGCTGTACAGAGGTTACCAGGGATATAATATGTTGAAGAAGCAGAGGCACATGTGAGGGTTACGGCAATGATATTCATTGCGGGCACCCAAGCAGCAGCACTTACATCAATGAGATCAGACAGGTCATGGATGTAATACTTGAATACAGACGCGTTGGTGGCTTCCAGAGCTAGCAGATACTCGTTTCTTGCCTTAATAGCCTTCAGTCTATTTTCTGTGTACTTCGCTTGGCGCTAAAAGAGAAACCAAAATCAGGCTGTATTTTAAAAAAGAGGTGCAGCAGGAGCAGCAGCATTCCTAGTAACACCACAAAGTCCTGAACAAACCTTACCCCGCTCCCACTGGTTTTGTTCATTTGGACTCCAGTTTTATCAAGACTCAAAGCCTTAGAATTTAGATTAATTATTTAGATGTTTTTAAGCATTACTATCCTAGACAGCTTTGCAATTAAAGTCTTCTCTGAAAACAGACTGCGGGTTGGGGAAGGTTAAGGGAAGAAAGAAGGAACAAGGTGGGTTTATGAGGTTATGGCCCAGCTCCAGCACTACCAGAGCGGCTGCGAGAAGCCTATAGGTAGTCTGAGGGCTGCCACAGGCACTCCACCTCTTCCAGCAGAAACTAGGCGTAAACTTGGTCCTTTCAGAGCCTCAATCAATCCAAAAATAACTCTTCATCTCCTATTGGCTTGAATCCTGAACTACTTAAGTGACTGACAGATTGCCAAGGCAACTGGTTCTGCCTATAAATCGGTTTGGGACTGCATGTCTCCCTCTAGCACCGGTCAGATCTTACGCTGCCATGAAATGGCAAAGAAAAATCTTGTACTCTGTACAAGAAAAAAATATGTTGACCATGACTTCAAAGAAGGCAGTTGTTACTTTCATACTCTAGCCTCTTTTTGTGCCAAAGAAATGTAGTGCTAGCTTTTGCCTTTCCTAAATCTGAGTGCTTAAAACTTCTACAAAAACTGGAGACTTGCATTTGAATGTCACAAAGGAGGGAACTCAGTAGCAATGGTCCCCTCCTCAGGCACTCTACACAAGCAGGAACAACGCTATGGAAGTACCTTCTCCTTCATTTTCTCTATTTTTTTGACAGAGCTTCGGCGAACATGTTTTTCTTCAAATTTGACATTGGAAGTTGAGTCAGGGGAACGCGGCGTCTGCTTGTCCTCTTGTTTCACCGACTTCCCAATCTGCTTTTCTTCCTGCTTCTCTGCCTCTTTCAGTTTGCTCTGAGCACTAATGCTGTCAGCGTTGTACATATGGTAGGTTTTCATAACCTGCAGAAAATGATACACAAGAGTCAGAGAGCACCACAGTCTGATTTGATGAGGAAGAAATGGGTTTCCCTAACCAACAAACGTGGCATACAGATGTTTTGCCTTGCTTTATCTGCATGACCAAGTCTTAGGCAGAAGAGCAGTACCTGTACCTGGAAAGCTCACAGGCTAGGAGGGAGGAAAAAAATCCTAAGAATGAAGTCACATGCTGCGACACTTTTTTTTAATTTGCCCAATGCACTCCCCAAAACTAAGTTTCTTTAACATAACTATTTCATAATAGCTGTCCATCATGTTTCTATTAAATGGATGATATTGCATGAACTAAGCAAAGGCATTTGGAGAGTGACCAGCAGGTCCGATTTGGTTGCTAGTTGTGAGTTAGAAATATCAGCAAAATACTCAGGGAAATTTCACATCTCAAAAAAGCACGACAGAAGATGCAGGAATTAAAGTGTGGCTCTCAAAATGAATCTCAAATCAAAGTGGATTATTTTGCAGCTGCTGCTTTGTTTAACTTTGGCATGCGCCTTCCTGCACAATCCAATAAAGGAGTCATAAAAAAACCAAAAAAAAGATACAGACTAAATCCAGCCTCCTTACTATTCAAAGAAAATTATATACCAACGTTGGAAAATGATAGCTTTTCATCAGCAGGTAAGGTTTCAGAAGGGATGCCTATCAGTCTTTCATCTGGATGAATCAGTCCTTTAAACATCACAAGTCTCAAGGAACTGTATGCAAATCAATAGCCTGAACACAATGGCTGCAAAAGCAACTCAGGTTCAATTTGTTTAAATCAAATTTGATACATAAAAGTACTTCTGTTCACCTTATGTAATAAAAATATTAATAAAAGAGTATTGGTTCTGTTGCTTAGGGAGACCTGGACCCTGTACTATATGGACAACTTTTATTATAGCCCATTTTTTATAAGTAGAGTATAGATAAATATCCCCCAAAGTCACAAAAACACCCCCATTTGTTTCACAGGCTATTCATGTCTAGCTTCATGTTGAGAAAACAGAACCAAACCCCCAAAGGAAATAATACATAAACTAGCTTTTTTTTTAATCCACAAATGCAAAGCAGTTCAATTCACATACCAAAGCAAACATTACTATGATAATAATTTTGATGGGGGGCAACAAATGCACAGTTGCATAAGGACACCCCAGTAGTGTTGTTCCGGCATTAATAAAGACCCCACTTGCAAATCATTTGATTTATTTCAGATGAAAACCCATTTATACCTATTTCACCTTAGTTTGAACCATAACATAATTTTACGTAAGTAGGACGCATGCTCTCTCTTTATGCAGCGATCAGCAAAGGTTCTCAGATACAAAGAGACATTGTATTTAAACATGAAAGAGAATGTGAATGCAGCCAGTATTAAAGAGAGACTTTCTGAATAATTTACACACACACTTCCAGCTCCTGCATATGCTTAGACTATAAAGCAGGCGTTTATAATAATAGATGCAAAGTAGTTTCTTTTCCTCTGTCACTGAAAGTGGAACTGGCAGAAAGCAAGAGAAGCAGAAATAGAAATCACAGTTTTAATGATTTTATCCTGCTGACGGTGCCCTATTGGCAACCACGAGCTGTGCCGGCCCCAGGTTTGGCGACGGGGCCGCTGGTGGCTCACTACTGCCTGCTGAGGGCAATGGCACAGTCAAGGACTGATTGCACAGGACAACTCAGGACAAAAACTTACAGGTTAACAATCCTCTATGTTTTATCTGCGAAGCGAAACTAAAGTCTTCATCCGTATCCATTTTGGAAATAGGGATTCTGCCAATCCTTTGGATACCCAGCAGAACAAGAGGTGGGAGTATTTCAAAAAGTACCAATAAAAGCAATCCCACCAGTGATTAAATTGAGTCCAGCAAGAAATATGTTTTAATATGACTAGCAGAAGTGGGTTTTTTTCAAAGGAAAATAAGTTTTCCAGTGTAGGAACAATTTAAAATTTTACAGCAGAAGGAATGAATAAATAGATTTCAAGTCCCAAGCACTGACATTAAAAAAAAGTTAATACCCTATATCGCGTTCTTTATCAAAGGCTGAATTCTGGAAGACGTTCCTTCCAGTGATAGAGAAATTATCAGGACTTGGTATTCGGCTCAACGATCTGGCAGAGCCTGGCATGCAGAAATTATTACATACGTCTATGTAAACTCCCCTAACCAGCCACCTTATCAACTTCAGCACCATGTGAACTTGGATTAGAAATAAATCTCAGTTCCTAAAAGTCCGTGCTTAGAGACAGACCTATATTCTTCCTTAGCATCCCATCCAAGTACATGACTCAAAAGTTGAATCAGATTGTGCCCTCAAATAAAAAAAAATTTCTAGAGTAGGCAGCGCTGATGACAGGCACTGCTACGCTGACAAAGTCACCTTCAGCCCCGAAGGAAATTGTCTGCCTTTCAGGAACATGAACACAACGCAGTTTGCTCACCCTGTTGTAAACCAAGGCTGTGCTAACTACAGCAACACTACATCAAACCACAGGTCAGCATCAAAGTACCTCCAGCTTCCACCGTAGGGCTCGTTCTTGGCTTTCCTGTCGAGGAACACAAACCCTCTTTGCCCACAGAAAAGACTCAGTAACGCTCTCTAATGTGGAAAAGGAGGAAAACCCTAAACTGGATTCAGTGTCTCACTTCTTCAACTGCCATTTCAGCAGCAAGAACGTTTTTCCTACTCCTGAGCTCCCTTTTTTCCTAAAGGATTAGTCTGAATATTTGGCTTCAATGCTCTAATAAACAATTCCCTTCTATACATTTTGTTGATATGGGAAATTCAGGGAACCTCCCCCACTAATACTCTAGCACTGATATTAACACCAAATTTCACAAGGTTGATATGCCATGGCTTGAGAAACATCCCTGGATCATCTTTTGAAAGAATGAATGTGTACCTCAGTGTAATGACCCAATGTATCACTAAGGAAGGACAAAATAAAAGACATTTTGAGCAACAAAACCATGTGTAGGTTCTGCTTTAAAAAGAGAACTAGCTCAGTAACAGCTGCAGAAAGCAAAAATTTAATCAAACAACAGGCTTTTCCAGTCATCT